>CM076579.1:849104181-849691729 GCA_034641835.2 Pinus albicaulis
GCTTGAGTATATTCCCACTAATGAGCAGGTTGCAGATATTCTTACCAAAGCCTTACCATGGGGCAAGCATGTCTACTTCAGAGACAAGATGGGTGTGGTGAGGAACACCTTCCTCGGTAAGAGGGAGTGTTGAAATTTGGTACCGTAGGACAGGTGGTTCCCTAAGGCTTTGATCTTTGGCCTAGGGAAAAGTGTCCAAAAGAATTTAATTTTTCTCCTAAAGTGACTTTATAATTTTATAAAGTCAAATCTAATTTAAAAGTGACTTTAAATGATAAAGTTACTAAAGTCTAATTTTAAAGTGACTTTAATAAAGTCAATGTAAAATTAGAAAGGAAAAGTGACTTTGGAAATAAATGACTAAGTGGGTCTTTATTAAAGTGGAGTGAATTAAAAATAGAAAGTGAGATTTAAATGAGCATTTAATCTCAGCCCTAGATCTCAATCTATTTCAGCCATTGGATTTAGGGATTCCCCAAAAGTCACTTAGGGTTAGGTTAAAGGAGGAAAAGGAGGAAAAGGTCATTCATTCTTTCATGAGAAGAGCAGATTGGGAGAAGGAGAGCAAGAGAGCAAGGGAGATTTCTGGGCAGTGAGGAGAAGGAGGCAGCAGCTTGGCACGCATTCCAAGGCAGCATTTCAGCAAGACATTTCAGCAAGACAAGTGCAACAGATTTAGCAAACAACAGGCTGATTTTTGCACGGTTTCCTAGGCAGGGAGGCCGTACAGCAGGCCGTATAGCAGCCGTACAACAGTATTTGGCACAGAAATCGAGGCAGCTAGGGGCTGTACCGTACAACTGAGTTTTGCAGCGTTTTTGGCACGATTTTCGAGGTCCGTACAACAACATTTATTGCTGTTTTGGCACAGATTTCAAGGTGGCCGTACAACTGCATTTATTGCAGATTTCTGGGCACGCAAATCGAGAAATCCGTACAGCATTTATTGCTGTTCCTGTTTTGCTGTTTGTGCGTTTTCCGAGGCGGTGGTTAAGCACGGAAAAAGAGATAAGTTGTAAAAGTCTGTTTGTTGATTATTTATTTTGCTGAATATTTCTATCACTGTAAAAAGCATTTTTCCAGAAATAAGAAGGAGCTTTCGAACTGGTTTTCCCCAAGAGTTGTAGGGGGTTTTTCCAGGGTCACCTTGACCAAAAATTACTGAGTTATGATGTGTTGAATGATTGTTTGTTACTGCTGTTATTTTATTTCTGCATTTTCAGCATTCTGAAAAATTTCCAGAATTTGTGTTTTCAGCAAAATTTATTTTCCAGTTTATTAAATGTATGGATATGGGAAAGGGCATTTAATTATTTTGGAGTAATAAGGTGAAAACTGAAAACCGGGGTGGGAAACAGAATTTTCTACAAAGTGATCCTCATAAGCCTTTTTATCAATGAGGCCTGTATTTTCTTCATTTTCCATTATTTTACTTCAATTTCCTCCTCACATGCAACCTGTGACCTTTCACCTTACTTTTCTCCTATTTTCCATTATTTTCATAAGTAAAATGCCAATTATTTCCTCATGCCTGTTCAAATCCTTTGCCTTTTCCTTTTCCAATTTCCTTTAGCCATAATAAATTGAATGAAAACTGACTATGATTTTTTTCCCATCATTCAGCTTGGAATACGTGTCTCATCATCGTGGTATTCTATCTATTTTTTTAAATGGATTTTTACCAAGGATGCTACAAAACACTCCCCCTTAGGGGAACACTGTCCTCAGTGTTCAATATCACCTATAAACCAACAAAATGCTGAAACACATGATACTACCTATGGAGCTTTATAACACAACTCATTGTAGTATTTACAATGACATCTTCTTGAAAACATGACAATCATATTGTTTAATGGATTTTTATAACATAGCTCATTATGGTATTTACAATAACAACCATATTTAATTCAACAAGCAAATAATCATACTGTTTATGGAGCTTTATAAATCCCAACTCGATACAATATTTATAATAATATACACATATACACATTTTATCAACCAGCAAATAGAAGGATACGATGCCTATATTAGCAACAAGGGAATCCATAGGCTCACACCTCCACTCTCAAAGTAATACCAGGATTCACATCCTTCCCATGAAGTCCAAAATCCACTTCCAAAGTCAAAGTTGCATAAAATGTCCAACGCTACAATCTTGCACCACTTGTCCTCTCAGTGAGCAGTTATCGGCTCATTGTTCTAGGGCACGCTTCCCAATGTGCATCTAATTCTAACTGGAAATGCTAATGAGCAAAAAAATCCATCCCGACCTTCCCTTCTCTACTACACAGTGCCTTGGACAATCTGGTCACCCCCTTCCATATAGTCACACACCTTCAAAGTTTTGCTGGCACCCCCATCTCGAGAAGTCCATCCCTTGGAAAGACTTCCTCGCATCAGAAGATACAAAAACCAAGGCATATCCCTTCCTCAAAAGCATCACACCGGTTATAGCATGCTCATGGAAATCAATGGAAACTATTGGGTACCAGTGTCCCACAATGACAATGCTCCTGAAGTGCTTTACCAACATATTGCTGCATGTTTCAATTCATTTTGTTGTTGATGCTAATTCTTGTAGTCAGTTTCAACCACCCAACCGGGAATTTCTATGCTTCATGTACCAAGCACATAACTTCCATTAGATTCAAAATAAATTGAAATAAAATAAAATCATACCTCATTGGTAGCTCATCAACAAGGTACACTTTCAATTCTGTTCACTTCCTGTCATAATAAGTCAAACTAGATGTTTGATCAAATCATCATATATAAACATATCACATCCAGTTAGCTCAAAACGCAACCATAATAAATTAAAATAATGAATCACATGAAATCACCATAATTATAATCACAAATCACATGTATCCATCATAAGTCATAATCATAGATCACACACCTAACAAGACTGAAATGAAATACCGATACTTATTCTTCATCGGTTCATACTTTTCCCTTTACTCTTTCTGTACACACACTGGATAGGTTTCCACACCTGACAAGCACCCTGTTGTAGAGGTAAATCCCCTCTGTGAACAGAGGCGATCCCTACTAACCTAGATCATGTCTAGCAACAATCGTATCATGCTAAGGTGCAAGTTCCTAATTGAAATAGACCAAATTGCGAAGAAGGCCTACCTTAAGTCCACCACCATTATTTTCAGAGAAGATAACACTCCCGTTTCGTCGTTCCAATAAATCACAATTCTCCCGCTTGTCGCGATCAAACACCTGCACATACAAGAAACACGACGAACAAACAAGCGTAAAACCCAATATATGCAATTATGTATCAGTCATAGAAGACACAACTCATGATCACAATGAACAATACGAGTGGAACCATAACCAAAGTCGCTTATCATTAATCAATACAAAGAAAGATACAACCTGGCTCTGACGCTGAATCTTCCTTCGGCGGGTTGACAGCAGAGTACATCTCGATAAATCTCATCGGAAATTGGACAAGCCTCTCTCTTCGGTTGTCTTGAAAATAATCTCCTTGCTACTGATTTGGCTCTATGAGGACTATCAAGGCTCTTGCAGCATTCTCTAAGCTATTGAAGGCTCTTGAAGGCTCTTGAAGGCTCAACCATTCAGCCCCTTCATCAATGGAAGATGGCTATATTTATAGAGGAGAGGAGGAGGTTGGGATCCCTACAATAGTGGAAGGGAGGCTTTATCCCTTGGGAGGTTCCCCATAAGGTGGAAAAAAGAGGCCAAAGGAGGAAGGCTGTGGTTATTCAGTCGAAACCACTCCTCACGACTTATCCACGAAGTTGTTGTAATCAAAACTTCGCCTCTTTTTTTAAAACAATTTCCATAAGCAGATTGGCGTGGGTGCTTATCTGGGACAGAGCACAAACTAGCATGGGATCAATGTTAATTTTCCTCATTGGCACGAGTACATAATGAGCTACCAGCGCCAAGGAAAAAAACAGGTTTTTTTAGGGGTCTGCTCAGGAAATGATTAACAGAAGGAATGTTGTCCTCATGGAAAGGGATGCAATGATGGTATTTGAAAGGCATGACACTGCTTATTGATCACATAAACGACCCTACAATGGGCGAGACAGGAATTGTAGGGATGGTGACAAATTATTGTGTAACAGATGTTGTCTTGACAATAATCTCCTTGCTACTGATTTGGCTCTATGAGGACTATCAAGGCTCTTGCAGCATTCTCTAAGATATTGAAGGCTCTTGAAGGCTCAACCATTCAGCCCCTTCATCAATGGAAGATGGATATATTTATAGAGGAGAGGAGGAGGTTGGGATCACTACAATAGTGGAAGGGAGGCCTTATCCCTTGGGAGGTTCCCCATAAGGTGGAAACAAGAGGCCAAAGGAGGAAGGCCGTGGTTATTTAGTCAAAACCACTCCTCATTACTCATCCACGAAGTTGTTGTAATCGAAACTTTGCCTCTTTTTTTAAAAAACTTTCCATAAGCAGATTGGTGCGGGTGCTTAACTAAGACAGAGCGCCAACTGGCGTGGGCTCAGTGTTAATTTTCCTCATTGGCGTGAGGACATAATGGGCTACCAGCGCCAAGGCAAAAAAAAGGTTTTTTTAAGGGTCTGCTCAGGAAATGATCAACAGAAGGAATGTTTTCCTCATGGAAAGGGATGCAATGATGGTATTTGAAAGGCATGAAACTTCTTATTGATCACATAAACGACCCTCCAATGGGCGAGACGGGAATTGCAGGGATGGTGACAAATTACTGTGTAACAGATGCCCCCTAAAGCATGAGGCCCGAAAGAGAGAGAGGGGTGAAATGCTTTACAAGAACATGCCCAACTGAAAACATTGCCGTCGGAAAACCTACGTAGACAAGTACAACTGATATCTAAAATACATGATATGTGGTATGGGCGTAGCCATCCATAATAGAGAATACAATAATCAATATCCAAGGCATGGACACAGCCATCCGGTAAAGATCGATAAATAGACTCAGGCATGGTCGCAGCCATCCAATCAATGGGTCATGTAACCAATCATAACAATCCACAAAATCACAGCCTGGATTCTAACAGACAAAACCCAGGGTCTTGTGCTCCATTTCGACCCGAACAAAGTACAAGTTCAAGCATGTGAATAAGTGAGCTGAAGTCGAACATGCAATAACATCACCTGATTACCAGCCAATGATGAAAGCTGTTAACAGACGCGAGAGGTACCACCAATAGTGACAATGGTCCTCAAGGTAATATAGGTACAATATATGGAATGTGAACAGTGAGTTGACATTGAACACCCATAGAATCACTCGATCAGAGGCTAATGATGAAAACCTCATGTCGAACACGAAGAACCTACCATTGAGGCATGCAGGCTCCAAGGTACCAGAAGGGAGTCTCTAGACCAGCTTCTTGGATAATGAGTTGAAGTCGACAGGAAGTGACCTTGATTGAAGGTGGGCCATAGTGTTTCCCACATCATTGACACGAGACAGAGGAACATAATGTTTTGTGAATCAGGATCAGATGAGAATCAGAGGAGGGTTGAAACTTTGGAGAGGTAAACTTCTCTTGAACATATTGGCGGCACGACAGTGGATTTGGCAGTATTTGACATCAAAATATCAGAGGTCATGATGATGAGGAAAAGAGAAGATGAGAGGTCAAAAGGGATTACCCAAACCCATGGAGGCAAACAGAGAATGAGGTGAGATGTACCCAACTTGACACGAATGCAAACAAGTGCCATGTTCAAGAGCAACATATTGCCGACACGACGATGATACTGGTTCCATTTTCCCCCACCATTTCTGGCGAGTACCTCTTTATTTTTACACAAGCTTGAATAGAATAACATATGCTTGTCATATAAGTTCGTCCTTTGGACGAATCCATCCTAGTACATTTAACGAGCCCTAGGAAGGAGAAACTCGAATATCTTCATTACGACTGAATCCGATGTCATGAGGGTTTAACGAGTCTGACAAAGGAAGAACTTAGCGTCTTTTCATGTTTAGAGAGTTTGAAAAGACAATGGAAAAGTAAACTCCGATGGTCCCTTTTCATAAATAGTTCCTCGGATCCGAAAAGGTAGAAAACTATGTTTGAGAAAACCTCCTAGTTGCAATAGGCTATGGTATTCCTTTTTCGTAAATAACCTATCCCAGCCCAAAAAAGGGGTAAAAGTATACTGGGTAGATGTCTATTCGTAGCCATTTTAACGATATCGAAATGACAAGGGACTCGTAAATATTTTCATGTTTAGAGAGTCAGAAAGGAGCTGAAATTTGACTCCTCCTGGAGGAACGAGTGGTATAAAGGGTAGCAACTGGTTCCGGTAATGGTGGAACTACTCAAAAAAATTAAAGGTTAAGAGGCTGGCTAACAAGACCACTCATTGCAGCAGTTCCTCAGGAATGGGTAAAACAACCAAGTGAAGGCATATGATCAGCCAAGAAGATAGTGACGATGGAGTGAGAAAACCAAGGCTCATCTAGCAAAAACAGGCTGATAAAATGGAAATCACAGGAGGTAAAATGGGAATGGTTTCATTTTTACACAAGCTTGAAATCAAGAAACTTTTCTTGAATTTGGTTTCATTTTTACACAAGCTTGAAATGGAAACAAACTATGCTTGAAAAACTAAGCATGCCCCCAACATGGTGACTCAATTCAAGGTACATGCCCCCCAAGATTCAGTCCATGCACCTGAGTAAATATATGGAGGGAGTGAAGGTTCAAGTTACGAGATCTAAGAAAGACTCGACTGGGATTTTACGAGATCTGATCAAAGACTCAAATTGAACAAGAACGTGTTTCATTATTTTAACGAGGTTGACACATTAAAAGAACTATCCTCAGGACACCTTGTTTTATGGTTTAAGGAGCTTGACACAAGAAAACAAACTCTGCTCCGACAGAACTTGTTTCATGGTTTAAGGAGCTTGACACAAGACAAGGAACTCTACTTTGACGAGTTTGTTTCATTTTTTAAGGAGCTTGACACAAGGAAAAGAACCCTGCTCCAACAACCTTGTTTCATTTTTTAAGGAGCTTGACACAAGACAAGGAACTCTGCTCCGGTGACCTTGTTTCATTTTTTAAGGATCTTGACACAGGAAAGGAACCATGCTCTGACCGACCTCATCATAATGAACAAGAAGTCATCGCTTACAAGAGTTCCACTCCCGATGGAAGGAAAACATCCTGGAAGTTAGGACCCAATGCCCCCAGCTCCTGATGCACGACGACACTATCACTGAGTACATGCACGGGGTAGGTAGCCACATAGTTGACCTGCGGTGGGGTAGATACAATGGGTGGATAAAAACCAGGAAGGGATGATGGCGGGCCAGCTACCACATCAGGACCAAAGAACGAAAGCTGATCAATGGTCACGATCCGTCCTTCATGTGGAAAACAGACCACACGAAAAAGGGAGGAGACAAGCGCTCCCATGGCATAGGTGTAATCGCGCCCCAAGAGCAGATTGAAATCCAAAGGGCCTGGAACAACCATCACGTCCATATGGACAGTTTTACCTCCCAAAGTAACAGGTAACCTTGGAAGGATCCCTAATGGCTGACTAGTTCTTCTGTTAAAAGCCAAAAAATTCTGTGTAAGAGGCACAAGTGGCGGCAAACCGAAATCTTGCCAAGTAGTTGAGGATAAAATAATAATAGACGTGCCTTTTTCTATAATGGTGCTAGGTACGACCAGACCAAAGGCCTGTACCGTTATCTCGAAAGGCACATAAGACAGAAGGCGATATCCCGAAAATCGATTCCAATCAAAGGAAGCGACCAAACTACTCGGAGGGGCTACCATCGAACTGAGATGGTCTTCCCCTGGTGTTACAGAAGAAGAAGGAGCATCCTCCACAACCTCCATCTTGAAGGCGGGAGGAGTATCCTCTGGGACCTCCATCACGGGAGGCGAAGGAGTAGCTTATTGAGATATAGGGACAAGAGAATCTTTCTCCAAGTCCGAGGAATCTGAAGAAACGAGAAGAACCTGAGGGATGTGAGGTCCACTCTCAACAGAAAAGACCTAGTGCACCGTAGACGGGGCCAGCTCAACCGATCCCACGACTAATGGTTGGTCAGGAATGGATTCCTGAATTTGAATTTCTGAGGGAGTGGGATTGACCAAGGATGACTCTTGACCAATCGTAGGATCAACTGGTGGAGGACTCAAAGAAATCTGTTTGTAACCAGCCGGAAGGCACGGCGCAGAAACAACCGAGTTGTCCAAAACTCACTTGGCTTCGTCCATATACGGACAAAGGTGAATGGCATGGTACCCCCCACACAACTTACAGGGATTGGCAAGCTTAACCTACTTCTTAAGAGTTTTTACAGCACTAGCTGAAGGCGTGCCACCAACCTGACTCCCGGAAGCCATAGGCAATGGTGGATGACCGTTGGACCATACTTCAAGCACATTGGGAATGCCAGGGAAATCTCGAAGAAGATGGTCTCCTGTGCACAACATGCAAGGGAATTTGACTTTCTGTGGAGGGTTGGAAGGTTTATCAAGAGGAGGTTTCTTAGAAGCAGTCGCTGCAGCCTTACCCTCTCTTTTATCAGACTTCTTCTTCTTCTTAGCCACCTGGTTACTCGAATTCACACTTTCATGAGGCGAAGTAGAAGAGGAGGACGCAGAAACAGGTGAAGAAGGGGAGAGGTCTGCCTTGGAATCAACATGATGTTGCTCAGGCGGAGGAACTGATTGAACAGTAGCCGGGACATTCGGAACCACAGAGGTTGAAAATAACCAAACAGGCAACCCAACAGTTAACCCAGGAAGGGACAACGTTGCCATATAAGGAGCGCCAACATTTCCAAAAGGAGGAAAAGGACTAGGATTCCCTTCGGAGGGGATTCCTTGGTTGGTGAACTCTGGAAAAGTTTCCCTGAGAAACAATTTAAGAACAAAACCTTAAGGAAACTAACTTTAACCACGAATATTTCATGGGAAGTTAATTTTTAAAACATTGAAGCAAAACTCTACCGTTTCATCTTTTAAGAGTCAAGAAATAGCCAAAAGGTGACTCTATCGCTTTCAGATTGGAAACAAGCATGAAAGGACAAGCGCTTGACAATCCTTTCAAATTTAATGAGTTAGAAAAGATCAAAATGACTACTCTGGAACTCTAGGCAAAAGGGCGTACCAGATATCCGTGAACTGCAATATACACCTTGGTTCAAAAATGAAAGAGAAATCAACCAAGGACTTGACGTACGTGCAGACAATCTCCTCGAATGCTGTGTTCGGTGTATCATGGGTATAAGGCGGCAGAATCGACTTCCTACGGATAAAGGATAGCAACCTAGTGGGGTCTCCCTTTATATACGCAATGGTACGGGGAGCACAAGTCCATACTAGTGCTATCTAAAGCCAAGAGGCGAACGATAGGTACTAGGTTTAACGACGCTGGAACAGGTCTCTAGCCTATACCACTAAATATTTCGTTAATGTTTCAATGCTTCCTTAAGGTAAATTGAATAAATTTTAGTGTTGATCTTCGATTATGTTTCAATTTCAAGGCCCTACCATATGTCATCTGATAATCTCCTATATGCAGCTATATGAGAAAAGAAAAATTTTCAATTCGATGAATGCTATCTAGTTAAGGGAAGAACTTCAAACAATGATGCAACAAACAACAATACTGAAAACGAAATTTTTCCAAACTAGATGAATTTCGCTATCCAAAAAGTTTTCTAAAACATTCAACGATGTGAATTATGCAATGTAATCTATGCAAAATCATTTTTCGAAAACTATGCAATTGTAATCTATGCACAATTTCCTTTTTCTTTTCAAATGATAAGAATGCATTCAATGCATTTTTCGATGAAATGAGAATCTACTTAATGCATGATTTTAATGAAAGAGAATGCACTCAAAGAAATTTTTAGCTTTCAATCATTAAACAATGTGATCTAAGTTCAATGATAAATCTCAAAAATAATTTTCAATGCAATGTGATCTAATGCATTTTAACGAAAAGAAAACTTTGAGATGAAAACTAAATGAACACAAATATTCTTAATGAAGGATGAAGGGAAAAGGGATGCAGACAAACACTAAGAATGCAATCGTTGTTTCAAAACACTTTGTAACGAAATTCCTTGAAAGGTGACAAGACATATGAGGTCAAACACAAAGAGGAATTCCAAAGCATGAGATAAAAACAAGGAATTCATTCCCTTTTACATCAAGCAATCATGGAGAGAAGACATTTCAGTTGAACAATGAGCAATGTAATCTATGCTCATACAGAGAAAACACCAGAAGGGAAAGACACACTGGTGAAGTATTTAGGGAAAAAGCCTCAATTTTCACACACCCTGAAATTGGCATGACTTTCTCACTGAAAACTAGCGTCGCCTGAAAATGAAAAAAAAAAGAATTTCTCCCGACCAAGACCAGACTCACCACTTCAAGAAAAATCTAAAACTAACCCAGAAGCAAAGTACTAGCCCAAAAAAACTTCCGAACAAGGGAAAACCCTAGCACCTATAGGAAATGGCGTGACTGTCTGGCTGTAATCCATGCCAGACAAGGGATGGCACGGGTGATGAATTGGAAACGTGAACCAATGGGCGCGACTGTCAGGTTGGAAACTGCGCCAATCAAGCCAACCATGAAAAGATGGAAAATTTCGGAAAAGAAGAGGTCAGATCTGATCTTCTGGGTCTGAACAAAGGTTTAAGACCAAAAGGAGGCAAACCAGAAGAGAAATTCAATCAAACAAGAGCCAAAAATAACCGAAAGAGACAAGAATAACTCCACTCAGTTCCCCAGTGGAGTCGCCAATTTTTTGTAGCGGTAAATCCCCTCTGCGGACAGAGGTGATCCCTACTAGCCCAGATCGGGTCTAGCAACAATCGTATCACACTAAGGTGCAAGTTCCTAATTGTAATAGACCAAATTGCGAAGAAGGCCTACCTTAAGTCCAACACTGTTATTTGCAGAGAAGATAGTGCTCCCGTTTCCTCGTTCCAGCAGATCACAATTCTCCCGCTTGTCGCGATCAAACCCCTGCACATACAAAAAACACGACGAACACACAAGCGTAAAATCCAATATATGCAATTATGCATCAGTCATAGAAGACACAACTCATGATCACATTGAACAATACAAGTGGAACCATAACCAAAGTCGCTTATCATTAATCAATACAAAGAAAGATACAACCTGGATCTGACACTGAATCTTCCTTCGGCGGGTCGACAGCGGAGTACGTCTCGATAAAGCTTGTCGGAAATGGGACAAGCCTCTCTCTTCGGTTGTCTTGAAAATAATCTCCTTGGTACTAATTTGGCTCTATGAGGATTATCAAGGCTCTTGGAGCATTCTCTAAGCTATTGAAGGCTCTTGAAGGCTCTTGAGGGCTCAACCATTCATCCCCTTCATCAATGGAAGATGGCTATATTTATAGAGGAGAGGAGGAGGTTTGGATCCCTACAATAGTGGAAGGGAGGCCTTATCCCTTAGGAGGTTCCCCATAAGGTGGAAACAAGAGGCCAAAGGAGGAAGGCTGTGGTTATTCAGTCGAAACCACTCCTCATGACTCATCCACAAAGTTGTTGTAATCGAAACTTCGCCTCTTTTTCTAAAAAAATTTCCATAAGAAGATTGGCATGGGTGCTTAACTGGGACAGAGCACCAATTGTCACGGGCTCAGTGTTAATTTTCCTCATTGGCACGAGGACATAACGGGCTACCAGTGCCAAGGCAAAAAACATGTTTTTTTAGGGGTCTGCTCAGGAAATGATCAACAGAAGGAATGTTGTCCTCATGGAAAGGGATGCAATGATGGTATTTGCAAGGTATGACACTGCTTATTGATCACATAAACGACCCTCCAATGGGCGAGACGGGAATTGTAGGGACGGTGACAAATTACTGTGTAACACACCCAATGTCCTTTCTTCTCTTTACTCATGTACACATACATAGAGTGTACAACATGTACTTCCACACAAGGTGCAAAACACCAAAAAATACATACACCCACACCCAGTGTACAACACAACACATTACATACACCTATACCTTGTTTACAATACAATACATGTACATACACATGCATCCAGTGTACAAAAAAACACAATACATACTCTTGCATCAAGATACAACACATACACCTACACCCAGTGTACAACGCAATACAATACATACACCTACACCTGGTGTACAATGCAATGCATATACATACACGTATGTAGAGTACAACACAACAAATACATATGTCATGATACCACGACTACACCAACACATACATATTACTGCATGCCAGCAACTAAACATGTACGACATGCACACAATACCACATGTATACCAGTACCATATGCATAACATGTACACAATTCCACTTGTACACGACACTACCTGTAAAACGTGTGCACAACATCACATGTACATGAAACCATCTGCACAACATGTACACAATGAAAAATGTACACCACACCACCTATATAATGTGTACACAATACCACATGTACACATCACCACATGCACAACATGTACACGAAACCACTTGTACACAATGCCACATGCACGACATTTGCATGACACCACCTACACACCGCACCACATGTAAAACATGTACATAACACCATATGTATGTCATACACACAACACCATATGTACATATCACTACATATTCAACATTTACATAGCACCATATGTACACAAAATCACATATCCAACATGCACACAACACCATATGCACACAACACCACATATCCAATATGCACACAGTACGATATGTACACAACACCGCATATCCGACATGTACATAACATCATCTATACCTAGCACTGAATATGCAATATACACACAACACCATATATACAACAAGCATACAACATCATATGTACACAATAATACATATGCAACATTACACATCACCATAGGTACAATAACTGAATATACAACATGCACAAAATATACACAACAATAGCAATGTACGTCCATATACCACACACTGACCCCACAAGTAACCTTGCCGCTAGTGTCTTTCCACTATCCATGCTTATCATAGCATGTCATAGGTCACACTACCTTCACTTCGCTAATGCACCCCTCAAAATCACTTGTCCATAACATAAACACAGACATAGTACAAGCATATAATATCAATTAATTTCCACATGATACTAGCCTCATAGATCTGTCAGAGTTACTCTTCCCACTTGATTCCTCATAAGACCAAGAACCTCTTCATGCCATTCATCTGCATAAGAAATCATTCCTCCACAAGAATGATCCTTGAAAACCCTGTCATAATACGACATAGATACATAGACACATAGATACATACATACATACATATAATCATTAGCATAAAACAATCATGATCATGTCAAACAATGACATACATACACACGTATATACATATAAATCTAGTCAAGATACACACTTCAAGATAAATCCCCTCTATGGATAGAGGCGATCTCTCTAGCCCTAGAGCAGGTCTAGCAACTTGAGATAATTTCTAATGCAAATATTTCTTAGCTAATATTCAAAATGTGACAAGAAAAGAGATAGAAGTACCTTTTTCCTGATGCTATGTTCAAACCCGTTGATGATGACCTTGATCCACAATCCTTCTAGGCTCGCTCCTTACTACTGGTGGCACACTAATACTTGCAGATGATCAAAAGGCAGCAAAAAATGTAATAAAATACCTAATAATCATAAAAATTAGCTATCTATAAGATGAAGGAGTACCAGAATATTTGCATAAAATATTAGACAAATATAGAAAGCAAACATCCAATTTTTTATTTATAAATATGAAAGGAAGAGCTTACAACCTAGGCCTTGATGTTGGAGGCCTCCCTTTGGTGAAAATACGAGTCCTTCACTGAAGCTCTAAAGCATTCCTTCTCCCAAACAACTTAGGTGTTATCACAGTGTAATAATGTAAAGGGAACGAGAGTTCATACTAGCTCAACCATGACCAACCAGTAGTGGAAGGATGGGGAGCAATTTATAGGAAGGGAGAAGAGCTTTAGAGCCCATGAAAGGAGGAGGAAGGTCCACTTTCTAAGGGATAAAACCCCATGGACGAGATAAAATCTCTAAAATTAGAGAGATTTCCTTTATCACCACAGTTTAACAACCAACTTGCCGCCCTATAACTTCTAGAGGTCGAAGCTTCTCCTCCATTTGAGGAAAAAATGCTAGAAAGGGATCAACGTGGTTTACCAAGAAATAAGGATGCTGGAAATGCTAAGAAAAAACTATCAATATGACATCAATGCGAGCATGAAACCAAGAAACACGATGACCCAAGAAACTAGGATTTTTACCAAGTTTCTTCAGTAACCTTTCAAGGCAGTTTTCTTTGAGTCTTCAGGGGATGTCTTAACATATTTCTTCATGGTGGAAAAATTGCACCAGGTCTGTCATGGGCCATTTCAGAATCAGGGATGGGAA
This sequence comes from Pinus albicaulis, assembly GCA_034641835.2. NCBI lineage: Eukaryota > Viridiplantae > Streptophyta > Pinopsida > Pinales > Pinaceae > Pinus > Pinus albicaulis. The sequence continues at coordinate 849,118,615 of CM076579.1, forward strand.
ATGAGCATGGTGACAAATTACTGTGTAACATATGGCCCCTAAAGCATGAAGGCAGAACGAGGAGTGATGACTGAAATGCTTTATGAACCAAGGCAAAGAACTCAGATCACTGCCAAGAAACCTGCCAAAACAAACATTTTAAAATATATGACATCTATGGTATGAACATGCCTAACCATATAACTCTAAACTAGGCATCAAATAACACATGCACCCACGACATGGTTTTAGCCATCCGTCTAAAGAGATCATAGAAGTAGATCAACGGTATGGACACAAAAATCCGTATAGATATGATCATGTATACAACCATGAATACTCAAGAACTCCACGCAGCCTGGATCAAAATCATATGTGACCCAAGTTCTTGACTACGATCTCAATCAATCCAATGTACGAATCTAGCCATGCGAATAAATGTTTTGGTGTCGAACATGATAGAAACCACCTAATTACCGATAAATAATGAAAACCGTAAACAGGTATGAGAGAAACCACCAATAATTATGATGGACCTCAAGGTACAAAAACACAATATACAAGTGTGAATGAATGTGTTGAATTTGAACACTTGCAGAATCCTTCGATCAAATGCTAGTGATGTGAACCTGTCATCGAACATGAAGAAATTGCCATTGAGGCATGCAAGCTCCAAGGTACTGAAAAGATGTTTCTAAACCACCTTCTCGGATAATGAGCCGAAGTTGACAGGAAGTGATTCATCAAAGGAGGGCCATAATGATTCCCACATCATTGACACGAAACAACATATATCTCAAGATGATAGGAGTGATTTTGGATTGTAATAGAGGAGGTTAGATAAGCAAATGATGTTTGAAAAAAAAGACTTCTCTTGAACATATTGGCGACATGACTCCAGAGTGTGGAAAAATTTGACTCAAATGAGATTAGAGGTCATGATGACAAAAAATGATGATCGAATAGGAGGAAAATGGATTAACCAAACCCATAGAGGAAAAGTGACGAATGTAGGATGTCCATAACCCGACACAAAGTGCAGATGAGTATCATGATCAAGAGTAACAAGCTGCCCAAAATACACATTGGATGTTTACTTTCAATTTTACCCTGTTATTGCTAACGAGTACGTCTTTATTTTCTATAGCCAGCATGAAGAGGATACCATATGTTGAGCGTGTAAGTTCATTATTCAAATGAATCCATCCTAGTAATTTTATCGAGCCCTAGGAAGGAGGAACTCGGCCTCGTCATGGTGAAAAGTTTTTCACCGTTTAATCTTTAACGAGTCCAACGAAAGGGTAACTCAGTAACTTTTCATGTTTAAGGAGTTTGAAAAGAAACAAAAAGGAAACTCCATCATGTCCCTTCTCATAAATCGTATCTCGAAAAGTTAGAAAACAATATCCAAGAGAACCTCTTGACCATGTTCGATCAAGGTATTCCTTTTTCTTAAAAAGTAAATATAGGCCCAAAAATGGGGAAATTTATACTGAGACCACGTTAATTCATTCACTTTAACGAGTTCACAGTGACATGCACTCGACAATCTTTTCATTTTTTGAGAGTCAAAAAATAGTTGAAAGTTGACTCCAGGGGGGTTCCTTTTTCGTACATGTTTATCGAGTCCCAAAAAAGAGATTAAATACAACTCGTTTGCATTAGAAATAATCACCAACAGTGTAAAGGTCCTGTTACTACACAAAAAATGGCAACATCACTGATATCAAGGAAAAATAATAAAATAATAGCGAAATTATTTCAAAAATGTATAAATAAACAAAAAGTAAATTCATTTTCACCTTTCTATTTTGAGTAAATTGGAGGAGTGAATTTTACCCATTTTCACTTTGAAATTTAGATTAGTGGTGTAGCCGATCCAAGACACCATTCAACTATCCATCAACGCCAGGTAAGAGCCCAAAATCTCTTATTCATTTTAATTCCATTCTTTTAGCATTTAGATTTAGGAATAGAGATATGGGGGGAGGATTTCAAACCTCAAATTCGCCCGTGGCCAGTGCGGGTTCGAGCTATTGGACCCGCGCTGGTCAAGTTTAGCCCATTATTGTAGTGTGCCACCAGCTTCGAATTAATTTGGACAGTCGTGATGGCCACGGGGAAGATTTTGAAACAAGAAATCTACCCATTTCCAATGGATGATTTCCAAAACTACTCCGATGAAAGCTCCTAAAAGGTATTTTGAACATGTTTTGCAAGTGACTTCAGAAGAGAAGGTCATTGAATGGAAAGAACGAGGCCACGAGGTGGAAGACGACCAAGCACTTCAAGAAAAAAATTGCGTAAATGATTTGTGCAATTGTGGATTACTGAAATTATTTCAGACAACAGGGTTGAGAGCTCAACTAGAGTTGCTTCAGTGTTTGATTTGACTGTGGGATGTGGATCAACATATGTTCATCATTGAGGACCAAGAACTAGAATTATATGTCATGGAAATCTATTTCATGATAGGCTTTTCCAAGAGAGAGGAGAGAATCCAACTCTCTGGAGCTAGGGCAGGGGTGAGATTACCAGTATGCTCATCCAGAGACATTGTCCTGGGGCTCAAAAAACTGAGAACGAGAAGGTAGAGATATCCTCTATGAGATTCCTTCCCTTACCCACAATCCTTCATTGCATTAATCGAGTGGCAGGAGCCCAGGTGTTGCATGAGGCAACAAAATCCCAATTCTAGTATGTGGCGGACTGTTTGGCCCCTACTTTGTTCAACTGGTGCGAGGGGTTATTAGCCAACATGAAGAGCCAATTGATCACGTGCAAGACAGGTCGACTGAAAAAATTTGGGTACGGGTCCATTTTGGTGACCTTTTTCTTGGAGAGAGTACCATTGTTCTAGTATCAGTGGTTGGAGATCCATGATCCAGCCTCGAGGGACCTGAGACTGATGAGGTGGTGTGATATCATACCTCATTAGGGTGGGGGCCAACAGATGCATTTCCCTACAATGTTTTTCAGCTGGTGGCATTCCCAACTCATCGTGGTTGATGACTTTGCATATGCAGGCATCGACTTCAGGGGAGATCCAAATCTACCCATTCTGCTAGGCACATAGTGGAATGATGCAGGTAAAATTTGTTTTCTTACATTGTTTACTTTTTAAATGTTTTTGTTATGTATTCTGAGACATAAAATTATGATGTTTTTACAGATATGAGTCCTCAAAGACTGCCAGGTATGTCACCAATCGCGAGGAGGGTAGCCCCCTAGGGGGAGGATGTCCCTTAAAAGGAGGGATCACACCGATTCATCAACTTAGAGCGAAAATTGGTAGGCCTTACGAGAGGCATTCCAGTGTATGCTACCTTTGATGAAATTCCTCTTTACTTTCAGATGCATATGGTCAGGGTTCCAAGCATATTGCTTCGTCTACTCTGGTGAGTGATTTGAGTAGTTGCCCATGTTTTTACGTTTTTGTACTAATGTAGGCTTAGAGAGCCATTTTTGACACATAACACATATTTTTTGAGAATTTTATGTAGCAAAATTAATATATATATATATATATATATATATATATATATATATATATATATATATATATATATATATATATATATATATATATATATATATATATATATATATATATATATGCATGTTTCTATGGCTACTTGTGTACCATAATGATGTGTTGGTTTTTTACCAGGGAAACTTTTAGGGGCTAATATTCGCAGGTGGGCTAATTTTCGACACTTTTCCCAAAAAATAAATTCGCCAATTTCCGTTTTTATGAAAATTGATTCGCCCAAATATTATAGTATAAAATTTTTCTACCCTAAAAATCGCCAAAATTTTATATATACTAATATAAAATAATTAGAAACCTACATATTTTTACAAAAATATCATAAATTTTTTTACAATTTACATATTGGGGACTAGTAAGATTTGCCAAAGTTTCTAAACTTTAAGATAAACTTGCATCCTTAAAATTTTCCCTTTTTTTTACATGTTGCACATATGTCTATCTAATACATGATTTGCTAATGTATCTGTTAATGTGTTTAAATGTCTTGGAATATGCTGATATGTAATAAAATCAAAATTCCTTTCCAATAATCGAACACACAAATACATACACAAAATTTTAGGATTGCGTGCAAAATAATGGTCATTTAACTGTAACATAACGAGTTGTGAGTCTAATTTAACAACCAAATCTCTAATTATGATATCAATAGAACCGATAATAGCTCGATTACTGTGCTATATTCGGAAATATTGTTAGTTGTTCAACCCAAACAAATACCTTGTAAATTAATCAACTCGCCATCAGGGGAAAAAATTTCCCATACTACAGAAGATAGGTTCCTTGTTCTATCACAAGCACCATCAAAAAAATTGATGTAATGATTTGATGACATCTGCAAACCAAGTGGAACACAAGGTGATAAGAGGAAACATGTCTTCAAAGCAAACATTGACACAAAAAATCCAATCAAGCACGCTAATGAATAAAACACTAATGCACAAAGTATCACACTCATGATTAAGCATAATATTTTTTTAGATAGAGCACATTTTGGGGCTCAGCCAATTGATTGCCTTCGTAATCCGCTAGATAATAGGCTCCTATTTCCAATACTTGTTGAATGATATAGGGTCCATGCCACATTGGCTCGAGTTTTCCGACTCCCAACTTATCATGGGCTTGTTCATAAAGAAAGACCAAGTCACCTTCGGAGAAAATGCAAGGGTTGATGGATTTTTCATATTGAGATTTAACTCATATTTTTTGTGCTTCAATAACTAAAGCATCAAGTCTTCGGGTATCATCGAAACACTCAAGGTAAATCAAACATTCCTTTTTTGGTGAAGTACCAGGAAGTAGTCTGACCGATAGCTTCAAAGAAGGAATCTCACACTCGATCGGGAGTGTGGTCTCCAGACCATACACCAATTAGAATGGTGTTAATCCAGTGGCAGCCTTAACAGAATTTTGGTAAGCCCACAAAGCTGATAAGAGCATGAGACGCGATTCTTGTTTGTGCTTCCCAATGGTGCACCGAAGCATGGTCACCAAGACTTTGTTGAAAACCTCAACCTGTCCATTGGCTTGTGGATAATAAAGAGTGGAGTTATCATGATGTAACCCCAAATGAGCAGGGAGCTCTTTCATCATATGGTTACGAAAATGAGAGCCATTATCAGTGACAATCGCTTTCGAGACACAAAACCGAGCTATGACATGATTGAACAGGAATTGTGCCACAGCTAAACCTTCATTACCATATGTAGGCATCGAGTAGGCTTATTTAGTGAAATAATCGATGAAAATGATAATATAACCATGCCCCCCGGTCGAGCGAGGGTTACAGGTCATGAAACCTACACCCCATTTCAAAAAAGTACCGACGGTCACAAATGGGTGTAAGGGTGAGGGTGGGGCACACTCTTTCCAAGAGTAGAATTTGTAGTTATGGCATTTTCGTACTGAAACAATGCAATATTTAAAGATAGATGACAAAAAATACCCTGGTCAAAGGATATTTTGGGCAGTAGCATAGCCAAACATGTGACCACCATAGGTCCCAGAGTGGCATTCATTGGGAACTTTCCCAGCTTCCTCGAGAGTCAAACATAGACATAGGACAGAGTCAATACCAGTGCGATATAGAGTGTCTCCAACAAGATGGTAAGGTTGGGACTGGTAGCGAAGCCATAATCGCTCAGAGTGTGATAGCTCTTGCCAAAAATTTTGGGTCTGGAGATAAAAAATGATGTCGCCATACCATGGATCAAGAGTAGCAATGAGAAAGAGATATTAATCTGGAATCGTTCATCAAGAGGAGTAGGATCAACTGCTGTAGGAAGATCACAAATCAACTTGAAAATAGCAGGGATTTCTTAGACTTAGCAGCAATGAATTCTAAGTCGAAATTTTGAAGGATGAAAATCCATTTTGATTACTTTACCCCAAGAAACTAACGCATGAGAATGTAATTCATGGGGTTGTAATCAGAAATCACCAAATTTTTCCACAGGAAAATGTAGTGACGAAAACGCTAAACAACATGGACAATAGCCGACGCAAGTTTCTCTACATGAGTGTAACAGGTCTCAGTATAAAAGAGATTGTGGCTATTTTAGTACATGACATGATCATGACCATCATCATTGTCATGAACCAGCACCATACCGATAGTGTTGTCGGCGACGACCAAATACATGCAATAATCATGGAGATAATTGGGAGGATGCTGTAGAGGAGAACTGATGAGGGATCATTTCAATGTATCGAAAGAAATTTGGTAAATTTCATCCCATATGAGTAGGATTCCATTTTTCAATAAGCGAGTAAAGCCTTTGAAAAGCTCAACATAATTCCATATGAAGCGACGGAGAAAATTGGCTTTCCCCTGTAGACTTTGTAGTTGATGAACATAAGAGGGAGGAGGAAAATTAATGATTTCCTTGACTTTAAGAGGATCAATGAGGATGCCTTATTTGGGCACCATGAAACCCAAGAGCTGACTAGATTCAATGCAGAAGACACACTTATGAGCGTTCGACCTGATATTATAGTGTTGACAGTGAAGAAAGATGGCTATTAGGTGGTCCAGGTGATCTCGATGTTTTGCAAAATGAGCAAGAAGGTCATCGAGGTATGGCTGAATTATGTTCTTGATGCCATTAAAAGCATACGACATAGCTCACTAGAAGGTGGCCCCAACATTATTCAAGCCAAAAGGGATATTTTTATAGGAAAATGTCCCCCATGGATGTATAAATGCAGTTTTGTGCTGATCAGCTGGAGAAATGTTAATTTGGCTATAGCTAGAAAAATTGTCCATAAAGGAAAAAATCTCACTCTCGGCACATTCATCAATGATCTAGTTGATAAAAGGAGTGGGGTAATTATCCTTAAGATACGCTCGATTGATGTCACAGTAATCAATGCAAACCCAAATGGTCCCTTGTTTCTAAGTTACGAGAACAATATTCGAGACCCAATCTGTCAATGGTTTAGGATAAATAAAACTGGCTTTGAGAAGTTTTTCAACTTCACCCTTTATGGCAGAAGACTTTCTTGGGTACACAGGACGAAGCCATTAGCGAACAGGCTTCAATTCCATATAGGTAGTAATTTCGTGCACGACAATACTCTGATCAATGCCATGCATCTCTTTGTATGACCACACGAAGACATCGTGGAATTCATAAAAATATTAGTGTAGATCTTGATATCATCAGGACAACAAGATGCACTGACATGAACATTCTCGACAATCCCTAGTTTGACAGAGATGTCGATCAGAATGGTTGGAGTAGTATTTCCCATGTTTCCTTCAGACAACACTTCATGAATCAAGATTGGATTCTGAAATGGGCTAGTCGGTACAAAAAAATAATGGGATTCCAGACAGGCAGAGATGTCACTTAGGGTTGGGAGAAATGAGGAATGATGATGTCCATCATCCCATGGATTTTATTCAAGAGACATTACCTCCAAGATACTTTCGTCGTTGGGGAAAGTCTCATTCAAGGGGTCATTAGATTCCCAAGAACCAAACCAGGGAGACTGCGTGTAAGTGTCCATAGAGTAAACCAAATGATCTTTGGTTCCAGATGCAGCCTTAGAAGCCATGAGAATACTCTGATACATTTGTTCAACATGGCTCAAAGGCATAACATCACCAAAAAATTTGAAATGTTTGGGATTGGGAACAATCCATGGATCATGACCAGATGATATCATATTGACAATGGCGAAATTCATAGGCGGGAGTGGACAAATTTCCATAAGGGACGAGTCTTTGAATATACCTGACCCGATGTTCTCATAGGGGGAAATAGTCTTCCCAACATATGGAATGTTTCTTGTTGAAGAATCAGAGGAAAATAAATCTAACTGATTGACAGTCACGATTTTCCCCTGATGAGGAAAACGAAGGACAAAAAAAAAAGTGGAGACCACATAAACCATGGCATGAGTCCAACTGTGTCCAAGAAGGATATTATAATTCAAAATGGCATCTACCACCTCAACTTATAAAGTCACCATTTTTCCCTACAAGAGGATGGGAAATTATTTGAGAATACCATACAGTCGAGAACCTCTACCGTCAACAGCTTCCAGGTAGTCGGGTACTGACTCAATGGAGGACAGCCGATGGCTTTCCAACATGCGATCGACATGATGCAGGTCGAATCGCCTTCATAAAAAACAATCCTATGAATTTTTTTTCCCATCACAGTAACTTGAATAAAAAAATCCACCTGAGATGGGAGGCGAGGAACGAAGTTCTCAAGATCGAAAGTAATAATATTAGAATCTACGAGATCAATCCCTCCAATAGTGAATAGTAGTGCCTTCCATTGTGATGGACACGATTGAAGGACCTCAAAATCCAACATCATCGAAGACGCTTGAGCTAGATCCTTTACAATATTGCAGTGTTTTGCAACTCTCACATTCATATTATAGGACTATTTCCGAAGAACACCTTTTGGGGGTGGTCAGACGATGGATTCACTACTAGGTCTCTCAATTTGGATAGAACCAGAAATAAGAGGCATGGAAGAGGAAGGGTGATATGTGACTTCCGGTTCCATAGGAGCCTTGGATGGATTGGGGCAGTCTTTCGATCTTGTGGTAATAGATATAGGTTATTTTCCAGCCATGAAAACCTGATATTTTCCAGACGATTGGGGTTGATATACCATTTGCGTCTGATGAGAAGGGAAAGGCTATTTCAAGACAATCAAGGTCCTAGGGGCACCCTTCAGAAGATGTGAACTTTGGCACGCTGAGGAAAATACTTGGTGTAATGATCATCATCACATTTTAGCCAAAGATATTTAGGCTTGCACGTTGAAGAATCGTCAGCAGATTAATTTTTCCAATCCTGTTTAGGGTTGTCGGATTTGGATTTCCCTTTACCCTTTTTCTTACCTTTCGAGGATTTGTCTCTTGCGGCAGATTGGATAGAATTTACCTCAAAGGTTTTACGAGGATTATTTTGGTTACTGGAAGGAGTGGAGGGTGCAGCGACAGTAGTGTACTTAGTCTTTGAAGAAGTTTTAAGTGCTCTACTATCAGTATGAGAAACTGTCTTGATAACGCCATCAACCAGAGGCGTAGCAAGAGACTGAGATGATGCTGGATCAATTGAAGGCCGTGACACATCATGCAAGGGCTTGTATAGAGCACCAAATTGGGAATAAACCAAATTTAGGTATTGGGACTTGGCAATGAATTCCTCTTCAGTGATACATCCTGTTACACATCATTTTGTCACCGTCCCTGCAATCCCTCGTCCCGTACATTGGAGGACTATTCTCGTGACCTGTGAATAATAAAATGTCCTGAAATCACCTTCATGGCATCCTCTTGCATAAGGAAAAACATTCTCTTGAAGAAAATTCCCTCTGAAAAACCCTAAAAAAAGATGTTTTAGCCTTGGCACGACTAGCCAGTTCATCCCTCGTGCAAATGGGGGAAATCCACACTAGAGGGTGCGCCAACTGGCGCTCTATCCCTATGTGTCACTCACGCCAAGATTATTAAGGGGTGTTTTTTAAAAATAAATGGCGGAAGTTTGATTCTAACAAACTCCAGAATGAATCATCAAAAGGAGTTGAGTGGTTTGGCTCCAGATCTCCATGTATAGGAAGTGGTTTTCCACCTATCATGGAACCTTCCTAAGAGATAGGGCCTATCCCATGATTATAGGGATCCCAACTTCCTTTCCTCCATCTATAAAAGCTTTCCCTCTCCATTAGTAAGCTAGTTGAACTTGTAGGAAGGAAACTATAGTTGGGAAACTATTGAGAGCTAAGCCGAAGAGAATCTCGTAAGAGAGAGAGCTTTGTCTAGTTTCCCAACAGGCTTTATTGAGACATGCTCCACTGCAAGCCCCGCCGAAGGAAGATCATAGCGTCAAAGCATTTGGTTGTAATCTCCATTTTGTCATTTATAATATAAGCGACTCTGATTTTGGTTCCATTCATGTGTTCATTTCTTTATGTAATGTAATGAATTATATCCTCTCTGACTGATATATAGTTACATGCTTTAGGTGTAATGTTGTATGTCGTCGTTTCCCTGCATGTGTATAGGTGTTTGGATGTGTCGAACAGAAGGTTTATGATCTGTCAAGCAAGGGATGGGAAGCATCATATTTTCTCGAACGACAACTGCGTGGGATTTGAGGTAGGCTACTCATCGTGATCTTTGTCTTTTTATAACTAGGAACCAATGTCATTGCGTGACTTTATTGTTGCTAGACCTGATCTGGGCTAGTGGGATCGCCTCTGTCTGCAGAGGGGATTTACCTCCTCAAAAATTTGGCGACTCCACTGGGGATCAATGGGATTTAGTCCTTCTTCCATTTAGGTTGTTTTTTTTGGCTTTTGATTAATTTATTTTCTCTTTTGGTTCACCTCCCTTAGTGTTAAACCCCTGTTCCGCCCCCAAAAGACTAGATCCAATTTCTGTTTGTCCATTTTTATTATTTTTCTAGGGTAAACTTGATTGGTGCGGTTTTTCTCCTGACAGTCACGCCAGCTGGCGCTTGTTGCTAGTTGGGCCCCCGCGCCAATTCCTTTTTGGCACAGATTATAGCCAAATAGGCACGCCGACACTACTTGGTGTTAGGGTTTGCTTGCTTTTGGGCTCTCTGAGCTTGATTTTTGGTCCTGGTGTCTTTTTTCTAATTGATTGAGTGCCTTGGAGTCATTTTCTACTGTGTTTGGCCCTTTTCCTCTAGTTTTTTTCCCTCTACTATCAGTTTTGAATTTTAGCCCTAGGGCTTCTAGGTGCTTCAGTGTGCTGAGTCTCCCATGGGAGTTTTGGGTCTTTGCTTGCTCGGTCAATTTGTTTCCGCATCTCTGCATTCGTCTTGTTCAATCCCATTGAATCATTGTGTTAATTGAGTTATTGTCCTTTCTTTCATTCGATTTTGCTTTTTTTTACTCCAAGCCTAGATTACACAGTTTGTTTGAGTCTCTTTAGAGATTCTTCTCCACTTTGAGGGATTTCGTCATCAGTTTGAGTCTTGATTGTGTATTTTCGTATTGAGTGAACTTGTTTGTTTCAGCTCTGTCACTGTCATTTCTTGAATTGGTGTTGTCATTAGTTTTTTCATTCATTTAGTGCATTTTCTCTAAAATATTGAAAAATAAAAAAACAAATTTCTTTGCATTTTGATTAGCCTAGTGAAAATTGAAAGCTCTTTCGCATTACTAGTGTTATATAACTCTAAGAGAGAAGTTTTCTAGTTTCATTAGCTTGCATTGGAAATAGTAGTGGATGTTTTTGTGCCTTTCGTTTTGTTGTCATTTGAAAAGCTCTCAACTCTCCCGTAGATAGCTCTTCATTTAACAAAATGATGTTTTGTGGCATGTAGTTTGCATTTAGAGGTTTTATGAGATCCAACATTCGATAGGGCCTGGAAATTGAAACGTAAATTGAAGATCAACTTCAAAATTTACTAAATTAACCTAACTAAACATTGAAACATTAATGGAACAACTAGTAGTCTAAGGTAGAGACGTGTTATGGCGTCTTTAAACCTAACAGCTGTCGCTCTCCATCTGGCTACAGACAACGCTAGTACGGACTTGTGTTCCCTGTAACGTCGAGTATATAATGGGAGACCCCATTAGGTTGCAATCCTTTATCTGTAGGAAGCCACGTCTGCCGCCTTTTACCCGTGATACATCGGACACAACATTCAGGGAGATTACCTGCATGTACGTCAAGTCCTTGGTCAATTTCTCTTTCATTTTTACCAAGTTGTATATGGAAATTCATGGATATCTGGTACACCCATTTGCCTAGATTACCAGAGCAGTCATTTTGATCTTTACTGACTCACTAAATTTAAAAATATCATCAAGCGCTTGTCCTTTAACGCTTGTTTCCAAATTGAAAGTGATAGAATCACCTTTTACTCATTTCTAGACTCTTAAAACATGACACAGTAAAATTTCTAGTTTCAATGTGGTAAAATTAATCACCTACAATCACATGCCCATTTAGAGATTGATTTTTTAGCCTGTTGTTGTTTTCCTTGGTTTTTGCCCGTGTGTCTTTGTTTTGATCTCTTCCTCTTTTCGTTATAGTCACAGTGGCGGAACCCTCAGTTTTGTCTACTGATAGTCCTTAGAAGACAATTCATCAGAGGTCTCCCAATCCTCTGCTGAGTATCAGTAGCCCATTGTATCCGAGTTTCCCAACGAGGGATCGGTTATATCTGAACTTCCCTTTGGAGGACCAGTTGACTTCAATTGGCCCTTGTTCAATGCTTGTTTTGGATTTGGAGTAGGTGAACACTTCCCTCCTCTTACATTGGGATCGCCTTTCTTGGCTGCTATTATACCTCCTAGTCCCCGTCGTCTCTTAGAAGATCTTACGACAGGGTCAGATATGGACTCATCCGGTCCTTCTCCTAGTGAGGGAATTCCTACTTCTGGTGAAGATTACCAACTTTTTCTCGAAGACATCCCTGAACCTTTTGTTATGTCTTCACCTGGTCCTTCGCTCCTAGCTAGATATAGGTCTTTAATTCATGTCATGGCTGCTATTGCCTCTATCGGAGTTTCTACTCTGTCCACAAGGCCGACCATCCCCACGTTGGGGATGTCACCATCGACGCCTCTCATGGCATCTCCTTTTGTTACATCGGCACCTGTTAGAACTACTGTCCGCGTGGCTACATCTACGCCTGCTGTCACTACTCAGTCAGCAAGGACCTAATCAGTTCCTGAAGACGTTTATATAGCTTTTGCTATTCCCGAGAATATTTCTCCCAAGGAGTATCAGCTGTCTTTACAACTGTCAAACTCCGAGGTTGGTCAGTCCTCTCAAGATCTTAACTGTCCTTACTTTTCCCATTATGGACCAGATGGTTCCCTGATCTATGTATTTCCATATCAATATGATGAGCAGGGCAACCCCCTTCATTTTCCTGCTCTTGAGGCTTATCAGTATATTAACTGTTTTCTGTCTACCCAACCTAGGAAACCTTCTAATCAACAAGGGAAAAACCTTCAGGGATAACCTTTGTTTTAGCAAGGATATGATTTTGTCCAACAAGGACAGCCCTTCCAGGGACAACCTTCGACCCAGCCAGGTTATCTATATGACTCGCAAGGACAACCCTTATAGGGACAACCTTCGGGCCAACAGGGATTGTTTTACGGTCTACAAGGGCAGTCTTACAACCCTCAAGGTCAACCTCTGCAGCCTCACCCTGTGGTCCAGCCGAGGCAACCTCAAGGACCCACAGGGCAACAGGGGTATCAAACTGGACTAGTATACAGTCCTGGGGGGCAAACCCATCCTTCTCAACCATTGGTGCAACCTTAGCAACCTAATTTTCCCATCGGTCAAAATGTTGCACATCCAAGGCCATCTTATGGTCCTGGCACAGGTCAACCTGGTTATCAGGCACAACCTGGCCCTCTCTTGCCATTAGGCCAACCTACTCATCTAGGGCAGCCTGGTGTCCTTCATCAACCGAGTCAACCTGTTCAGCCAGGGCAACCTGTTCAACCAGGGAAACCTGCACAGCCAGGTCAACCTATTCAACCAGGACAACCTGCATAACCTGTTAACCCTGCTCAACAACTTCCACAACCAAACCCACCTATGCGCCTGAATTATCAGACTCAGCAGGGTCCCACTTACGAGCAGCACGTTAGACCCCAAGGCAGCTATTACCTTCAAGGTCAGTCTCGACCGGCTTACAACCCGCCCCAAGGTTTGGGTTATTACCTTCAATAGCTAGGCTATACTTATACTCCACAGTCAAATTCGTACTCTGCTCAAACAGGGCCCATATACAATCAGAGTCAGTACCCTGGTTATCAACCCCCGTATCCTAGTTTTCAACTGCCATATCAACCCAATTATACGGCTTATACCCCCTATGGTCAGAATCCTCCAGGACAGAACCAATGGGGGCAGAATTATGCTCAACCAGGCTAGAGTATAGGTACAGTTCCTTATCGAGGACCTAACATGCCTTTCAATCCTCAATTTCCTTTCCTCGCCACATTGGAATTACCGGATGTGTCCAAATTGACCAATGATCTGATTCTTCATAATCCATATTAGCCTCCGGTTCCGACGAAGGTGCCTGGTGATTGTCCTAAATTTGAAGGAAAATCTAGAGAAGACCCCCAAGCACATGTCCTGACTTACCATTTGTGGTGTTCTTCAAACTCTTGGATAGATAACTCGATTCATCTACATCTTTTCCAACGTACTCTCACCAGTGTTGCAACTAAGTGGTACATAGAACTACATCGTGGTATTTTTAAATATTTTAATACTCTAGCTATGGCATTCTTGACGCATTTCCAGTTACCGGTTCGTTATGAAGCTGGGACGAATCTCTTGACATCTCTGAAATAGGACAAAGCCACTCATATTTCAGATCATATTCATGATTGGAGATGTTGTCGTCGTCTGATCAAGTTTGACATTCCTAATCAGCTTCTAACTCACTGGTTCACTACCTCCTTTGTCAACAAGATTGCACAGGAAATTGCTATGGGGGCATGTGTAACCGAGGAACAAGCCATTGCTCGTGCCCAGTACCTCGATTTAGTGTACTCTCAGTCCAGCGTGTTATATGATATCTTGAATGATGACCCGCGACCAGGGACCTCTAAAGCACCAGCTACCCCATCGGTTGACGATGTTATTGGTTCCGTCTCTTAGACATCTCGTAAGTCTTCTAATGGGAAGCAGAAATTGAATTCTTCCAATAATTCTACTCCTCCAGCTACTCCAGATTCTGGTAAGACCGCGGAAGTCAATGCCGTTCAGGTCAATCCTGCGGACAAGGCTTCTAAAGGGAGTAAGAAGGGCAAAGGCAAAGCCAAATTCGATGCCTCGAAACCAGAATCCTCCAAACCATGTGCTGATGATGGTTTGCAATGAAAAACGATGTACCCTTGCCTATTTTTTGATGAAGACCACTACACCAAAGATTGTCCCTGACGATCCGAGGTTAGTCAACTTCTTAAGGGCTCTAAGGGAACTTCGAAAATTCTTAAGGAACCTTTTCCATCTCAGCAGACCCAGATGGTCGAGCAGCCTTCACCATTTGCACCATTTGGGTCTCAAGTTTTCATGATGAATGGTGTTGCACCTGTTTCTATAGCCACTCAGTCGAAGGATTATGCTGGATCACACCAGGCAGCTGGGAAGGAAGTCGTTTATGGCCCGCCTCCCCCACCTACCTCTAGTCCTCTTGAAATTGAGAAGCCCAGCGCTGAACCCGTTGTATGACCACCTTCCAAAGGTGTTCTCCGAAAGTCTTCCTATAATCCAAACGCCCGTGCTGCTCAGCATTACAGCATTTTCGAGGATTTGGCACAGGCGCCTTCCTCAATTTTTGCATTGGAAGTGCTGCATAGTTTCCCATCTCACTGGAAAGCTCTGATATCTACAATCGGCGGCATTGACCCCGCCGATTCTAGCCTTCTCACCTTCGATCTAGAATATTTCATCCCTCGACTTCTGCACTAGATTTCCCTTGTTATACAAGTTAGCATCAATGGCCTCAATATTCATAGAGCTGTTGTGGACGAAGGTTCCTCTACCTGCGTTATGTCATCTGCTTGTTGGAAAGCCATTGGCTCTCCAGCCCTCACTACATCTCCCAATGCCCTCGAGGCATTCGATGGAAGGGAATTAAAACCCTTGGGTGTTCTCGCGAGTCTACTAATCACATTGCAAGGTAAAACAGTCAACGTCGAAGTGGAATTTTTTGATGCCAAACTCAACTACAATCTTCTACTCGGTCGCAGTTGGACCCACGCCATGTTGTGCATTCCGTCCACCCTCTTTCGAATTTTGAAGTTTCCACATGAGTGCAAGATTATTATTGTTGATCAGTTGTCTTTCTTTACATCATCCTTAGAGAACAACGTGCCATACGTGGATCAAATTCCTAATCCCCCCGATAGTATAGGACCTTGTCTTTTCAAGGACCCCATTCTCATGGGTATTTTTCCCATTCCACCACCAAACATCGTTCAAGTCAACATGATCTCTAGGTCGGATGACCCGTGGAGCATCCCTTCTCCTGAATAGGTTGTCTCTTTTGGAGAATCGATGCCTCTGACCCTAGTTCAAATCAATTATTGTGAGATAGTTGCCACATCAGATCCTCCTCGTGCTGAAAATTCTCCTTCGAGCATGGCTCTTGATGTTTATTCTCAATCCCCTTAGCTCGGTGATGTAGATTTTCTCGATCCTTTGAGAGAAGTTTCTCCATTTGACGAAGCTATCGTGGAGCCTATGTCTCTTGAAGATCTGCCATGGAGCGACGAACATCATCGTTCCTCATTCATGCCCGGCCTGGGGGCAATGTCTAATTGTCTCAAGCGTTTTGCATCTCAGGTTCCCTCTCTGCCTCTCCAAATGCCAATATTGACTCATGAAGTACTTTCGGAAGGAAACTTGAGTAATATTACCCAAACAATTCCTATCAAAATCTCCACTAAATCGAGGGTCGTCGAGAACATCCATGTGGGAGTCACTTGTTCTCCCGATGAGATTCAAGTGTACACTAGCATTTTCCGTGAATTCCGAGATGTTTTCACATGGTATTATGAAGAGATGCCTGCGATCGATCCCAGTATCATCGTGCACGAAATTCCCACCTATCCTGG
This sequence comes from Pinus albicaulis, assembly GCA_034641835.2. NCBI lineage: Eukaryota > Viridiplantae > Streptophyta > Pinopsida > Pinales > Pinaceae > Pinus > Pinus albicaulis. The sequence continues at coordinate 849,135,253 of CM076579.1, forward strand.
TGTGAAGCCTGTGTGCCATCATCTGCGCCCAGTGTATCCTCGAAAAGCCGATGCTATAAAAGCAGAAGTTGAGAAACTTCTTAAAGTGGGCTTCATATATCCGATCCGTCTGACATAGTGGGTTTCCAATATTGTCCCTATGGATAAGAAGTAGGGCACAATTCGAGTCTGTGTTGACTATTGAGATATTAATTGGGCTTGCCCTAAGGACAACTATCCCACCCCCTTTATATATCAGATCATCGACAATTGTGCGGGGAATGAGATATTTTCCCTTATGGACGGCTTCTCGGGTTATAATAAAATTAATATCCTTCCATCTGATCAACATAAGATCGCCTTCATCTGCCCGTGGGGAACATTCACCTACAAGAAGCTCCCTTTCGGATTAAAAAATTCTAGGGCTACCTTCCAGCGTGCCATGTCCTACGCCTTTCACAACATATGTAACATTTTTCAACCATACCTGGATGAACTTCTGGCTCATTCATCTCTATGCGAGGACCATCCAGAACATCTCCACCAGATTTTTCTCCGCTACAGATGTTACAACATCAGGCTTAATCCTCACAAGTGCGTCTTCTGCGTTGACTCTGGTTGGCTTTTAGGATTTATTGTCTCTAAGGATAGAATTTTCCTTGACCCTCTCAAGGTTGAGGCTATTGTTAATCTCCCCTCCCCATCATCGTTGCATCAACTTCAGAGTCTTCAGGGGAAAGTGAATTTCTTACGTCGCTTTATCCCGAACTATGCAAAGGTGGCCAAAGGGTTTACACGACTTCTAAAATAGGACGTTCCCTTCCATTTGGACGAGATTTCTTAGCAATCCTTTGATAACCTTAAGACATTGCTTGTCAACACTCCATTAATACGTCCTCCCAACTATCATCGCGACTTTACCCTCTATTTGGCTGCCGCATTCAACATAATTTCCATGGTTCTGGTACAAGATGACGATGATGGAAATGAACACGTGGTTTATTATCTGTCTCAGAATCTCCTTGACACTGAAACACGTTATGCCCACATCGAGAATTTGGCACTTTCCGTGGTCTAGGCCATTCAGTGGTTTTGCCATTACATCCTGTTGCGCACGATAACCGTGATTTTCGACTGCAACCCCATGACTTATATTTTTTCTCGACAATTGTTGGGGGGCAAGTACTCCAAATGGATTGTGATCCTTCAAGAGTTTGATTTGGAGTTCACTACTACCAAATCGAATAAGTCACTGGTTTTTGTTGATCTCATCGGCTCTCTCCCTACTGACTCTATTCCGTCTCAATCCGACGATCATATCCCAGGGTAAACTCTCTTCTTAATCAACATTCTCGATCCATGGTACGGCGATATCATCGTGTACCTCCAGAAATATACCTTCCAGTTTGATTTAACGAAGGATGCTTGATGCCGTGTTCGACATCAGTCGCAACCATATCACATTGTCGGAGATACCCTATGTTGGGTCGGAGTCGATTCTATACTCCGTCGATGTTTGACCTTAGAAGAGGCTGAGAAAGTTCTGAATGACTATCACAGTGGCGCCTGTGGTGGTCACATGTCCGATTATGCTACCGCCCAGAAGATTCTACGTGTGGGTTACTTCAAGCCATCTATATTTAAAGACTCTATTGTTGCAGTACGAAAGTGTCATGTGTGCCAGATCTTCCAACGCAAGATGCGTGTACCACCCCTCCCATTACATCCTATCATTACCATGGGCCCTTTTGCCAAATGGGGCATTGATTTTATAACATGTAACCCTCACTCAGTCGGGGGGCATGCTTATATCATTGTTGCCGTAGATTACTTCACCAAGTGGGCTGAAGCAATGCCTAAATTGGCTGCAGACGGTAAGACAACTGCTCAGTTAATTTTCAACCATGTGATCACACATTTCGGCATTCATCAAGTTATTTTCATTTATCATGGCTCTCATTTTCGGGACTACATGATGGCAGAGCTGACATCGAAGTTGGGCTTGCGTCACGACAACTCGATGCCATATTACCCCTAGGAAAATGGCCAGGTTGAAGCCGTGAACAAGGTGCTTGTCATGATGCTTCAATGAAAAATTGGTATACACAAATCCAACTGGCATCTCCAAATGTTCTCAGCTCTCTAGGCCTACCAAACGTCAGTGAAGAGCGAGACCAGATTCACACCTTTCCAGTTGGTGTATGGTCTGGAAGCTACTCTTCTGGTTGAATGTGAGATCCCTTCACTGAAATTGGCTGTGGAATTACTGCCCGACACTTCCCTGGATGAATAACGTCCCCTATATCTGGAAATACTAGATGAAACTCGCCACTTGGCTGCTTTGGTTATCAAGGCACAGAAAAAGCGGGTTAAAGCTCATTTCGATCAAACGGTTTCTCCACACTCTTTTATCGAAGGGGACCTCGTCCTCTTATATGATCAAGCCCATGACAAGCTTGGGGCAGGAAAATTCCAACCTATGTGGCATGGGCCCTATATCGTTAAATGTGTATTGGAAAATGGGGCTTATGAGCTGATCGATTATGAAGGTCTTCCTTTGGCGCAACCCAGAAATGGGTTGTACCTGAAGAAATATTATTCTTGAATTATTCTTGCGTAGTATATGTACATAGGTGATTTCTTCATTTTTGTGCATGTGCAGTGTGGTGTGCTTTGTAAGCATTTTTTGCTGATTGGGTCTTCCTGATTGTGCAGATGTCTATTACTCCTTATGTCAGTTTCGCAGATGGTGCCTCCCGCGGTACCAGGAATTTGTCTTCGGCAACTTGGGTAATCTACAATCCTACTGGTGAGTTAGTTAATTTACAAGGTGTTTGTCTAGGGCTTGCTACAAATAATGTTGCAGAATATAGTGCCATATTGGAATTATTAAACGAGGTGGTTAACCTCGGTATTCGTGCATTACTTGTATATCTGGACTCACAGCTTGTAGTGTTACATCTCAATGGTCATTATTCAGTTAGGAACCCATGCATTTTAAGACTGTATCTATGTATTCGTTTACTGGAAAGAAATTTTGATTACATCACATATCATCATATACCCAGACGAATGAATGCATTAATAGATGCAGTGGTCAACATGGTATTAGATAGAAATTTACACAATTTGTAAAAAAATCATCATATGTGAGAAAGATCCATGTAGAAATATATATCTGTGTGTGTGTGTGTGTGAAATGTTTGTAGCGTGTGCATCATATAAAATCCCAAAATATCCATGTTTGTTTTAATTACATCTGGAGACAAAGTTTCTCTAAAAAATATGCAAATAAAATCCTAGGCGACTAATCAACGTGGTGCTCATGGTAGCACGTCACTGCTCGCACCAATCGCCTCAATAAGCGATGGAGGTGACTCGGCACCCCTACAGTGTGCCTTTGGTAAGCCATAGGGACATCAACTAGGCGAGAATAGTCTAGAACCTCACAAGCAATCCCATCGAGGTTCTGTACCAGTGCATCCCCCTCACCTCCCTCACCTTGAGGGTCGTAAGCGAGCGGAGTCCTCCTCCCTATTGGTGACATCCAAGCAGGCCTCTCTGGGCCAACATCTGCATACATATAGGATCAATTGTTAGAACATGCATGTATACCAAAAAATCATAAAATTCATAGAAATAAAAAAGAGTCCTACCCAGCTCCTCATCCCAGTCCTCTCCTTCCAGGAGCGGAAGGTCTGGGTCTCTTGTGAAATCAATGCCTGCATAGGGCCAGTCCTCTATGATGATCAGTTGTCATCACAGCCATCCAAATAAATTGGGCCACCATGACATTTGCTAGCTACCCCCTGCCCTGGGCATCAATGCTGCCCATCGAGCCATATGTGGCTCTCTCAATGGTGGATCTGGGACTATTTCCCCCTGGCCCTAGAAGATAGGTAGCCATTATAGGAAGAGCGATACCAAGATGGAACCGTACCCAAACTGCTTCAGTTTGGCCTTTTTGCATTTGTTCAATTGCTGTTTGATTTTCATTGTTACGGCTGTGGCCCAATCAAATATTTTTGGGTTCATGCACTCTGACACCAGGAGGAGCTGTGTTTTATTAGCCTCATGCAGCGCCTGCGACCCCGCAGCCCGCGTAATGGTATGTAGCACCAATCTGAGTGCTAGATCGGGAATAGTATGAATGTCAACTTTGCCACTACCTGATCCGGTTTGTGCCCCCGGGCACACCCTCTACATGACCATTGCCATTTTTTCACTAGAGGCTCTGGTACCTGTCATAAGTGGAACTGGACCTCTGCAGTACAATCCAGTAAGGAAATAGACATTGGACACTTCAAGTTCAAGTACTTGATCTCGAAGTTTAAAATTCTGTTCGTCCTCATCCCAGATACTTATCAAATATTGTAACAATTCAGGCTGTGCCCTGAGACATGGTGTTAAGAAGAATTTCTTTAAATTGCAGTTCCGAAGAGCATTCATGCATTAATCATTCTCCATTGCTAACTCATCTTCTTCACTATGCTCTCTTTATTTCTATTCAATCACCATTTTTGTTTTACACCTGCATCAAATTGGTCATAAACACATTGTAAGGTCCCTTAGGCATTCAAAAATTCAATTGATTGGTTCAATTTTGTGAAATTTGAGAGGAATATTAGGTTGCGCAGTTGCCGCGACTATTTTGATGACAGTTGCGTGACCCCTTTGCAAAAAGAGCCCGATTGGCACGGGTTCGTGCCTGATACCCGCGCCAACTGCGGAAGCCCTAAATTTGCAAATCCTCCCCTCAAAGATGCCAAATCACAATGGAAAGCTATGAAATATGGCTTAAAAAATGCACAATGGAAGCAGATCTTACCTGGAAAAGATGGAATCTTGAATGGTGCACTGGATCGTCCACAATCGTCACCGCAAGATCGCAGGGAAATAACTCACTATCACTTTGCACAAGAGGTAAAAAGTAAAAGGTAAATATGTTTTTACTATTGGTCATATTTATAACTTTTCGAAATAAAAATTAGGTTTTGGAGATTATTTTTCTGATATTTTATCATATTTTTGTCGAAAAATGGATTTAACACTTGCTTTTTGTGCAGCAATAGGCTTTCACGTGACTAGGACAATGAAACGAGTTGCATTTTGTACTTTTTTGGACTCGGTAAAAACACGAAAAAGTCACTACTGGAGTCATATTTTAGCTCTTTTCCGACTCTCTAAAACTAACAATATTGCCGAGTCGCTTGTCGTTTTGAGCTCGTTAAATTGGCTACGAAACGACATCTACCCAGTATAAATTTACCCCTTTTTTGGGCTGGGATGGATTATTTATGAAAAAGGAATACCCTAGCCTATTGTGACTAGGAGGTTCTCTCAGACATAGTTTTCTACCTTTTCGGATTTGTGAGACTATCTACGAAAAGGGACTGCTAGAGTTTTTTTTCCGCTGTATTTTCAAACTCTCCAAACATGAAAAGACGTCGAGTTATTCCCTTTTCAGACTCGTTAAAAACTGATGACATCAGACTCCGTCGTAATGACGTTACTCGAGTTCCTCCTTCCTAGGGCTCGTTAAATGTACTAGGTTGGATTTTTCCGAAGGAAAAACTTATATCACAAGCATATGCTATCCCCTTCAAGCTTGTTTCCAAAAATAATTGGGGTACTTGCCAAAAATGGTGGGGGGAAATGGAACCAGTATCACCGTTGTGTCGGCAGTATGTCGCTCTTGAACATGGCACTTGTCTGCATTCGTGTCGGATTGGGGACATCTCATCTCGTTATCTTCTTGCCTCCGTGGGTTTGGGTAATCTCTTTTGACCGCTCATCTGCTCTTTGCCACGTCATCATGACCTCAGATCCTTTGATGTAAAATACTGCCAAATCCAGTGTCATGTCGCCGATATGTTCAAGAGAAGTTGGCCTCTGCATTTTTCAACCCCCCTCTTATTCTCTACTGATCTTGATTTTCAAACATCATGTTCCTCTGTCTCGCGTCGATGATGTGGGAAACACTATTGCCCGCCTTCGATCAAGGTCACTTCCTGTCGACTTCAACTCATTATCCAAGAAGTTGATCTAGAGAATCCCTTTAGGTACCTTGGAGCTTGCATGCCTCAATGGCAGGTTCTTCGCATTCGACGCAAGGCTTTCATTATTGGCCTTCGATCGGATGATTCTACGGATGTTCGACGCTAGCTCACTGTTCAAATTCTGTGGATTTTACCTATAGTACCTTAAGGGCCATCCTCATTATTGGTGGTTCCTCTCGCATCTGTTAACGACTTTAATTATTGGCTAGTAATCAGACGATGTTCTTGCATGTTCAACTTCAGCTCACATTTTCACATGCTCAGACTTGTACTCTGTTCGGGTCAAGATGGAGTGCAAGACCCTGGATCTTGTCTGATAAAATCCAGGCTGCAGATTCTTTGTGGATTATCATGATTAGTTACATGAATCATTTGATTGGATGGCTATGACCATACCTGAGTCTACTTGTTGATCCTTCTTTGCTGGATGGCTGCGTCCATACCTTGGATCCCGATTATTGTACACTCTATTATGGATGGTTGCGCCCATACCACATATCATGTATTAGAGATATCGGTTTTATTTGTATTTGCACGTCTTCCGATGACAGTGTTTTCGGTTGGGTGCGTTCTCATAAAGCATTTCACCCCTCCCTCTCTCTCAGACCTCATACTTTAGAGGGCATCTGTTACACAGCATTTTGTCACCGTCCCTGTAATCCCTCATCCCGTACATTGGAGGACTATTCCCATGTCTTGTGAACAGTAAAATTTTCTGAAATCACCTTCATGGCATCCTCTTGCATAAGGAAAAACATTCTCCTGAAGAAAATTCCCTCTGAAAAACCCTAAAAATAGATGTTTTAGCCTTGGCGCGACTATCCAGTTCATCCCTCATGCCAATGGGGGAAATCCACACTAGAGGGCGCCCCAACTAGCGCTCTGTCCCTGTGTTTCACTTGCGCCAAGCTTATTAAGCGATGTTTTTAAAAAATAAATGGTGGAATTTTGATTCTAACAAACTCTAGAATGAATCATCAAAAAGAGTTGAGTGGTTTGGCTCCGAATCTCCATGTATAGGAAATGGTTTTCCACCTATCATGGAACCTTCCTAAGAGATAGGGCATATCCCATGATTATAGGGATCCCAACTTCCTTTCCTCCATCTATAAAAGCTTTCCCTCTCCATCAGCAAGCTAGTTGAACTTGTAGGAAGGAAACTATAGCTGGGAAATTGTTGAGAGCTAAGTCGAAGAGAATCCTGTAAGAGAGAGAGCTTCGTCCAAATTCCTGATAGGATTTTTTGAGACACGCTCTGTTGCAAGCCTCGCTGAAGGAAGATCATAGCGTCAGAGCATTTGGTTGTAATCTCCCTTTTGTCATTTATAATATAAGCGACTCTGATTTTGGTTCCATTCATGTGTTCATTTCTTTATGTAATGCAATGAATTATATCCTCTCTGACTGATATATAGTTACATGCTTTAGATGTTATGTTGTATGTCATCATTTCCTTGCATGTGTATAGGTGTCTGGACGTGTCAAACGGAAGGATTGTGATCTGTCAAGCGAGGGTCAGGAAGCATCATCTTTTCTCCAATGACAACTGCGTGGGATTTGAGGTAGGCTACTCATTGCGATCTTTGTATTTTTGTAACTAGGAACCAACGTCATTTCGTGACTTGATTGTTGCTAGAACCGATTTGGGCTAGTGGGATCACCTCTATCCGCAAAGGGGATTTACCTCCTCAAAAAATCCACACATGGAAAGATTTTTTGAGGAGGTAAATCCACACATGAAATGTATTCTTAGCCCTCCTGACCAATCTTTTCTTCTGCCCCTCTCTGGACTTGATCACAAAATCAAAGTGTCAAGTGTATAGGCCCCTCACCCTCCTTCTTATAATCTTTCATTGACTCTTCAACGGCCAAGATTAAAACATAATCAAGGGATAAGATTAACTTGGACGTGATCCATGACTTTATCTAGAAGATTCACACTTGCTTTAATTAATACCCTTTAATTAATCAGTTTCCCTAATTTTAGACTTAGGAAAAAATTAAAAAATGATTAATTAATTTAATTAAATCATTTCTAAGTGGAATTTTCCAAAACCATTTCTGAGTTTTATGGAATACATGTGTCTTAGCCTATATACAAAATTACAAGGCTAGATCACATACGATGATACCATAAATCAAAACTCCCTCTTAGAGAGGAAAGTGCTCTAGCAAAACACCTCAATGTGTTGCTGATATGACTTCTTGAACATCTCTGTTGTGCTGTTAATGCTACTCACCAACACTGCACAAAAATGCTGCAACTTTACTGCTGCTGACTCTGCATACTTCTGCCAACTGCCACTGTACTGAAACTCCCTCTAAATTCTGAAACCATGATGCTGCACTGCGTGAGCACTGCTCTGCACTGCGTGAACACCACTCTGCACTGCGTTGCCTCTCTGTGCACTGCGCTGTTGCTTCTCATCTTCTATTGCTGTTGCTGCACTTCTGCCACTGTTTCTAGTTGCAACAGAAAAAAATTTGAAATTGGACAAGTAAATCTGCAACTAAAAAATAACACTGACTACCACTAGTTTCTGCACTATCTCTCTGAAAATACTGCGTTGTTGTTTCTTTGCACTGCATGATAAATGCTTTGCACTACGCTGCACCAGTGTGCACTGCGTTGCTACTGCTCAGTTGCTGCTGCTGCTGCTCCCTCTTTGCGCTGATTAGGCTCTAGTACTGCTAGCCACTGCATCATCTCATCATATTTTGCTGCTGCTATCCATCCTCCTACTGTCTTTAGGCTGTCATAGCTCACATGTGATCTAAGATTTCAAAAATTATCAAGGATCCTTCCTCCTTGTAGGTTTTGGATCTACAAATCCAAATCATCCCAATTTTCTCCTTATGGAATATGAGCTAACATAGCACAATCTTTCTCTGCCTCAATCTTGGCAGCTCATTAGGGGAATTTTGAGGTCTAAAATGGACCTCCTAAGGAAATTATAAAATAATAGTGGAAATAATAAAATAATATTTGATTACATCATCAAATTTTAGAGGGAAAAAAGAAAAAACTATTTTTTCAACTCATATTTTCAACTTTTCTCCAAAATTTTTTACTCAAATTTGGAGCGGGAGTACTCTTTGGATGCAAAATTTAATTCCTCATCCAAGGAGTACCCATGTTTCATATTTCCGATGGACCCTTATATACAAAAAATGAGAAATACATTAAAAACATGATTGAAATCACGTTTTTTCATGTATTTCTCATTTTTCGCATGGTAGGGTCCATTGAAAGTGTGCAATGTGGGTACTCCTTAGATGAGGAATTAAATTTTGCATCTAGCGAGTACTCTCACTTGAAATTTGAGTAAAAAATTTGGGACATAAGTTGAAAATACGAGTTGAAAAAATAGTTTTATTATTTTATTATTTTTTAATCTTTTTACCCTTTCACTTAAAAAATGGTGAATCATCCCCCATGGTTGAAATCATCATCTTGAATCCTATTGGTTCTTATAAAGTTTATTTTAGTTGTACATTTTTCTTAGGAGGCCCATTTTAGACCTCAAAATTCCCCTAATGCCTGCATGTGGATCTTCCTTCTCCTCTTTGTCCTTTTTCTTAAGAGGAAATTGTGTGGCATAATGCCCCATTTCCCCACATCGGAAACACTTGATCTTGGATAGATATTTCTTCTTCTACTTCTATTCCCCTTTTTATGTAAGGGAAATGTTATATTCGTCCTCCTTCTTGACCTTTGAACTACTACTACCATCCTCCAAGTGGATTTTTAGAAGATCTCTCCTCAACTCCTCTTGCTGTAATGCTGTCCACATTGCTTCCCATCTTGGAAGCATTTATCTGCCCAAGATACTTTGGACAAAGACTTGATAATCCTCTGAAACAAAGTTTAGTGTGAGCCTTACTATCTCTGAGTCTTTAGGATAAGATCCTATTACAGACATTTGATCTCGGTTCTCCTGAATCCGAGACAAGAAGGAGTCAAAACACTCTCCCTTCTTCATCCTGATATTTTGCATCCTCTCTTCAAGGTACATCTTCCGCTACTTGGAAGATCCTTAGTACAACTTTTCTAGCCCTACCCACATTTCTCTAGCAGTGTTTTTGGCTGCTATGTGAGGTACAATGTGATCCTTCACTCCATCTAGGATCAATCTCTTGGATCTAGCGATATTCTTCTTGAACTGCCTCAGGTGTGCTGCATCAAGAGGTTCTGCAACTGCGCTGTCTATGAGGGCTTTCATATCATGTTCATCAAGGAGAAATTCTATCCTTGATTTTTAGATAACATAGTTGGAGGCACCCTCTAATCTATCTTGGTCACACAATCTGTTGTTGACCATCTCCTCAACTGTCAATACCTTTCTCTAACCCTCTGCTCATATTTGACTTACACACTCCTTGTGGAGTAAGTCACTTCTTCTACTGCTGCACGAGAAAAACTAAGTTTCTTTGAGTAAGAAACCCTCTGAGATCAAGAAATCCCCAACTGTGTTTTCCAAAAAAATTTGACACTTATGCACCAGATCTTAGTGCTATGCAGTAACTGTGTCCTTCAGCTATGTTGCCTCTTCTGCAACTGAAAATCTTACCCCTCTGTCAACTCTCTCAGAGGGAGCCTTTTCTGCACTGGAATTCCCTCCTGACTTCGACAACATAATTTTCTGGGAGGTTTTGCTACTGCATACGTAGATCCCAAATTCTACAGTGCTGACCTGCTGGTTCTCTTCGTTTCTCCTACACTTTAGCTTAAATAAGCTCTGATACCATGTGAAAAATCCTAGATCTGGATTACTACTGCAAAAAAATTGAATTAATTCTCCTATTATTTGATAATTATTTCATTACAATGAAATAATGAAGTAATTATTGAAGTAGTCTTCACAAATAATATTGCAGAATAAATCTAAGTGTTGAAACAATCTGAACAAAACTCAATGAAAAACAACCACATTGACACAGTTATTTTTGGACTAAGTCCCCGAAAAAACCCAACTTGGGAAAACCGATGCAGTAGATCTGAGGGTTTGTATTATTAAGCAGAAGAATCTTGAATACAAATAGGGTGCCAACATCTAGAAAACCCTTTCGAGAAATCTAGACAGCAAAAATTTATGTGATATATACCTCACTCAGCAATTCTCCAGCTGATAAAAACAACGCTGATGAAGCCCTCACTTCCTCTGCGTGATTTCTTACGCTGGATCTATGTAAGCCTGCGTAGGCAAGCTAGAGGGACTGATTCACCCCTTCTTGTAGCTGATCTGGCTGATCTGAAATTGGATCTTGGCCCTCCTAGCTTAGAACCCCAACCTCTATCTTTCTCCGGACTGAATCCAAGAGACACTGTGATGGCTCTGTGTGATTCTCTCCAGTAACTACATCACCCTAGCCAGAAACTGCACTGTCTCTCTCCTGCGTTGATGTTGCTTCTCTCTAAAATGTATTCTTGGCCGTTATGACCAATATATGCTTCTGCCCCTCTCCGGATCTGATCACTGAATCAAATCACTTATCAAACCCATCCCTAGTTATTTTTTCTTGATCAAAAGCTATGTCTCCTCACACAAATTCAAAAATACTCAATGGCTGAAGTGTCAAGTGTATTTTCCATAGGCCCCTCACCCTCCTTCTTATAATATTTCATTGACTCTTTAACAACCAGGATTAGAACATAATCAAGGGCTAAGATTAACTTGGAGGTGATCCATGACTTTATCTAGAAGATTCACACTTGATTTAATTAATACCCTTTAATTAATTAGTTTCCCTAAGTTTAGACTTAGGAAAACATTAAAAAACAATTAATTAATTTAATTAAATCATCTCTAAGTGGAATTTTCCAAAACCATTTCTGGGTTTTCTGGAATACATGTGTCTTGGCTTATATAAAAAATTACAAGGCTAGACCACATCCGATGCTACCATAAATCAGCAGTTTCATACCAGATAGGTAACTAAAAATGAGTGAGGAAAGCCATAACCAAAGAAATGAAATCAAAGAAAATTCCTTGAGGGAGCTCAATATGCCACTTGGCCGCAGTACCAGTCAAAGTACACTAGAAAAGACAAAGATGAATAGAATCGTCGACCGAAGAATTAGAAGTGGGTTTTGGGATCTTCCCTAGACTCACCTTCAAATTTAGGATAATCTCCTAGGATTTTGGTCAGAACTGGCGGCCAATGCAACTGATGTTGGATGGGGCCATTTGTAAGCTTTAACACATTCGACAGTTCCAATGTAGCCAAAAATGGAAAGGGAGGATGATGAGGAGAAAAAGGTTGGGGGTTTGAACCTGTTTGATACGGATTCCACTCCTAATAGGGTGGATTTTGTCCTGTATACACATATTTCCCCCATTGTTGGTAAGGACCTTACTGTAGTTGATGTTGAACATAGGGACCTTGTTGAGGCTGTTTATAAAGCCCATGTTGGATTTGAGGTTGCAGACCTTGCTGGATATAGGGTTCAGGGTGAGGTCCTTTTTGAACATGAGGTCCAGCTTGTGGTCCGTGATGAAAATGGGGTCTAGCCTGCGGTCCTTGGTGGTCCAACCCAAGGTCCCAATTGTGCTTGTTGGTATTGAATAATCTGTTGATATTGAGCACCAGACTGAGGTCCAGGCTGGGGTTACTGGTACTGACCATGAGGAAGTGGCTGATATTGAGCACCAGGTTGACCCAGATGGAGATTCAGACCAGTTTGGGTGTAAGGACCAAACTAAGGGTTAGTTGCAGTAGCATCTGCGGGAAGTTGGGGTTATTGGAGATATTGTTGAGAGGCACTTGGTCGAGAAACATATTGCTATTGTATGTTTAGTTGCTGAACATACTGATAAGGGATTTTAGGTTTTTGAACATACAAATATGGTACGTTCAGTTGCTAAACCTGAGAATACTAAGTGTGGGGTTGGTGAAATACTAATGCGACTGAAGTAGGTTGACCACTCGAAGAGATGGCGCCTATGACAATGTTTTCCTGTTGTGAAGACCATGTCCCACTTAGACTAGCATTAGGATGTCCCACCCTAGAAATGGGTCCAGAGTTCAGTGGCCCCCACCCGAGAGGGGAGGTACGTAAAGAGGATTAGACTGCCCCCCAGGCATGGACGAAACCGTAGATTTTCTACTCAATGGTGGAATTGTAGTAATCATAGATGATGAAAAGGGGGTAGAGGATCCTATTGAAACAATCATATAACAAATAGTGACTTTAGGTCGAACAACAGGTTGAGACGTGGCAACCACGTTCGAAATGAACGAGCCAAAAGATGGGGGGATACCAATTGACCAAACAGAATCCAAAAATAAAGATGTGGTGCCGGAAGCTCTTGAAATAAGATTTCCCAAAGAGGTATACCCTTGTGGAAGTGGAGATGCAACTTGACTAAAGGATATTTTGGTCCCACTACCCGAATTGTGAGGTGTGAAGCTGAAAAGTTAGCCTTCAGATGGAAAAACGGATGAGGAGGCTTATAGGATATAGGTGCCAGTGGCTTCTTGTAGAGTACTCCAAGGAGCACTAACGAATGGAACATCATCAACATTGGATGCCATTTATCCAAGAAATAACTAACGGATAGTAAAGCGAGATGCTACCGGAGAGGCAGGAAGGGGAACTCTGGGTTGATCAAAAGGACTATAAGCCTATTTAGGTGAGGCCAAAATCAGATCAAAGAGCGGATTTTTATGAAAGATCATAAATTGTGCATATGGTTTAGAGCTTTCCGGCTCAGATTCTTCTGGTGTCATCCAAGGAGAATCATCAAGTGATGGTCGAGATGAGATGGGTCACACACTGATGACAGTCCCGAGTTTGGCACCTTGAGCTTCAAGGGGTCCAACTGGAAACCAGGGGACCTCAGGAGGAGGTTCTTAAGATCCTTCAGAGGAGGGATGAGGTGAATTCGACGATTCAACGAAGATGACCTTTCAAAACAATACCAAAGAAGGAAGAGGTGAAAATATCAAAAATCCACAAATTTCCAAGCAATAATGAGGCTGGAGAACTGCACGAGTAAGATTTTTTCATGGGTAGTTACTTTTATAATTAACAAAAAGTAAAATAAAAATGGGTGTACTAGGCATAAAGGTTTACCAAGTATTCGTGAACTATAATATACACCTTGGTGATAAATGATAGAAAAATGACCAAGGATTGAACGTACTACAACCGATATCCCCGAATGCTATGTTCGGTGTATCACGTTTACAAGGCGACTGATTCGGTTACCTATGGTAGGCGTGCAACCTAATGGTGTCTCCCAAAATATATGTGACGGTACGTGGGATTCAAGTTCATAGTAGTGTTGTCTAATGTGTAACCTTTAGATGAGAGCGCCCCAAATATACTTATCATACATCAATATACTTCCATACGTGGAACGGGATATCACCCCTAGGCTGTAACACAGACCATTAACGACAACTCATAGGTTTTACGATACTGGAATACATTTCGAGTCTAGACCACTAAATGTGCTCGTTAGTTTCAAATGCTCCTTAAAGTAAATTGGGTAAATTTTAATGTTGATCTTGAGTTAAGTTTCAGTTTTTGGCTCAAAATCGATGTCACCAGAATCCTATGATGCAGGCTAGATGAAAAAATAATTTTTTTCCATTTTGATGAATTATAAACTATTTAGGGAAGATATGCAAGCAAAAGTGCAATCAATGCAACAAATAATGATGCCCCCCAAACTAGTTCAATACTACGAAATGTAATTCTTTCCACTCAAATTCACTTTTCCCAACATTGCAACTTATCGAAAAAATTAAAACATTTCTCTTTTCCACTAAGATGCATAAAATGATGGTTTTTTTTTACTTTTTACTTTGAAATGAAATCAAAAGTAAAATGAAAAAAATGAATGAATAAATGAAAAAACAACACTTTTCACTTTTCTTTCAATCGAACATAAATCAAAATCGCTTTAAAAATATACAAATGAAATTATTTTCACTCCCCTTTTCAAAAGGATAAAGACAAACCAAATCAAAAACTAAAATGGAAATCACTTTCAATTTCTTTTGAATTTTGAAAAAGACACACTCTTCTAGACTCTTTAATCAAACAATTTGTGATCCTATGTTTGACACTAAGTTGAAGGTAAGATCATAAATGAAATGATGACTAGTGCATATGACAAACTACTTGAAACCAAGTCAGAGGAAATGTGACAAAAGGTGTTTGAAATGGTGAAAAATCCCCCAACTCACAAACAAGTCAAAGAGACGAAAACACTCACTCAAAGAAGACAATAAATTCAAACATAGAGACAAGAGGTCACAAAGACTCTACAAACATGCTTTAGGGGTCAGGACACACTGGAAAATCAAGGGGAAACCCTAACTTTTCCTAGGTATGAGATCAATTCTTATGTGATAAGAAGAAAGGTGCTAAAAGACAAATCAACGCAACCATTATGTATAGAAAAACTCTGGCAGCGCTACTGTGGAAACAAAAAATTCGTTGGTCACAAATAAAAGAAAAGAAAAAGGAGTTTCACACAAAAACTAGTCCTGATACAGTGAAATAACTATCAATCCCTATGAAAACTAACAGATACCTAAGCAGGCTTAGATTTCAGTGATCGGTCAAACTGATCCAAGATCAATCCAAGAAAGGAAGGCTAAGAGGCTAAGCTCCCCAGTGGAGTCACCAATTATGTTGTCAATATAAATCCCCTCTGTGGATAGAGGCGATCTCTCTAGCCCTAGAGTGGGTCTAGCAACTTGATATACTTTCTAATGCAAAGCTTTCTTAGCTAATATTTAAAATGCGACAAGAAAAGAGATGAAGTACCTTTTTCTCGAAGCTATGCTCGAACTCGTTGATGATGACCTTGATCCACGATCCTTTTAGGCTCGCTCCTTGCTACTGGTGGCACACAAATACATGCAGATGATTAAGAGGAAACAAAAAACTAAATCCAATACATAATAATCATAAACATTATCTATCTGGTAGATCAAATAGTACCAAAATATTTGCAGTAAATATTAAAGAAATGTAGAAAGAAAACATTAGATGTTTTATTGATAAATATGAAAGGAAGAGCTTACAACCTAGGCCTTGATGTTGGAGGTCTCCCTTTGGTGAAAATCCGAGTCCTTCACCGAAGCTTTAAAGCATTCGTTCTCCTGAACAACTTAGGTGTTATCACAGTGCAATAATGTAAAGGGAACAAGAGTTCATACTAGCCCAACGATGACCAACCAATAGTGGAAGGATGTGGATAAATTTATAGGAAGGGAGAAGAGGTTGGGAGCCCATGAAAGGAGGAGGAAGGTCCACTTTCTAAGGGATGAATCCCCATGGATGAGGTCAAATATCTAAAATCAGAGAGATCAACTCTATCACCACCATTTAACAACCAACTCGCCACCCTGGAACTTCTAAGGTCAAAGATTCTCCTCCATTTGAGGAAACATTGCCAGAAAGGGATCAATGTGGTTTTCCAAGAAATAAGGGCACTAGAAACACTAAGCTAGAACTTTCAATATGACATCAATGCAAGCATGAAATCATGAAACGCGCTAACCCAGGAAACTAGTATTTTGACCAAGTTTCTTCAGTAATATTTCAAAGAAGTTTTCTTTGAGTCTTCAGGGGATGTCTTAACATATTTCTTCATGGTGGAAACATTGCAAAGGGTCTGTCACGGGGAATTTCAGGATCAGGGATGGGAAATTAACATGGTGAAAATTTACTGTGTTATAGAGGCATCTAATACCTTAGATCCATTCATTTGACCTTTCTGTGGCCTTTCTCATGTATGTTCTTCCATAGTCTATTTACCACAATGGACCCCACCAATCCAACCGACTGTCATATTATTACCTTCCGCTGCCCTTTACTTGTGCATTGAGCTTCATCCGGGTCTTACATCACCTATCAGGTTCCATTTAACTCTCCCAAAGGTTCATCGACTTTCCTCTTTCCCAAACCAATTCCCAAGACTCTCAAAACATAAAATACAAGAACAAGAAACAAATAGGAAGAAAACCATGAAAAACCAAAAATAATACGAAACTGAAACAAAGTGGCATGGCCATGCACTAGATGAAATAAAGACCACAAATCAAGTGCAACAAATCATAATATACCAAAGCAAAATTATAGCAACAAACACCATGACTCAATCCCCCATGGTTCCCAATACTTCCAAAGGAGAGCTCAACCCAAGCCTTCTTCAAAATTTCATGGCAGTCTCTTTTACCATCCAATCCTTGCATCATAATTCCATAACCAAACACCTATTAACGCATAAATAGATATAAAAATATACCAGTTATCTTACCTCGTATGTGCTCCAAACATCAAGACAACATATCTATCAATTCGAAATAAAATTTTACCAAGAAAAAAAACCATGTCATAATCAACAATCAAATCACATTCATCGGTCATAATACATAATGCTACAACTATCACCTACTGACACTCAAGTAACTATCAACTATCTCAACACATTAGTATGACCATCTCAAAACAATATCGTTTCTTTATGCAACCTTATAGGCACATACTCATATCATACGATTAAAAAAACATTCAAACAAAATATAAATGTACCATGTTAAATAAGTCAACTAGATGACGTAATAGACACCAAATCACTCAAAAATCAAATATATGACATAATAAAACATTCAGGCACAAATTATATGACATAAGAAAACTCATACCTTAATGTATTTCATGGGAGGCTATCTTGTCTGCACAATCAATCTATATTAGCACGATATAATTTCACAACATATCAACGCAATCATAAATAAGGTCATGATATTGTAACAATATCTACCTACTATGTTCAGATCATAAACCCATAATCAAATGTCATTCATGCATACAATCACTTATGCACAACCAATATAGACATAATACAACACACTATCATAATTAGGTCGACTCATGCCTGAATGTCATAACCCTAACCATCAAGTCACTAGAATGTAACAAAAACAAGCTATATTTCATGTTAATCAACAACATGTAACCTAATCATCAGGCTAACTATCATACAACAACAACAAGTTAACCCATAACATGCTCATCAACACCATATAAGTTATCTAACATAAAACAACAATAGCAATGCATACCACCACAGGTTGCTATCATTCATGACTATCTGACACATGTACATATAACCACACTAATCAACCAACATCTATAATATATGTAACCATAATCTCAATAGAATGAAAGGAATACTCATAACCATAATGCATATAATAATCCTTAACCTACATACCTACATGCCCAACATCCAAACCTGTATGACGACATGTTATTGCCTCAAGGTCAAATACTGCAACTTCACTTTTATGGTATGTGTCTCCTGCTCTATATTATCCAACACATTAGAATCATAACATATCAATATCATCATGATGATCTAATTTTATAGAATGACCTTATGCACAACAACCTTCAGCAAACCAATGCAAAATTAACCATATGCACCCACTTGACATGTATAACCATTCATGAACGATCAATGCTTGTCCCATATATAGCATCACATAAGAAAGAATACACATACAGCACACAAGCATGACCAATATGTGACCTAACATAAACATGAAATGCATACACAACATGTATCAACATGTAAGCAAGCGCGCACGAACAATACATGAGAAAGAACAACACATAAATAGTCATACACTCATGACAACATGTTGAAAACAACACCACAAGACCTTCCATGGTGACACCACTACCACCATGGCCAAAAAAACCTGGATGCAACAGAAACATACACCATACACATGAGAAACACATATGAAACCAACAAAAAATCATGATCAACACACCGCCCATCTAGTCTAAGGGTTGAACCATGCTCTGATACCACTCTGTAACACCCTCTTCCCACATCTACCCAAGTAACCAACAAACCAAGGTAAAATTGTGATGAGAGTGTACTAATACGATATTAAACCTCCTAGATGACCTTAGGGAAGTGGAAATGACAGAAACATGACAAACACACCTTACACATAATCAACAACATCCCCAAGAGGTAACCCAACCTTCTAGTCCCTTGACCCCTGAGGGAGACTAACTTTTTGACCATTTTGAGCCTTAGCCATAGGTATGCCAAGGCAAGGCAGCAGATGGGAGCCTATAGCCATAGGCACAACACAACAAGCATGTGGACAGGGCCCCAAATACACAATTCTGTGCCTACAACTCCAGGATGTGTGCCACCTTTTCAGCCCTAGATCCTTGGTCACTGCCCAAAACTTCATGAAACTTTAGGGGATGATAAATAACATTAAAAAAAAAGGTCCAAAAGTAATCACATCATCAAGAAATCATCTAGACCCCTCCTATCCATGAAATTCATTTCATCAAACATGTCACAAACATTGCATCTATAGGGGTAAACAACTGATTTAAACATAGGGGTCTGTTACTTATCTGAGAATTTCTAAGAAGCATTTCTCCCCTACATCATAAGCTAAAATATAGTCTATTTTACCATAGATACATTATGTATTAATTTATAGGTAAAAACATGGATATAGCCATACATCATCACTAAGTGAATACAAGCTTATAACCAACACAATAACAACGTAAATACAATGGATATAGCAACAATAAAATCCATTCATAAACTAGTACATTTGCATACTGAATAACAAAGGAATGAGCTCTTCATCACTGAATGTAAAAACCAACTGGAGATGGGACTTCCACATTCCACCCAACCATAGATTAAATGATACAAGTCTCACTTCATCCAATCACCTTCATGCCATATTCCAAGCATGAATGTGGGATCTCATCAAACACATCAATCAAAATGAATCCAGGGCTTCCAGAGGCCAAACCACCTCAACCCTCAACCATTGAATCCACCTCCTGATCGGACATCACAACTGGTGAGCCCTGGTATTGCACCAAGAGTGCTGCAACTCCCAGGGGCTTCCCCACTTTACTTTATCAACCGTGAGTTCGTAAAAAATTGGAGGTGGCAATGCTATATACACTACAGATGCACTATGTTCATGTCATCCTCTTCTTCTTTACGAAAGGGTGCTTTTTCTTAAACTGTGATAAAAACTGAAAAGTAAATTGTTGAAAGGAAATGACAGAAAGGAAACTAAACTAAATTGCTGAAAAGAGCTAAACTATATTGCTGAAAAGAAATGGCCGAAAGAAACTAAATTAATTTTTTGAAAGGAAATGACTGGAAGGAAACTAAACTAAGTTTTAGAAAAGAAAAATAATTATAAACCACACTTAACTTGGCCAAACGGTTAAATGCACTCTACTTATCCTATGGTCTATCTATCATGCTTCTATCCATGTAGCTAAGCTATCCATGACTTAATTCTAATTGAAAAAGTGTTGATTTGCAGCTTGGAGGGAAGAAAAGGGCTAAAGAGGCTAATGGAGGGCTTAACACATGAAACAAGGTTTAGAAGTGAAAGAGGGGGGTTTAACCTTATAAAACCTTATTATACAACATAAATGAATTTGGAGCAGAATGAATTGAAAAATGCGATGTCGGATATGCGATGGAGGCAAGAGTTGTGATATGTGATATTGCAATCGGCGGAAACAAGCGGTAAGTGTAACGAAAAACAACTAAACGGTGCATAGTGCGATGTGCGACGGGTGACATGGCGGTGGGACCGGTGGCAGAGTGTGACCGCAATATCGCAAATGGCGGATTGGAGCGTTAAGTATTAAAAGGAAAAGGGAAAATGGTGTGATTTGTGATTTCTCAATATCACAATCGACGAAAACAAGCAGTAAGTGTAAAGGAAAAAAAGGTAAAAGGTTCAACTTGTGATTTGCAATTTGGTAAGAATTGCGGTCTGCAATTTCGCAATATTGCAATTGATGAAAGCGAGCAGTAAATGTTAAAGGAAAAAAACTAAACACTACGGAGTGTGATGTGCGAAAAGGGATTGCGGTAAGTCTTAAGGGAAAGGAAAAACATCGCGATTGCGAAGTATGGTAGCGGGATTTCGAGGAGGAAATGCAGAGTTCAACCTTGGATGTTTTTTTAAGAATTTTGTGACTAAGAAAAGGGGCGGTAGCTGCGATGAGGGAAAGGAAGGAATATATTGTAACAGAGGTGTTTGGAAGCGAATATAAAGATGGAAAATGAAGCGGAGAATCACCATGGAGCTGCTCTGGGCTTTAGTAATAATTCCTACAAACAACTCTCCTGATCGATGCATGAGAAACAAACAAAGCGTGAAAATACCATGCAAAGGGAGACTGGAAAATGGTAATGAAAATCCACTCCTAATCTTAGAAAAAGTGAATAGAAACCAGTTTTTGGGTCTTTGTGGGAAGTTTCGCCCTCCTTGAGCTCTATTGACAGAGATGAGAAGGGGTCTTGATCCACAAATTTTTTGGTTTTTTTCTCCTCTATCCTATTACTCACAAGTGAATCGAAAACTACAACAGCATACTGAAAGCAAAACTAAACAACAATGAAATTATTAAAAGTAGAACTAATTGAACGAAAGAAAGAAAACTAGATTAATGGTAGAAATGGAAATATAGTAGCAGCAGAGAGGTTGAGGCACATGGATTGGGCCCTAACCCATGAGCCTAGCTCTTTGAAACTTAAATCTGTTGAATGAAAATATTCTGCTCATTTCATAAAATAATAACCTCATACATCTCTGGAAGTTTGATCACTGAGTAAACAAATAAAAAGCTCAATAGCTTGCAACAAATTTTCAACTCCTCCTAGCTCTAGATCTACTCTATTTATTCTACAAGGAAGCTACCAACAACTCCCTATAAAAATGGTGATTGAGTCCACTTGAATCCAAGTAAACAAAGATTGAGTGCTTGGCTGCCTATGGAATTTGAATTACTGGAGAGAATCCTTGGGGATCCTTTGGCTGCCTTTGGAATTTGAATTGCCGGAGAGAATATTTGGGATCCTTTGGCTTCCTTTGAGAGTTAAGGAGGGTAGAAAATCCCCCAATAATTTCTCCTTGCTGTCTCCTCCAAGTATTTATAATAAAATCCTTATAAAAATGCTTAATAAATCATGATTTTCTGCACTCAACCTTATATTAGGCACTTAGAGTATTTTAGCCTTAATCACCACCTATATTAGCATCATAAAACCAAATAATAATAAAAATGCAATAAAAAGAGATCTAATAAGGAAAAAAGGTGACCATTAACCCCTCCAAATATGTCTAATGATGGAGCTCATCATCATCCCCCTACTGAATGGCTGCTCACCCTCTGAGAAACTAATACTCCTCCCGCATTTCCTTCAAGGATTTGATAGCCCCCCTGATTTCCCGAGGAAGAAGTGTGGGAGTTTCCCCAAAGGGTTAAAAACCATTATTCTTTTCTTCATTCTCCCATTCTCTATATTGTGCATCTGTGTCCTTTTCATCATTAAGCCACAACAGCAAAGGTGGGCTAAGCTTTAGTCCCAACCATTGGATCTTTTTGGCCTGCATGGCCCTCTTGTATAATGGTTCTCTTTCCAATTCACCCCTCAGTCTTTCTAGAGTATGGTACTTCCTATTCTTGAGGTTGTGATGGAGGCTCTTCCATCTCCTCTGGCTGGCCAAAACGCACTCATCTTATATCTGCCTAGAAACATCATCAAAGTGGCCTATTACCTATGTTTGAGTTTGAAGGTAGCTTACAACCAGTGCATGGTCCCTTTCAATATATTGATGATTAAGGATGACTCCTCTTAGGCTGAACAATTCTGGTCTAATGTATAAGGGTTCTCTACTTCTTCTTCCCATGACTCTCCATATTTATTTTTCTGTAGTGTCATCATTCATCATCCAAGATATTAGAGCCATCAAATGCATATCCCCCATTTTCAGATTGGGGTCCCAAGTATTCACATATGTACGCACAAGGTTATGCAAACAAAACTTTGCCATATTTTCCTAATCAGCGATGTTAGATTGCTTTCAGAAATTCATGAATTACCTACAATCTTGGAAAGGTAGTGATCCATTGGAGGCTAGAGTTTCGATTTGAAATAGGAGCCATTGCTCCTTGAGGTACACAACATATGAGTCAAAAGGGAGTCTGTGCTGAAAGGCTTCTATGCATAAGTATTCCATGGTGGATACTTGCTCCCCTTTTTGCTGCAATTGCTCCTTCAGTGCTACATTCTCTGCCTATGCCTTCTGCAACTACTCTTTCAGAAAAATTTCTTCAATTATTTCCTCCTCCCTGGGTGATTATTCAATAATAATTGGGCTCATCGGAGGAGTTTTTGGCTCTCTCACATTCTTGTCAGCTCTGAAATACATAGAGGTCTGCCTTTTTCTCTTTGAGCTCAGAGGAGCTACGGTGGCAACTACCTCTTTACCTTGAGAGGATGTGGTGTTGTGTTATGATTCTACTTCTTGCCCACTTTATTCTATCTTTATGACTTCTATGGCCATCTCTTTTGTTTTTCCTTGGCCCTTTGGCTCTTCCTCTTCTTCTTCTTCTTATTCTTCTGGTTCTTCCTCTTCTTCTTCTTATTCCTCTTCTGTTTCTTCTTCTGGATCTTCTTCTTCTTCTTCTCTATGGCTAGAAGTGGAATTATACCTTGATTGAGTTTCTATAAAAGCTTCCCTGCTCATATTTATGGAAGAGGACTAGGCCATGGGTAGGGTGACGTTGTACTACTGTTGCGGTTGCATGTTGTCCAAAAATACATAGTTGAAGATCACTATTTCTCTGTTACAGGCTTCCATCAGTCTCTCTCCATTTTTAAAAAAATTTCAATTTATAGGTTTGGATGAGACAGGTCCTATGTATTATTAGACTG
This sequence comes from Pinus albicaulis, assembly GCA_034641835.2. Taxonomy (NCBI): domain Eukaryota; kingdom Viridiplantae; phylum Streptophyta; class Pinopsida; order Pinales; family Pinaceae; genus Pinus; species Pinus albicaulis. The sequence goes on from CM076579.1 coordinate 849,159,068, forward strand.
CGCAACTAATTCTTTGTTATAGACAGTTATGTAACGCATATCAACTTCAGTTTCTGTTGTAGACAATTGGACCCTCTTCTTGTTAAGTGGTTGATACTGCGTGTCTCCTCCTCTCGTCCTCCTCCACTCCAACTGATTAAATTTTTTTGCTGGCCCAGGTGGCGTGTAATTCCAGTTTATTCCAGCCATACCTCATGTTGGTGGCCAAGTTAACTAGCCAGCTTGCTGCCTCTTAAACTCTTAGTTTTCAAATTTAATTACTTCTGGCTATTATGAATGCATAGAGAGGGGTGAGGGGCTATACCTAATCTTACCAGTTGCTGTCAAGGCGGTTACAGGAGCTAGATTTTGGAGACAAACATATTATATGTTGCGTTCTTCACTATTCTTTATTCTCTGAGTGAGCAGCTTGATGAATGAGCAGCTCTCTGAGTGAGCTGCTGATATTTCCTTGTTATTTCTTCCTGCTAGAGATGTTGCCTCGAGGGTGCTCCAGATTCCATGGGTGGCACCCTTGTCTTTCCTGGGGTCTACTTCATGAGCTCCTCCCTTATTTTTCTTACTGTTCAAGATCAGATGTTTGCGTTGTAGGAATTCACTGATGTTTGTAGCAGTATGTGTATTGCTTCCATTGCTACATTATGCTCAGGAATGGAGGAATGTGGTGTATGGAGGTGATGGAGGAAGTTATGAAAATAAATGGATTGAATGATGTGATGGATGGTAAAATAGAAGAAGGGAAAAGAAGATGAATGCTTCCCTTTGTTTCTAGAAACCATTAATAACCTGCAAAACATTTAACACAGAAAACACAGAAATGTAGATGTATTTTTTTGTTTTGTTTTTTTTTCTTTTCTTTTTTAAAGAAAGTGGGCTACCTCCATGGACGTTTTCAACCCATAGACTTGCCTTGGGCACCTTAGAGAGGCTTTCACCCATGGATATTTATTTTCTTTTCTTTTTTCTCTTTTTTTTGAGCAAGTGAGCTGCCTCCATCAAGGTTTTCAACCCACAAGCTTGCCTTGGGTGTCTCAAAGAGGTTTTCACCCATGGATCTTTTTTTTGTTGTAGGAGGTGTGGGAAAATATGGAGTTTCCCATCACATAAACCTCTCTGATTATTGAATTTACGAACTATGCCCCTGACAAAGGCTTCTTGTAAATTTTAATTCTGTGACCATTGACAAGTAAAGGGATTTCTTCCTCATTTATGGTTTTGATTTGAAATATGTCATTATCAAAAAATAATTCCACTGTGTAAGGTCCCAACTGTTATAGGTCAATTTGGGCATCATTCCCAATGAACTGGTTAACTGGGCATCATCTCCAGGACCAATGATTAAGGGTCTATCATTCCTTATCATTTCAAGTTGCTACATGCCCTAAGGCAAGAACAAGACAAATCAAGCATGACTTTCATCAAGCAAAGGTTTCCAAGGTTTGAAGTTTATTATATAGCATATGAGATCTCACCAAAGCTGCCTCTAAAGGGACTAAGTGTGTTTCATATGCAAGTAGCCCCATTCAAGGTTGCTCTGCTAAGAACTTCCCAACATCTATGGGTGTGTTGGTCACATTGGGAGCGAAATTCTCATTGTTCCGGAATCTCCACTTGGATAGTGCCTTATAGAAGAGTTCACATGTGTCAAGCTTCGAATCTAAGTGTCCATATGACATCTACAATATTGGGAACATGTCTTGCCTATTATTGGAAAGTCATTGATTGTAAAACAACCTTTAGCTCCTCTATAAATTGCGCACAGATCTGAGTGTTTGATAAGGAAGAATTTGAGTAGAGAAATGCTGGTGGATTTTCAATTGAGAGTTAGATTTGTGTAACAGATGCTGGAGAGATTTATATTGTGATGGGGCTAGGGATGTTGTTGGAAGGGTCACTTCAAATCAGTCACTAGGTTGTAACCTCTCCTTCTATCATCAATAAATAATACAACTTACTTTTCCCTATATGCATTTGTATTGGCTTTGATTTTCCATATTGTAAGATCTTAGTTGATGTATATGGTTTATGCTTTACTTATTTAGCTAACTAACCTGAATGACATTTGTATTATTGCGATCTTCTGTTGTTTTACTGTTCTTTCTTGCAGGAAGCATTTTTCCTAAAACCGCTTGAATTTGAAGCTACAACGAAAGTGACAGAAGGAGCCATTTAGAAGCGCTTGGATTACAAGTAAGCCTCTAATCCTTTATATGTGTCTGTTCTGAGTTAGGATAAGTAGTCATATAGTCTTTAATCTATTGTTCTAGACTATCACCTGTCTAGGGAAGCATGTTTTATCCGTAATTCACAATTCTATCCAACAAATTGGCAACTCCGCTGGGGACAATTTCTCTTAGTTCTAGGTGTTTTAGCCTCTGATTTACTTTGTTTATCCACCCAGTAGTTGCTATTCACAGAGATCAAACTTTTTCAAATCTTAATTTGAAAAATAAGTGTGTTAAACAGTGGTGTTTTTCCTTATACACTGCACCAAGTGCACTCTTGGATAGGACATAGTGCTTTGCAGAGCACTATCTCCCTTTCAGGCTTGCATTGTAGAGCACTGTCTCCCCTTAGAGACTGCGTTGACTCTTGAAGCCATCTAGATTTCATTGAATTTGTCTTTGAAAATTGATTCAGTTTGTTTTCTACTGTGTTTTGAAAAGTTTGAACCTCATATTAACCAGTGAATCTATATAGTTCTTCCTCATTTGAAAGAAATTTTTTTCAATGTTTTTTTAAAGCATTTTTCTTTATCATTGGCAAGTTTATTTCAAAGTATTTTTTATTGTCGCATTAGATCCATTTGATTTTGAAAAAGGAAATTGTCATAAAATCTGCATTTCTTGATAGGAGAAATTGTTGTTTTATTCCTCATTTTTCCTTCAAAAGATCTATTGTTGTTTGCATTCCTCATTTCTCAAAAGTAAAAGGCATTTGATTTGTTGATTTAGTGCACTTAGTGTTTTTTCTTCATTCATAACATTAAAGGAACTGAAAAGAAAAATCTACGTTTGCATGTAGGATTTTGTGTGTTTTTCAAAAGGAAAAATTAGGAAATCTACATTTATTTTGTGTTTTCTGATTTGTTTGCTCACAATTTTTTTTCTCTTTCCCTCTAGTAGCTAGGATTTTCATTGAAAAACTAAAAGTGAAAGATTGTTTATCATTCTTAGTTGAATTTTTGGAATTTTCCAATACATCATCGCGGTGAACCTTTGAAAGGAAAATTGTTAAGCAAGATCAACATAAAATTAATCTCAATTTACCTAACAAAGCATTGGAACCATAACGATAACATTTAGAATGTCTAGGCTAGAGACATGTTTCAGCGTCGTAAAACATAGCAGTTATCGTTAACTTGTCTGCGATACATTCCGAGTGTGATACCTTACTCCATGTACATAAGTATATCGTAGCTCATCCACATACTTTTGGGTATATCAGGCGGTGTTATAGTACGATAAGTATAAAGGGGTGCTCTCACTGTGCGGTTTCGTATCAGATAGCGCTAAAACAGACTTGGGCCTCCACGTACCTTCAGGTATATTTGGGACGGAAAATTTTAGGTGCTATCCATCCATAGTGAATTGAGTCGATCGCCTTGTAAATTGTGATACACCGAACACAACATTCGGGGATATTTCCTGCCCGTACTTCTTGGTTTTCCTGGAGGTATTCTACAGTTCACAGTTCTTGGAAAACCCTTTTTCCTAGCATTAACCTTTTATTTTGTTTATTTGTTTTTGGTTAAAATAAATCAGTAATCATGGAAGAACAAAATCCTTTCCCCCATCGTTCACGTAGACTTGCGTTAAAACCACCTTTACCACCAGAAGTTACTTTTGGTAGGCAAAGGCGATCACGATCTACCGAATCAAGTACAATCTGTACCTATGGTGAAACATCATTTTCCAATAAACTAGAGTTAGCTCAAGTTGTTTCTACACATCCCGGTTCGTCTACTGTTGTCGAAAGAGAGTCTTCACAGCCACCCGTGGTCACAATCCATCCAATCAGTGAGAACATACCTCCTGGACCCGACGTTGTTCAACCACAAAATGATCCAGATCCTGTCTCTTCTTTGCTAGAACATCTGAATCCTGAAGTCAACAATCGGAATTTGTTCCTACCTTGGTCATCCCACAAAGTTCTATAGCTATTGAATCTCCTATATCACACAGTCAACCACCTAAAATATACTTTGGGCTTGACGGTGAAATACTTCCACCTAGTTTAATTGTGATTGAAGAAATCCCACCAAACGATACACCTTTAACTCCAACCCATTTTGGGGAGGACCTTTACCTGTATGAGCTTGTTTCTTAATCAACACCCTCTGCTTTCGTTGATCTTCCTTCTTTTCAAATTCCCATTGATTCAAAAGGGTATACATTTGGTCAAGTAACCATGACTGAACCAAAATATTCAGTTGGGCCATCTGTTCCAATTAAGTCAGCTCCCACCCTAGCTACCCCGTCGATGTTTACAACTTCGCCAGAGTCATATTTTCATGGTGGCCCTATGGTCCCATCAGGATACAAATCATTATCTATATTTTTCTCTGGTGCATCTTCAAATCCATGGAATTTACCAATGTCATCATTAGGTATTTTAACTGGTAATCCTATCGTAAGTACTGAATGACTTGATTCATTATACACATCTTCAGGGAAATATCAAGTCGGTCCTTCTAGGTCTATTCCTTCAAGTACCATATCAACTAGACTCCCAGCATTTGGAGAACAATATTTTCTGTCTTATTATCCTCCTCATGGTGGGGGGAAACCTTTGGTCACCCAATATGACAATACTCCGCCACTTTTTGGTCAATCTAATGTTGAAACAAATGTTTGTCAATGGCAGCCCATTCTACCTATCCAACCACAAACGATTGTACAATCATATCAACCAGTTTAACCTTTTACACCCACTTCATTACCACTTGTTAATACATCTTTACCCCTGTTACAGAATCAAAAATTTTGTACATCAACCTTATCAAGCGGGTCCTTCAACTCAATACCATCAAATGTTGGGTCCACAGACTCCAAATCCTCTGCCTAATTTACAACAACCTGTATCCAGAATCATTTATTCACAAGCTGGTTTACCATTTTATGGGATGTCACAACTGCAACCTGGTTATACATGTCAACTGAATCCAAGTTATCCTGCCTTAGGTTATAACATTGGTGGACAGACCCCTTGGCAACCTCAGGTGCAAATTCCTCAAACTTCTTTTCAACAAGTATCATATCCAAGTTTTGGTCAACAAAATCCTTAAGCGTTCGCTATGAAAAACAACCCCTATCCAGGTTACCAGTAGCATATTCCTTATGCTGGTGCTCAAAGGCCTGTTGCTCAAGCAATTCCATCTTACCGTGGCTATGCTCAACCTGAACTTAATCAACAGTTGCGCTTTGTTTCAACTTTAGGGTTACCAGATTTAAATCGATTAACCAATGATCTAATCAACTATGCTCCTTGGTGGCCGATGATACCTCACAAATCACCCTCAGATATTCCTAAGTTCAATGGAAACCCTGGAGAAGATCCGTCGACTCATGTTATGACTTATCATTTATGGTGTTCATCAAATTCCCTGAATGATGATTCTATTTGATTACGTCTTTCCCAGTGTACGCTCATAGGTCCGGCTGCCAAATGGTACATTGAATTACCTAGAGCCTCTTTTGACAATTTCATAGCCCTAGCTACTTTATTTTTGACTCATTTCTAGTTACCAATCAGATATGAAACTAGAATGAAACTCTTTAATAATTTCAAACATACTAATGCTACTCACATCTTTGATCATATTCATGAGTGGTGTCGTCATCGTCAAATGGTTAAGATCTTTGATCCGGATGAGCTCCTTGCTGAATGGTTCATTAAGTCCCTGTTACCATCTATAACTGAGGAGGTGGCTAAGGGTGGCATCATCACAGAAGAGAAATTCATCATTCATGCCCAATATTTAGACTTGATTTATACTCAGTCTGGCACGCTCTATGAAAAAATTACTAACGCACCGAGATCTAATTTCAATGTTCCTCCTCAATTAAAGGACTCTCATGTCGGAGACGGATTGATAGGCACTACAAGCACACAACACACTACTGCATCTAATCCTGCTCCTACTTCCGAAATTAATGTCGTATCATTTGACAAAGGAAAAGGTGACAAGCAACCAGGAAGTAAGAAAAAGGGGAAATCAAAGAAAAAACAAACTTCTAACCCGCAAGAAAGATCATCTGATCAATCGTCTGGACCTAGGAAACCTCGTTATACATGTATAATCTGTAATGAGGAACACTTTGTTAGGGATTTTCCTCACCGTACTGAAGTCTCAAAAATCATTAAGACTTCCCATGCATTATCTATGTTGACAGACCCATTTCCAAATTTGGACACAAACATGGTTGCTACGGATCCAGCTCCTAGTTCCCAAGTGTTAATGTTATTTGTCACAAAACCTTCAACACATATTTTGGTGTCAACGTGTAATAAATATTATGGCATTCAGGACACTCGTCAACCTACTACCTAGACAATGAACCCATCTACACAATCGGTACCGCCTACTGCCATTCCTGAATTGACAATCAAGCCACCAAAGGGAGTAATTCATAAATTGACATATAATCCTTGAGCAAGAGCTACAAAAAATTATAATATAGTTGAAGATTTGGCTCAATCCCCTTTAGCTATGTCTACTCTTGAGGTATGAAAAAATTTTCCCTCCCAAAAACATGATTTATTGTCGGCTATTGATGGAATTGATCTGACTGATTCTAATCTTGTTGTCTTTAATCATATGGGCTATGTGCCGCAACTACCAACAAAATTGGCATTATCCATACAAGTAAATGTTCTCAATCACCTTGTTCATTTACACTATTATTGATGAGGGAGAATCTACATGCATTATGTCTCTAAATTGTTGGAAGTCACTTGGCTCGCCATACTTATCACAATCATCAACGACGTTAAAGGCATTTGATGGACGTACATATAAACCTTTCGGTATTATTAATTACCTGCATGTTGAACTAGGGGGAAAAATAGTGAATATTGATGTTGAGGTTGTTGATGGACCCCTTGACTATAATATTTTACTTGGAAGGCCATGGGTATATGTGATGACTGCTATTGTTTCTACATATTTTAGAATGATTTCCTTTCCACATAAAGGTACAATTACAGTCATTAATCAAATATCCTTCTTTGCCTCTGCTTCGCATGTAACTGGAAGCATTCCGTTCGTTCACATACCCCAAATAGAACTTTAGAACATTGGTGTAGGACTCTTAAATAATTCCACTCTTATGGGAACTTTTGCATTACCGCCGCCTACGACGTCGACATAAATTGCGAGTATAGAGACCTGCTACATGATCTCTTCCACTCTATCTAGCTTAAGGGAGAGTACGGGTGATTCTGAAATTTCTACATTGGATGAATTTTTACCACCCAGCCCTATTGAGCTGGCATAGCAATAAATCTCTCTAGCTTGGGCGGCAAATCTGAAATCAGCATCGCCCAGTGTTTGGGTTGTTCATTCCTTAGATTTTGGTACTCCATCTGATTCATTTTCCTCAATGTTCTTGAAATATGAGAATATTTTGGAAGCCATGATGTCAGAGGGAGAACCATGGGAAGATTATCATCATCATTCCCATCTTCTTGATTATGAAGAAAATAATCTTAGTGAACTATATCACCCATCCATCAAAAATTTATTTTCGAATTATTTTCCCATTAATGCAATTGATTCTGAGCAAAATCTGTCAAATATTGAAGAAACCATTTCTATCAATATTTCGACCAAACTTGGCGTTGTAGAGAATATTCATTTCGGTGTATCTTGTTCTCCATCAAAACTCGAATCATATTGCTCTCTCTTTTGTGAATTTCGTGACATTTTTTCTTGGTCTTATGAGGGAATTCCACGCATAGATACTAGTATAGTTGAACACAATATTAATATGTATCCTGATGTCAAACCGGTGCATCAACGACTTCGTCCTGTTCACCCGAAGAAAGCCATTGCCATCAAAGCAGAAGTTGAAAAAATGTTGCGTGCTGGTTTCATATACCCTATTCCGCTAACTGAGTGGGTTTCCAATATCATTCCTATCATGAAAAAGAAAGGAACCATTACAGTGTGCGTCGATTATCAGGATGTTAATCATGTTTGTCCAAAAGACAGCTATCCTACTCCCTTTATCGACTAGGTCATTGACGATTGTGCTGGATGTGAAATATTTTCGTTCATGGATGGATTTTCCGGCTACAATCAAATCAATATCCGCCCAGATGATCAACATAAGACAGAATTCATCTATACCTGGGGCACATTCGCTTATAGCGAACTTTCGTTTGGTCTAAAGAACGCTGGGGCAACTTTTCAGAGAGAAATGGATTATGCTTTCAATGACATCAAACACATTGTTCAACCTTATCTAGATGATTTACCAGTGCATTCACAAAATCGGACTGATCACCCGATGCATTTGAGAGCCATTTTCTTACGCTGCCGACACTACAAAATATGCCTCAATCCACATAAATATGTGTTTTAGGTTGGTTCTGGTTTTTTTCTTGGATTCGTAGTCTCAAAAGAAGGAATTTGAATCGACCCTTTGAAGGTTCAGGCCATTCTTGATTTTCCTGCGCCATCAAACTTACTTCAGATACAAAAACTTCAAGGAAATGCTAAATTCCTAAGGAGTTTCATTCCAAATTACGCAGAAATGGCTAAAGGATTTACTCAACTATTGAAAAAGGGGGTTCCCTTCCATTGGGACCAAGTTGCATAAGCTTATTTTGATGCTGTCAAGGACGCTCTTGTCCAAGCATCATTAATGTATCCCCCTAAATATCAAAATGACTATTTCCTATATATCGTTGCGGCCGAAACGACCATTGCTATGGTATTGATCCAAGTAGAAGATGGAATTGAACATCTGATCTATTATTTGAGTCGTAATCTCAATGATACGAAAGTTAAGTACTCATATGTAGAAAAGATAGCCTTGGAAATTGTTTAAGCTGTCCAAAGATTTCGCCATTATATCTTGCTCCGAAAAACAACAATAGTTTCAGATTGCAACCTCGTGACTTATATCTTATCATGTAAATTTCTGGGGGGGGAATATTCAGAATGGATTTCCATTTTGTAGGAATTTGATTTTGAATTTATCAAATCCAAGTCAAAGAAGTCTTTAGTTTTGGCTGAGCTTCTCTGTGACCTTCCCTCTGATAGTACTGAAACTACGTCAAAACCATCAATTCCAGACGAGTATTTGTTTCTTATCGGATCATCTCATCCTTGGTATGGGGATTTCATCATTTATCTCCAAACCCAAACTTTTTGACCTAATACCTCTCACTCTGAACAACGATGTATTACATACCAAGCCAAAGATTATCTGATCGTCGGTGATATGCTTTATCATCGTGGTGTCAATACAATTTTAAGGAAGTGCCTCACTCATGAGGAGGCCGAAAAAGTGTTAAATGATTTTCATGCTGTGGCTTTTGGTGGACATTTATCTGGATATGATACCACACAAAAGATACTCCGCGCCAATTATTTTTGGCCTACTATTTTTCGAGACTGCATCCTCGCGGTCAGAAGTTGTCATGCATGCCAGATTTTTTATCGTAAGATCCACAAAACGCCAGCACCAATGTGTCCTATTGTCTCTGCTGAACCATTTACGAAATGGGGCATTGACTTCATGAATTGTAACCCTCATTCATTCGGGGGGCATGGTTATATTATTGGCACAGTCGACTGTTTTACCAAATGGGCCGAAGCGATGCCTACATTCAACAACACTGGAAAGACAACTGCATTGTTTTTCTTTAATCATGTTATTGCATGGTTTGGGGTCCCACATGCTATATTTATAGATCATGGGAAGCATTTTCGCAACCACATGATGTCTGAATTGACTGCCAAGTTAGGATTTTCACATGATAATTCTACACCTTATTATCCACAATCAAATGGACAAGTTGAGGCTATTAAAAAAATTCTTAAATGAATGCTTGAATGAATGATAGGAGTTCGTAAAATAAACTAGCATTTGATCCTGTACTCCGCCTTGTGGGTGTATCGAACCTCAATGAGAAACGTCACCGGATTTACTCCTTTTCAATTGGTGTATGGTTTGGAAGTTGTCTTACCAATCCAATGTGAAATATCAACGTTAAAACTCGTAATAGACTTGTTACCAGACATCTCAAAAGAAGAAGTGCATCTCCTCAACATCATCCATCTTGATGAAACACGTCGTGAAGCCCAATTGGCCAACGGAGCACATAAGAGACGTATAAAGGCGCAATACGACAAAAATGTCTAGCCTCGCATTTTCTCAAAGGGCGACTTTGTCCTTATTTACAATCAAGAAGCTGATGTAATAGGTACAGGAAAGTTTGAGCCATTATGGCATGGCCCCTATATTGTCAAAAGAGTTATTGCTAAGGGCGCCTATGAGTTAGTTGATTACGATGGAATTCTGTTGGCACAGCCTAGAAATGGGTTGTATTTGAAACGTTACTATGCTTAATCATGAGCGTAGTAATTTTTTGTATTATATTTTATATATGTTGTTGATTTGCATTCACTATCTTAATTTGTTTTTATATTTTTCTGACGTTAGTAATCTAATTTACATTTCATCGCAGATGTTTGAATCTTCGGAACCATTTTTTGGATATGCTGATGGTGCTAGTCGTAGTATTCAGAATCTATCCTCTGTAGCGTGGGCCATTTTCACTCCGAGCGGCGAGTTAGTGAGTTTTCAAGGGATTTGTATTGGTAGATCCACGAACAATATCGCTGAGTATATCGCGTTGATCGAACTTCTCTCTGATGCCATTTCATTTGGTATTAAATGCATAATCATAAGGTTAGACTCACAACTTGTGGTATTACAACTTACTAGTGTTTATACTGTTATAAATCCAGCACTTCTTAGATTGTTTCTAAGAGTTTGAATTTTGGAAAGACATTTTGATTTTATTCAATATCAGCACATTTCTAGAAATTTTAACACATTGACTGATTCATTAGCTAATCAAGTTTTAGACAGAAATTTGCAACATATGTAAAGAAAACATTCACATCATTGGATAGGATTGCACAATAAGCATAGGAAAACACTGAAATCATATAGATAGATAGTTATAGGTTTTTTACAAAATTTTTGCCCAAGACACATTGGTCATCTGACCTAAAAATGTATGAAAAATGTCACAAGTAAACTAGTGGTGTTCGTGGTAACATGCTATAGATCTAGCTATCCTACGAATTAATCGCATCCAACGGTTAGGAACCCCAATATTGTGTTGTTGCAGTCGCATAGGAAGCTCTTCGATCCAGCAATATGGAATCCCGAAGGTCAAACCCTCTATGTGCTACTGAAGCTCAGTCAGAGTCTTAGCCATATCAAGATCCTGAAGGATTGCTCTCCCGATAGTCCTCTCTACTGGCACATCTGCTTCGCGCTCTGGTTCCACTACTGGTTGAACATGACCAAAATCTGCATTACATCAAACATTTAGTTTAGTCTTGGAAAGAAATCAAAATACAAAAACATTTTATAAACCTTAGGAAAATAAAAAAATATGGTAAAAACATTCTTACCCATTGCACCCCACTGAGCAGCTTCTGGTAATGCTAAATATGGATCTCGTTGGAAGTCAATGCCTGCGTATGCGTACTCATCGATGGCGACGATCTGTCACCGAAACCAGGCAAAGAATGCAGTAGAGAACACAACAATCGATTGGCCTGCATGCCAACCCATGAGTTCTACCCATCTCTGCATCCAAGGATCTCTAGGACTAGCTATATATATTTTCACATGTTGTGGTTGCATCAGTGGAATCCATTCCAAGGCAAAGGATATAAGGATGGAACCATAAATGAAATTATTCTTCCTTCCTCCCTTTGATTTATTTAGTTTTTCCTTTATCTGAGATAGAACAAATTCAGACTTGATAAAAACTGTTGGCTCCATACACTCTATCACATACTGCATATATGATCTATTTGCTACATGTAATGTAATGGTACCAGCAAGTTTAGCGATTGTGAAAAGGATAGTTCTCAAAGGCAAATCTCTAACATCTCGGATGTTTATTTTTCCATCTTTGCTAGGTTCTGCCCCTGGATATAAATACTGCAGAACATAATCCCTCACTGTCTCTCCTCCAATGGTAGACCCTGAGGGTGAAATGGGAAAACCTCTCCTCAAAAAACCTGTGAGAAAATACACATCCTTAACTGTTATGGGAACCACTTGGTTCTTAATATGAAATGCCTCTATCGTCGGATCCCATGCTCGAACTAGGAACTCCAAGAGTTCTATTTGTTGCCTCATCCCAGAAAATTTGAAGTACTTCAACATTCCATAATCTCTTAGGGCTCTTACGGTACCTAGATCACTCAAGGAAATCATATCTTGTTCTTCATGTTCTCTTTCCCTCCATGTAATCGTCATTATAATCTGATGGAAACCAGAAATACAACCATAAGATCCATTAGATTCCATTCATTGCAAAAAAATAGACAAATTTTGGGCATTATGAGAAACTTATATTGCGCCCAACGCACTCCCTAAAAGGAGACCGTACATTGCATATGCAAGTACCCTTCACTATACCTGCTATGCAATGCAGGTTTCGACATTCAAGGGTGCGTTGCCCTCATTTTGGGCAGAATTTACCCTAGGTTCCTTAAAACCCTAAAAATTTGCAGAAATTGGAGATGAAATGAATACTAAAGGAAAAAGGAGGTTCATGGCACTAACCTGGATCAAACAGCGATGAAATCCATCCATATAAACGATCGCAATCAGCAGCTGAAGTTTAGGAGAAAAATAAAGTTCAGAGCTCCAAAATGCAAATGGTAACTATGGAATGGTAAAAATGAATAGTGAAACTACTTTAATAGTCATTTAATTATTTTCAAGTTGAATTTATTGCTATGACTGTAGTTTTATTATGTTTTTTATCATGAAATAGGTATTTTTAATCCATTTGATGTTGTTCTGAACATGAAATACAACTGATGAATAGATTAGTCGCGTAGATTTATTTCAAAGAATGACTTGACCACAAAGAATACTTTTTCTCCTTATCATTCGAGCTTTGTTAAAAAGGAAAAAGGATTTTAAGCACACTTTTATCTCTTTTTCGAGCTTCGATAACAACGAAAAAGGAACACTTGGAGTCTTCTTTCAACTCTTTTCAAACTCCGATAATATGAAAATATTGTTGAGCACTTGTCTTTTCGAGGTCATAAAAGTAAATGAATTGATATCTACTCAGTATAAGTTTAACCCTTTTCCGGATTGAGATAGATTATTTACAAAAAAGGAATACCTTGGTTAAACATGACCAAAGAGGTTCTCTTAGATATTATTTTACACTTTTTCGGATCTGAGTGACAAATTTACGAAAAATTACTTATGGAGTTTTCTTTCGTCCTCTTTTTCAAACTCTCTAAATATGAAAAAGGACCGGGTTTTCATTGTCGTTAAGCTCATTAAAACATAAAATAGCGACGGGCTTGTCGATCATGGCAAGAATCAAGTTTCATTCATCGCTAGATTCGTTAAATTATTAAATAGCGATACTTTATTCGCCTGAAGGGTTGAATTATATATCAAGAAAATGTTACCCTCCTCAAGCTTGTTAAAAAATAAAGAGGTATTGGTCGACAAATGACCGGGGAAAATTTGGGAAAAGTGAGAAAAATTTCTTTATGGTATCAAGTCGCTCTTGAACATGACACTTCCTTCACTCCATGTTCGTGACTATTTGGGTTGGGTAATCATCTTGACAGTTCATTCACACCTATGGTTCATCATACCTTCACTTCGGTTTTGGGTCAATGCTACCAAATCATCACAGTGTCGCCGATATGTTCAAGAGAAGTCATCCAGTGAATAAACTCATCCTTCTGCAATACTGATAAACCTTCATTCTCATGACCGTCATCCCTGAAATTTTTTATATCAAGTCATACCCTTGTCTCCGAAATTAATAACTCCCTATTACACAATAATTTTTCACCGTCCCTGCAATCCCCATATCGCCCATTGGATGGTCATTTATGTGATCAATAAGCAGTGTCATGCCTTGCAAGTACCATCATTGCATCCCTTTCCATGAGGACAACATTCCTTCTATTGATCATTTCCTGAGAAGACCCCTAAAAACACCTATTTTTTCCTTGGCGCTGGTAGCCCGTTATTTCCTCATGCCAATGAGGAAAATTTAACACTGAGCCCATGCCAGTTGGCACTCTGTCCCAGTTAAGCACCCATGCCAATCTTCTTATGGAAATTTTTAAAAAAAAAAGAGGCGAAGTTTCGATTACAACAACTTCGTGGATGAGTCATGAGGAGTGGTTTCGACTGAATAACCACGACCTTCCTCCTTTGACCTCTTGTTTCCACCTTATGGGGAACCTCCCAAGGGATAAGGCCTCCCTTCCACTATTGTAGGGATCCCAACCTCCTCTTCTCCTCTATAAATATAGCCATCTTCCATTGATGAAGGGGCTCAATGGTTGAGCCTTAGTAGTCTTGGTAGCCTAAATAGAGTTGAATCAATTGTAAGGAGATTATCGTCAGACAACCGAAGAGAGAGAGACTTGTCCTTTTCCCGACGGGCTTTACCGAGACGTACTCCTCTGTCGACCCGCTGAAGGAAGATCCAGCGTCAGAGCTCAGGTTGTATCTTTCTTTTTTCTGATTAATAATAAACGACTTCAATTATAGTTCCACTCAGATGTTAATGTTTTACGTTATGAGTTGTATCTTCTCTGGCTGATACATAATTGCATGTATTAGGTTTTACGCTTGTTTGTTTTTTGTTTCTTATTATACGTGCAGGTGTTCGATCGCATTGAGTGAGAGAATTGTGATCTTCCAAAGCAAGGGACGGAAGCGCCATCTTCTTCACAAACGATGGCAGCGTAGGACTTAAGGTAGGCCTCTTGTCACATCTTGGTATTTTGCAATTAGGAATTTGCATCTTAGCGTGACTCAGTTGTTGCTAGACCCGATCTGGGCTAGTAGGGATCGCCTCTGTCCGTAGAGGGGATTTACCTCTCCAAAAAACTGGCGACTCCACTAGGGAGGCATTGATTGGAGTTTGTCTTGTCTTTTCTGTTGATTTTGGTCTTTGTCTGCTTGATCAGCTCTTTTGGTTCGCTTTTTTCTAGTGTAAAACCTCTGTTCAGCCGCAGAGGATCAGATCTAACCTCTGCTTTTCCAAATTTTCATCTCTTCATGGTTGGCTTGATTGGTGCGGTTTCCATCCTAACAGTCGCACCCATTGGCGCAGGTTTCCAGTTCATCACTCGCGCCATCCCCTATCTGGCGCGGATTATAGCCAAACAGTCGCGCCATCTCCTACAGGTGCTAGGGTTTTCCCTTGTTCAGAAGTTTCTTTTGGTCAATACTTTTCTTCTGGGTTTGTTTTAGATTTTTATTGAAGTGGTGAGTCTGGTCTTGGTTGGGAGAAATTCTTTCTTTTTTTCATTTTCAGGCGTTGGCGCTTGTTGTTAGTTAACAACCCCTGCCAATTGGCCATTGGCGCTCGTTTTCAGTGAGCAAGTCGCTCCAGTTGGCACTAGTTGTTAGTGAGAAAGTCATGCCAATTTCAGGGTGTGTGAAAATTGATATTTTTTCCCTAAATCCTTCACCAGTGTGTCTTTCCCTTCCGGTCTTTTCACTGTATGAGCATAGATTACATTGCTCATTGTTCAGTTGGAATGTCTTCTTTCTTGATTGCTTGATGTAAAAGGGAATGAATGCCTTATTTTGATCTCATGCTTTGGAAGTCCTCTTTGTGTCTGACCTTGTATGTCTTGTAGCCTTTTGAGGAATTTTGTTACAAAGTGTTTAAAACAACGATTTCATTCTTAGTGTTTGTTTACATCTCTTTTGCATTCATCTAGAAGATTTGCGTTCATTTAGTTTTCGTCTCAAAGTTTTTTTTTTGTTAAAATGCATTAGATCACATTGCATTGAAAAGTATTTTTTGAGATCTATCATTGAACTTAGATTACATTGTTTAATGATTGAAAGCTAAAAATCGCATTGAGTGCATTCTCCTTCATTAAAATCAGGCATTAAGTAGATTCTCATTTCATCAAAAAATGCATTGAGTGTATTCTTATCATTTAAAAAAAAGAAGAGGATTTTGCATAGATTACATTGCATTATTCGCATCGCTGAATGTTTGAAATTATTTTTGGATAGTGAAAGTCATCTAGTTTTGAAAAGATTTCATTTGCAGTGTTGTTGTATGTCGCATCATTGTTTGAAGCTCTTCCCTTAGCTAGATATCGTTCATCGAATTGAAAGATTTCTTTTCTCATATAGTTGCATATAGGAGATTTTCAGATGACATGTGGTAGGTCCTTGAAACCGAGACATAATTGAAGATCAACCATAAAATTTATTCAATTTACCTTAAGGCAGCATTGAAGCATTAACGAAATATTTAGAGGTCTAGGCTAGTGACGTGTTCCGGCGTCGTTAAACCTAGTAGCTATTGTTCACCTCTTGGCTTTAGACAGCACCAGTACGGACTTGTGCTCCCCGTACCATCGCGTATATAAAGCGAGACCCCACTAGGTTTCTATCCTTTATCCGTAGGAAGCCGAGTCTGCCGCCTTATACCCTTGATACATCGGACACAACATTCGGGGAGATTGCCTGCACGTACGTCAAGTCCTTGGTTGATTTATCTTTCATTTTTGAACCAAGGTGTATATTGCAGGTCACGGATATTTGGTACACCCTCTTGCCTAGAGTTCCAGAGCAGTCAGTTTGATCTTTACTGACTCCCTAAATTTGAAAAGATCATCAAGCGCTTGTCCTTTCACGCTTGTTTCCAAACTGAAAGTGATAGAGTCACCTTTTACCTATTTCTTGACTCTTAAAATATGAAACAGTAGAGTTTTGTTTCAATGTTTTAAAAATTAATTGCCCACGAAATATTCCTGGTTAAAGTTAGTTTCCTTAGGGTGTTGTTTTATTTCAATGTTGTTTCTGATGGAAACTTTTCCAGACTTCACCAACAAAGGAATCCCCTCCTATAAGAATCCTGGTCATTTTCCTCCTTTTGGGAATGTTGGTGCTCCTTATATGGAAATGTTGTCCCTTCCTGGGTTAACTATTGGGTTGCCTGTTTGGTTGTTTTCAACCTCTGTGGTTTCGAATGTCCCGGCTACTGTTCAATCAGTTCCTCCGCTTGAGCAACATCATGTTGATTCCAAGGCAGACCTCTCCCCTTCTTCACTTGTTTCTATGTCCTCCTCTTCTACTTCGCCTGGTGAAAGTCTGGATTCGAGTAACCAGGTCGCTAAGAAGACGAAGAAGAAAAAAAACAAGAAGAAGTTTGATAAGAGAGAGGCTAAGGCTGCAGCTACTACTTCTGAAGCACAGCCTCTTGATAAAACTTCCAACCCTCCACGGAAAGTCAAGTTACCTTGCATGTTTTGCATGAGAAACCATCTTCTTCGAGACTCCCTGACATTCCCAAGGTGCTCGAAGTATGGTCCAACGGTCATCCATCGTTTCCTTTGGCTTCCAGGAGTTAGGTTGGGGGCAAGTCTTTAGCTAGTGCTGGTAAAACTCTTAAGAACTAGGGTAAGATTGTCAATCCCTGTAAGTTGTGTGAAGGGCACCATGCCATTCACCTTTGTCCATATATGGATGAAGCCAAGCGAGTTTTGGACAACTTAGTTGTTTCTGCGCCATGCCTTTTGGCTGGTTACCAACAACTTTCTTTGAGTCCTCGACCAGCTGATCCTACGATTGGTCAAGAGTCATCCTTGGTCAATCCCGCTCCCCCGAAAAGTTAAATTCAGGAATCCGTTCCCGACCAACCATTGGTCGTGGGATCGGTTGAGCTGGCCCCATCGGAGGTGCACTAGGTCTTTTCCTTTGAGAGTGTACCTCACATCCCTCAGGTTCTTCCTGTTTCTTCAAATTCCTCGGATTTGGAGAAAGATTCTCCTGTCCCTATATCTCAAGAAGTTGCTCCTCCCACCTTCGAGATAGAGGTTGTGGAGGATTCTTCTTCTTCTTTCGTAACACCAAGGGAAGACCATCTCAGTTTGATGGTAGCCCCTCCGAGTAGTTTGGTCGCTTCCTTTGACTGGAGTCGATTTGCAGGATACCGCCTTTCATCTTATGTGCCTTTTGAGATAACAGTACAAAACTTTGGTTTGGTCATACCTAACACTGTTATAGTTGAAGGTGCGTCTGTTAGTGTTCTATCCTAAACTACTTGGCAAGATTTTGGTTCACCGCCGCTTGTGCCTGTTACGCAGAATCTGTTAGCATTTAACAGAAGAAATAGTCAACCGTTAGGGATCCTTCCAAGGTTACCTGTTACTTTGGGAGGTAAAACCATCCATATGGACATGATGGTTGTTCCAGGCCCCTTGGATTTAAATCTGCTTTTGGGGCACAATTACACCTGTGCCATGGGAGCACTTGTCTCCTCCCTTTTTCGTGTGGTATATTTTGCACATGAAGGATGGATCGTGACCATTGATCAACTTTCGTTCTTTGGTCCTGATGTGGCAGCTGGCTTGCCATCATCCTTTCCTGGTTTTTATCCACCCGTTGTATGTGCCCCACCGCAGGTCAACTATGTGGCTACCTACCCTGTGCCTGTACTCAGTGATAGTGTCGTTTTGCATCAGGTGCTGGCGGCATTGGGTCCTGAATTCCAGGATGTTTTCCTTCCATCGAGAGTGGAACTCTTGGAAGCGATGAATTATTGTTCATTATGATGAGGTCAGTCGAAGCATGGTTCTTTTCCTATGTCAAGCTCCTTAAAAAATGAAACCACATCTGGTCATAGTAGATTTAGTTTCCTTGTGTCAAGCTCCTTAAAAAATGAAACAAGGTATGTTGGAGCAGAGTTCCTTGTCTTGTGTCAAGCTCCTTAAAAAATGAAACAAGGTTGTTGGAGCAAAGTTCCTTGTCTTGTGCCAAGCTCCTTAAACCATGAATCAAGGTGTCCTGAGGATAGTTCTTTTAATGTGTCAACCTCATTAAAATAATGAAACACATTCTTGTTCAATTCAAGTCTTTGATCAGATCTCGTAAAATCCCAGTCGAGTCTTTCTTAGATCTCGTAACTTGAACCTTCACTCCCTCCATCTATTTACTCAGGTGCATGGACTGAAGCTTGGGGGGCATGCACCTCGAATTGAGTCACCATGCTGGGGGGCATGCTTACTTTTTCAAGCATATTTTGTTTCCGTTTCAATCTTGTGTAAAAATGAAACCGGTTTCAAGCATATTTTATCTTTGTTTCAAGCTTGTGTAAAAATGAAACCAACTTCAAGCAGAGTTTTTTGATTTCACGCTTGTGTAAAAATGAAACCATTCCCATTTTACCTCTTGTGATTGCCATCTTATCAGCCCATTTTTGCCAGATGAGCCTTGGTTTTCTCACTCCATCGTCACTATCTTCTTGGCCGATCATATGCCTTCACTTGGTTGTTTTACCCGTTCCTGAGGAACCGCTACGATGAGTGGTCTTGTTAGCCAGCCTCTTAACCTTTATTTGTTCTGAGCAGTTCCACCATTACCAGAACCAGTTGCTACCATTTATACCACTCGTTCCTCCAGGAGGAGTCACCTTTCAGCTCTTTTCTGACTCTCTAAAATTGAAAATATTGCCGAGTCGCTTGTCGTTTTGATCTCATTAAATTGGCTATGAAACGACATCTACCCAATATACGTTTACCCCTTTTTCGAGCTGGGATAGATTATTTACGAAAAATGAATACCATAGCCTATCGCGACAAGGAGGTTTTCTCAGACATAGTTTTCTACCTTTTCGGATATGAGGAAATATCTACGAAAAGGGATTGCTGGAGTTTTCTTTTCCGCTGTCTTTTCAAACTCTCTAAACATGAAAACACGCCGAGTTCTTCCTTTGTCAGACTCATTAAAACCCGATGACATCGGACTCCATCGCAATGACGTTACTCAAGTTCCTCCTTCCTAGGGCTCGTTAAATGTACTAGGTTGGATTTGTCTGAAGGAAAAAATTATATGACAAGCATATGGTATCCTCTTCAAGCTTGTGTAAAAATAAAGAGGTACTTGCCAGAAATGGTGAGGAAAAAATGAAACCAGTATCATCGTCGTGTCGGCAGTATGTCACTCTTGAACATGGCACTTGTCTGCATTCGTGTCGGGTTGGGGAAATCTCATCTCATTCTCTCTTTTCCTTCATGGGTTTGGGTAATCCTTTTTGAACTCTCATCTGCTATTTACCTCATCATCATGACATCTGATCTTTTGATGTCAAATACTGCCAAATCCACTGTCGTGCCGCCGATATGTTCAAGAGAATTTGACCTCTGCAAGTTTCAACCCTCCTCTGATTCTCATCTGATCCTGATTCACAAACATTATATTCCTCTGTCTCGCGTCGATGATGTGGGAAACACTATGGCCCACCTTTGATCAAGGTCACTTCCTGTTGAATCCAGCTCATTATCCAAGAAATTTATCTAGAGACTCCCTTCTGGTACCTTGGAGCCCGCATGCCTCAATGCTAGGTTCTTCGCATTCGATGCAAGGTTTTCATCATTGGCCTTCGATCGAATGATTCTGCGGGTGTTCGATGCCAGCTCACTATTCACATCATGTGGATTGTACCTATAGTACCTTGAGGGCCATTGTCATTATTGGTGGTTCCTCTCGCGTCTGTTAACGGCTTTCATCATTGGTTGGTAATAATATGATGTTCTTGCATGTTCGACTTCAGCTCACTTATTCACATGCTTGAACTTGTAATTTGTCCGGGTCGAGATGGAGCGCAAGACCTTGGATTTTGTCTATTGGAATCTAGGCTACGATTTTTGTGGATTATCATGATTGGTTACATGACTCATTGATTGGATGGCTGCAACCATGCCTGAGTCTATTTATCAATCCTTACTGGGTGGCTGCGTCCATGCCTCAGATCTTGATTATTGTGTACTCTATTATGGATGGTTGCACCCATACCACATATATCATGTATTTGGGATATCAGTTGTACTTGCCTATGCAGGTTTTCCAATGGCAATGTTTTCAGTTGGACACATTCTCGTAAAGCATTTCACCCCTCTCTCTCTCTCGGGCCTCATGCTTTAGGGCTCATCTGTTACACAGTAATTTTTCACCGTCCCTGAAATCCCCATCTCGCCCATTGGAGGGTCATTTATGTGATCAATAAGCAGTGTCATGCCTTTCAAGTACCATCATTGCATCCCTTTCCATGAGGACAACATTCCTTTTGTCGATCATTTCCTGAGCAGACCCCTAAAAGCACCTATTTTTTCCTTGGCGCTGGTAGCCCATTATGTCCTCGCGCCAATGAGGAAAATTTAACACTGATCCCATGCCAGTTGGCGCTCTGTCCCAGTTAAGTACCTGCGCCAATCTACTTATGGAATTTTTTTAAAAATAAGAGGCGAAGTTTCGATTACAACAACTTCGTAGATGAGTCATGAGGAGTGGTTTTGACTAAATAACCACAACCTTCCTCCTTTGGCCTCTTGTTTCCACCTTATGGGGAACCTCCCAAGGGATAAGGCCTCCCTTCCACTATTGTAGGGATCCCAACCTCCTCCTCTCCTCTATAAATATAGCCATCTTCCATTGATGAAGGGGCTGAATGGTTGAGCCTTAGTAGTCTTGGTAGCCTGAATAGAGCTGAATCAATTGTAAGGAGATTATCGTCAGACAACCGAAGAGAGAGAGACTTGTCCTTTTCCCGACGAGCTTTACCAAGACGTACTCTTCTGTTGACCCATAGAAGGAAGATCTAGAGTCAGAGCTCAGGTTTTATCTTTCTTTGTTCTGATTAATAATAAACGACTTCGATTATGGTTCCACTCTGATGTTCATGTTTTACGTTATGAGTTGTATCTTCTCTGATTGATACGTAATTGCATGTATTAGGTTTTACACTTGTTTGTTTGTTGTTTCTTATTGTACGTGCAGGTGTTCGATCGCATTGAGTGAGAGAATTGTGATCTGCCAAAGCAAGGGACGGAAGCACCATCTTCTTCACAAACGACGGTAGCGTAGGACTTAAGGTAGGCCTCTTGTCGCATCTTGGTCTTTTGCAATTAGGAACTTGCATCTTAGCGTGACTCGGTTGTTGCTAGACCCGATCTAGGCTAGTAGGGATCGCCTCTGTCCGCAATAATGTGACTTCCTGTCGACAACAAATCAATATCTAGGAAGTTCACTTAGAAAAATCAGATTCCAGTACCATGAGGCTTGTTACAGCATTAACAAGATCCTCGCTTCTGGACCTTTCACCAAAATATTTTGTTTGGCGTTCGACATCAAATCATCTGTTCACGCCTTACAAAATGTACTACAGTACCTTGAGGGCCATTTTCATTAATGGTGGTTCTCTTGCATTTTTTAACAGCTCACATCATTGGCTGGTAATCAAACGATTTCTTTCCATGTTCGACGACAAATCATATATTTGCATGGCTAGACTTGTACCCGAATGATCGAGTGAATGAGATAAGAAGACCCTGGATCTAGTTTCAGCCATCCGAGCTGTGATTTCAAGATTGTTGTACACGTCATCTGTACAGTGACCTTACATACAGATCATCATCCAAACATGGGCCTATATCTGTAGGCATTTTTGCATTGGGCAACATTCCAATGTCGATGACTTTCTGAACTATGTACATGTTATTAGATTGTTTATGTGCTGAACATGGGAATGCCTACCCTCAGAAATTATGATGAAAGAGGATATATCATGATGTAATTTATTGTAATATTGATGCAGGTGACCACTCCACTTCATCTCCAACCCATCACAGTGTAAAGCATCTCAATCAAATGTTTTTATTATTTTGATCTCATGCTTTAGGGGGAAATTGTTATAGGTCAATATGGGCATCATTCCCAATGAACTGGTTAACTGAGCATCATCTCCAAGACCAATGACTAAGGGTCTATCATTCCCTATCATTTCAAGTTGCTACATGCCCTAAGGCAAGAACAAGACAAATCAAGCATGAATTTCATCAAGCAAAGGTTTCCAAGGTTTGAAGTTTATTATATAGCATATGAGAGCTCACCAATGCTGCCTCTAAGGGGACTAAGTGCATTGCATATGTAGGTAGCCCCATGCAAGGCTGCTCTGTGAAGCACTTCCCGACATCTATGGGTGCGTTGGTCACATTGGGTGCGAAATTCTCATTGTTCTGGAATCTCCACTTGGAAAATGCCTTCTAGAAGAGTTCACATGTGTCAAGCTTCGAATCCAAGTGTCCATTTGACATCTACAAGATTGGGAACATGTCTTGCCTATTATTGGAAATTCATTGATTGTAAAACAACCTTCAGATCCTTTATAAATTGAGCACAGATCTGAGTGTTTGATAAGGAAGAATTGAGTAGAGAAATGCTGGTGGATTTTCAATTGAGAGTTAGATTTGTGTAACAACTGCTGGAGAGATTTATATTGTGATGGGGCTAGGGATGTTGTTGGAAGGGCCAATTCAAATCAATCACTAGGTTGTAACCTCTCCTTATATCATCAATAAAGAATACAACTTACATTTTCCTATATGCATATGTATTGGCTTTGATTTTCCATATTGTAAGATCTTAGTTGATGTATATGGTTTATGCTTTACTGATTTAGCTAAATAACTTGAATAGACATTTGTATTATTGTTATCTTCTGTTTTTTTAGTATTCTTTCTTTCAGGAATCATTTTTCCTAAAACCACTTGAATTTGAAGCTACAATGGAAGTGACAGAAGGAGCCATTTAGAAGCGCTTGGATTACAAGTAAGCCTCTAATCCTTTCTATGTGTCGCTTATGAGTTAGGAGAAGTAGTCATATAGTCTTTAATCTGTTGTTCTAGACTATCACCTGTCTAGGGAAGCGTTTTTTATCCGTAATTCAAAATTCTGTCCAACAAAAACCATCTTGTCATCGACTTTCCTTTAAAATATTTAAACCTTGAATCATACAAAAATGCCCAATATCCTTCTTAGAATTTATTGTCTTTGATTTTATTGTCATGCTAGACCTTCCTTTACAGCTAAACTACCTCCGTGTGAAGAAGTGTTTGCATTATGAACTCATCCAATCCATTTAGCTGCAACAACCTCTCTTTTTGGGCATTTGATAGATCTAGATTTAATTCAGTTGCCATTCTTAAAGTACTAAATTCAAAATCAACTGAAATTAGAGCTTTCTTACCATATACTAGTTCATAAGGAGTGAATCCTGTTGTTGTCTTCCAAGTAGTGTTGTAGGCCCAAGTAGCTTCTACCAATCTATCTGCCCAATACTTTCTTCTGCTGCTCACAACCTTGGTGAGGATGCTCTCTAAAGCTCTGTTAGTTACTTACACTTGGCCATTTGCTTAAGGGTGAAAGGCAGTAGAAGTTATATGCTTAATCTTGTGCTTCCTCAAAATATTCTCAATGAGGTGGGAGGTGAATTTTGCTCCCTGATCAGTGACTATTTCTCTGGGGAATCCAAAATTGTAAAAAACATTCTCCCTCAGGAATTCTTCTACCTTCTCCTTAGTTTCTACTGTCAGTGCTTTTGTTTCAACCCACTTTGTTAGGTAATTAGTGCATACTATGATATACTTATTTTGTTTGGATGGTGGATCGATAGGTCCAAAAAATTCCATGCCCCACTTGTCAAATGGCTCAAGAGCCACCTGAGGGTGCAAAGGAATATAATCCCTTTGCGTGGGTGTTACATAGTAATTTTTCATCATCCCTGCAATCCCCATCTCGCACATTGAAGGGTCATTTCTATGACTAATTAAAAGTGTCATGCCTTGAAAATACCATCATTTCATCCCTTTCCATGAGTAAAACAATCCTTCTGTTGACCATTTCCTGAGCAGACCACTAAAAACACCTGTTTTTGCCTTGGCGCTGGTAGCCCGTTATGCCCTCGCACCAATGAGGAAAATTAACACTGAACCCGCACCAGCTGGCGCTTTGTCCCAGTTAAGCACCCATGCCAATATACTTATGGAATTTGTTTTAAAAAAAGAGGCGAATTTTCGATCACAACAACTTCGTGGATAAGTCATAGGGAGTGGTTTCGACTGAATAACCACGGCCTTCCTCCTTTGGCCTCTTGTTTCCACCTTATGGGGAAACCTCCCAAGGGATAAGGCCTCCCTTCCACTATTGTAGGGATCCCAACCTCCTCCTCTCCTCTATAAATATAGCCATCTTCCATTGATATGCTAGTTGAACATCAGCCGAATAGCTGAATGGCTGAAGGTTTGAACATGTTCTAGCTGAACTTGTAGGAAGGAAACTATAGCCGGGTAGCTATTAGATCCAAGCCAAAGAGAGAGAGTTTCATCTAGATTCCTGACAGGCTTTGTTGAGATGTTCTCCGCTGTCAACCCCGCTGAAGGAAGATCATAGCGTCAGAGCATTGGGTTGTAATGTTTCCTTTGTTATTTATAATATAAGCGACTCTGACTATGGTTCCATTCATGTGTTCATTTCCTTATGTAATGAAATGAATTATATCCTCTTTGACTGATATATGGCTACATGAATTAGATTTTACGTTGTATGTCATTGTTTCCTTGCATGCGTGCAGGTGTTCAGATGTGTCGAACGAAAGGATCGTGATCTGCTAAGCGAGGGACGAGAAACATCATCTTTTCTTCAATGAATACTACGTGGGATTTGAGGTAGGCTACTCGTTATGATTTTTGTCATTTTGTAACTAGGAACCAACATCATTGTGTGACTTGATTGTTGCTAGACCCGATCTAGGCTAGTGGGATCACCTCTGTCTGCAGAGGGGATTTACCTCCTCAACAAACTAGCGACTCCACTGGGGAGTCAGTTGGATTTAGTCTTTGTTATTTTGGTTTTTTTTGGCTTTTGATTGATTTATTTGCTCTTTTGATTCGCCTCCTTTGGTGTCAAACCCCTGTTCAGCCCCCAGAAGACCTGATCCAGTCTCTATTTGCTTTTTTTTTTCATTTCTTCCCATAGTAAACTCGATTGGCACAGTTTACCTCTTGACAGTCGCGCCAACTGGCGCTAATTTCTAGTTAGGCCCTCGCGCCAACGCTGTTTTGGCGCAAATTATAGCCAAACAATCACACCAAATCTATTTGGTGGTAGGGTTTTCTTGCTTTTGGGCTCTCTGAGCTTGATTTTTTGTCCTGGTGTCATTTTTCCGAGTGATTGAATGCTTTGAAGTCTTTTGTTGACTGTGTTTGGCCCTTGTCCTCTGGTTGTTTGCCCTTTACTATCATTTTTTCATTTTAGCCCTAGGGTTTCAAGGTGCTACAGTGTGCTGAGCCTCCCATGGGAGTTTTTGGGTCCTTGTTTTCCCGATCAACTTCGTTTTCGCTTCCTCACATTCGTTTTCCTGGATTCCATTGTATCATTGTGTTAGTTGAGTGATTGCGCTCTCTTTCATTCAATTTTTGCTTTGTCTCATTCCAAGCCTAGATTACACAGTTTATGTGAGTCTTTTTGAGATTCTTCTTCGATTTGAGGGATTTCTCCATCAGTTTGGGTCCTGATTGTGTGCGTTTGTATTGAGTGAACTTGTTTGTTTCATCTCTCTCACTGTCATTTCTCGAATTGATTTCTTCATTAGTTTTTTTTCATTCATTTAGTGCATTTTCTCTTAAATATTGAAAAATACAAAAACAAATTTATTTGCATTCTGATTAGTCTAGTGAAAATTGAAAGATTTTTCGCATTATTAGTGTTATATAACTCTAAGAGAAAAGTTTTTAGTTTCATTAGCTTGCATTAGAGACAGTAGTGGATGTTTTTGTGCTCATTTTGTTGGTATTTGAAAAGATTCTAACCCTCCTGTAGTTAGCTCTTCATCAAACAAAGTGATATATTGTGGCATGTAGTGTGCATTTAGAGGATTTTTTAGATCCAACATTCGATAGGGCCTGAAATTGAAACATAAATTGAATATCAACTCTAAAATTTATTAAATTAATCTAAGGCAACATTGAAACATTAACGGAATATCTAGAGGTCTAGGCTAGTGAAGTGTTTCAGCATCGTTAAACCTAGTAGCTGTCGTTTGCCATCTGGCTTTAGACAACACTAGTACAGACTTGTGCTCCCCATACCATCGCATATATAAAGGGAAACCCCATTAGGTTGCTATCCTTTATCTTTAGGAAGCCGAGTCTGCTGCCTTTTACCTGTGATACACCAGACACAGCATTCAGGGATATTACCTGCACGTACGTCAAGTCCTTGGTTGATTTCTCTTTCATTTTTTAACCAAGGTGTATATGGCGGTTCATGGATATCTGGTACACCCATTTGCCTAGATTACCAGAGAAGTCATTTCGATCTTTACTGACTCATTAAATTTGAAAAGATCATCAAGCACTTGTCCTTTCATGCTTGTTTCCAAACTGAAAGTGATAGAGTCATCTTTTACTCATTTCTAGACTCTTAAAACATGAAACAGTAAGGTTTTCCAGTTTCAATGTCCTAAAATTAATCACCCACGAAATATTCCTGGTTAGAATTTTTGTCCTTAGTGTATTTTCAGGTTGTTTCCAAAGGAAAATTTTCCGGAGTTCACCAACCAAGGAATCCCCTCCGATGGGAATCCTATTCCTTTTCCTCCTTTTGGAAATGTTGGTGCTCCTTATATGGCAACGTTGTCCCTTCCTAAGTTAATTGTTGGGTTTCCTGTTTGGTTGTTTTCAACCTCTGTGGTGTCGAATGTCCCAGCTACTGTTCAATCAGTCCCTCCACCTGAACAATGCCATGTTGATTCGAAGGTGGACCTCTCCCCTTCTTCGCCTATTTTTGCGTCCTCCTCTTCTACTTCGCCTGGTGAAAGTTTGGATTCTAGTACCTAGGTGGATAAGAAGAAGAAGAAGAAGATAAAGAAGAAGAAGTTATATAAGCGAGAGGCTAAGGTTGCAGCTACTGTTTCTAAAACATCCACTCATGATAAACCTTCCAACCCTCCACGAAAAGTTAAGTTCCCTTGCATATTGTGCCAGGGAAACCATCTTCTTTGGGATTGCCCTGGCATTCCCAAGGTGCTCGAAGTATGGTCCAACGGTCTTCCACCGCTGCCTTTGGCTTCCGGGAGTCAGGTTGGGGGCATGTCTTTAGCTAGTGTTGTTAAAGCTCCTAAGATTTAGGGTAAGCTCACCAATCCCTGTAAGTAGTGTGAAGGGCATCATGCCATTCACCTTTTTCCATATATGGATGAAGCCAAGAGAGTTTTGGACAACTCGACTGTTTTTGCACCTTGCCTTCTGGCTGGTTACAAGCATCTTTCTTTGAGTCCTCTACCAGTTGATTCAATGATTAGTCAAGAGTTACCCTTGGTTGATCCCGCTCCCCCAAAAATTCCAAATCACGTATCCCTCCCTGACCAACCATTGGTCATGGGATCAGTTGAGCTAGCCCCATCTATGGTGCACCAGGTCTTTTCCGTTGAGAGTGGATCTCATCCCCCTCACGTTCTTCTTGTTTCTTCAGATTCCTCGGACTTGGAGAAATATTCTCTTGTCCCAATACCTCAAGAAGCTACTCCTCCGCCTCCCGTGATGGAGGTCCCGGAGGATACCCCTCTTGACTCGGTGATGGATATCGTGGAGGATGCTCCTTCTTCTCTCGTAACACTAGGGGAAGACCATCACGGTTCGATGGTAGACCCTCCAAGTAGTTTTGTCGCTTCCTTCGATTGGAGTCGATTTGCGAGATACCGCCTTCCGTCTTATGTGCCTTTTGAGATAACAGTACATACCTTTGATTTGGTCGTACCCAGCACCATTATAGATGAAGGTGCGTCTGTTAGTATTCTGTCTTCCACAACTTGGCAGGCTTTTGTTTCCCCACCACTTATGCCTGTTACGTAGAATCTGTTGGCTTTTAACAGAGGAACTAGTTGACCGTTAGGGATCCTTCCTAAGTTTCCTGTTACTTTGGGAGGGAAAACTGTCCATATGGACGTGGTGGTTGTTCCTGGCCCCTTAGAATTTAATTTACTCTTGGGACACAATTATACTTATGCCATGGGAGCGCTTGTCTCCTCCCTCTTTCATGTGATGTGTTTTCTACACCAAGGTTGGATCGTGACCATCGATCATCTTGCATTCTTTGGTCCTAATATGGCAGCTAGTCCACCATCATACCTGCCGGATCTTTATCCACCGGTTGTGTCATCCCTGCCACATGTAAATTATGTGGCTACCTGTCCTATGCCCGTATTCAGTGATAGTTTCGTTGTGCATCAGGTGCTAGGGAATTGGGTCTTGATTTTCGAGATGTTTTTCTCCCATCAGATGTGGAACTCTTGGAAGCCATGACTTCTTATTCATGATGATGAAAGGTGTTTGGAGCAGAGTTCATTTTCTTGTGTCAAGCTCCTTAAAAAATGAAACAAGGTGTTCAGAGCAGGGTTCGTTGTCTTGTGTCAAGCTCCTTAAAAAATGAAACAAGGTCGTCAGAGCATGGTTCATTTGCTTGTGTCAAGCTCCTTAACAAATGAAACAAGGTCATGAGGATAGTTCTTTTAATGTGTCAACCTCGTTAAAAAAATGAAACACTTTCCTGTTCAATTTGAGTCTTTGATAAGATCTCGTAAAATCCCATTCGAGTCTTTCTATTGATCTCGTAATTTGAACCTTCACTCCATCTGCCTTTAATATGGATTGAAGCTTGGGGGGAATGTACCTCGAATTGAGTCACGATGCTGGGGGCATGCTTACTTTTTCAAGAATAGTTTGTTTCCTTTTCAAGCTTGTGTAAAAATGAAACTGGTTTCAAGCATACTTTATATTTGTTTCAAGCTTGTGTAAAAATGAAACCAACTTCAAGCAAAGTTTCCTGATTTCAAGCTTGTGTAAAAATGAAACCTTTCCCATTTTA
The DNA here is from genome assembly GCA_034641835.2 of Pinus albicaulis. Taxonomy (NCBI): domain Eukaryota; kingdom Viridiplantae; phylum Streptophyta; class Pinopsida; order Pinales; family Pinaceae; genus Pinus; species Pinus albicaulis. The sequence goes on from CM076579.1 coordinate 849,189,055, forward strand.
CCTCTCGTGATTGCCATTTTATCAGCCTCTTTTGTCAGATGAACCTTGGTTTTCTCATTCCATCATCCCCATCTACTTGGCCGATCATACGCCTTCACTTGATTGTTTTACCCAATCCTGAGGAACCGCTGCGATGAGTGGTCTTGTTAGCTAGCCTCTTGACTTTTATCATGTTTTGAGTAGTTCCACCATTACAGGAACCAGTTGCTACCCTTTATACCACTTGTTCCTCCAAGAGGATTCAACTTTTAGCTTTTTTATGACTCTTAAAAATTGAAAAGATCGCCGAGTCGCTTGTCGTTTTGAGCTCGTTAAATTGGCTTCGAAGCAATATCTACCTAGTGTAAGTTTACCCCTTTTTCGGGCAGGGATAGATTATTTATGAAAAAGGAATACCCTAGCCTATCATGACTAGGAGGTTCTCTCAGATATATTTTTCTACCTTTCCAAATCTGTGGGACTATATACGAAAAGGGACTGCTCGAGTTTTCTTTTCCGCTATCTTTTCAAACTCTCTAAACATGAAAAGACGCTGAGTTCTTCCTTTGTCAGACTCGTTAAAAACTGATGACATTGGACTCCGTCGTAATGACATTACTTGAGTTCCTCCTTCCTAGGGCCTCGTTAAATGTACTAGGTTGGATTTTTCCGAAGGACAAACTTATATGACAAGCATATGGTATCCTCTTCAAGCTTGTGTAAAAATAAAGAGGTACTCGCCAGAAATGGTGCGGGAAAAATGGAACCAGTATCACCGCCGTGTCAGCAGTATGTCACTCTTGAACATGGCACTTGTTTGCATTCGTGTCGGGTTGGGGACATCTCATCTCGTTATTTTCTTGCCTCCATGGGTTTGGATAATCTCTTTTGACCATTCATTTGCTCTTTGCCATGTCACCATGACCTCAGATCCTTTGATGTCAAATACTGCCAAATCCAATGTCGTGCCACCGATATGTTCAAGAGAAGTTGGCCTCTACAGTTTTCAACCTCCCTCTGATTCTCTACTGATCTTGATTCGCAAACATCATGTTCCTCTGTCTCGCATCGCTGATGTGGGAAACACTATGGCCCACCTTCGATCAAGGTCACTTCCTGTCGACTTCAGCTCATTATCCAGGAAGCTGGTCTAGAAACTCCCTTCAAGTACCTTGGAGCCTGCATGCCTCAATGGCAAGTTCTTCGCATTCGACGCAAGGTTTTCATTATTGGCCTTCGATCGGATGATTCTGCGGGTGTTCGACGTCAACTCACTGTTCACATTCCGTGGATTATACCTATAGTACCTTGAGGTCCATCCTCATTATTGGTGGTACCTCTCGTGTCTGTTAACGACTTTCATTATTGGCTGATAATCAAACGATGTTCTTGCATGTTCGACTTCAGCTCACTTATTCACATGATGGGATTTGTACTCTGTTCGGCTCAAGATGGAGCGCAAGACCCTGGGTTTTGTCTGATGAAATCCAGGCTGCGGGTTTTTATGGATTATCATGATTATTTACATGACTCATTTGATCGGATGGTTGTGACCATACCTGAGTCTACTTGTTGATCCTTCTTACTGGATGGCTGCACCCATACCTTGGATCCCGGTTATTGTACACTCTATTATGGATGGTTGTGCCCATACCATGTATCATGTATCAGAGATATCAGTTGTACTTGTATTTGCAAGTCTTCCAACAACAGTGTTTTCAGTTGGGTGCGTTCTCATAAAGCATTTCACCCCTCCCTCTCTCTCGAAACTCATGCTTTAGGGGGCATCTGTTACACAACAATTTGTCACCATCCGTGCAATCCCCATCTCGCACATTGAAGGGTCATTTCTGTGACTAATTAGAAGTGCCATGCCTTGCAAATACCATCATTTCATTCCTTGCCATGAGTACAAAAATCCTTTTGTTGACCATTTCCTGAGCAGACCACTAAAAACACCTTTTTTTGCCTTGGGGCTGGTAGCCCTTTATGCCCTCGTGCCAATGAGGAAAGTTAACAATGAGCCCACACCAGCTGGTGCTCTGTCCCAGTTAAGCACCTGCGCTAGCTGGTGCTCTGTCATAGTTAAGCACCCACGCCAATCTACTTATGAAATTTTTTTAAAAAAAAGAGGTGAAGTTTCGATCACAACAACTTCGTGGATGAGTCATAAGGAGTGGTTTCAACTAAATAACCATAGACTTCCTCCTTTTTCCTCTTTTTTCCACCTTATGGGGAAGCCTCACAAGGGATAAGGCCTCCCTTCCACTATTGTAGGGATCCCAACCTCCTCCTCTCCTCTATAAATATAGCCATCTTCCATTGATGTGTTGGTTGAACATCAGCTGAATAGCTGAATGGCTGAAGTTTTGAACATGTTCTAACTGAACTTGTAGGAAGGAAACTATAGCCGGGTAGCTATTGAGAGCCAAGCCGAAGAGAGAGAGCTTTGTCTAGATTCCCAACAGGCTTTGTTGAGACGTGCTCTGCTGTTAGCCCCGCCAAAGGAAGATAATAGCGTCAGAGAATTGGGTTGTAATCTTTCCTTTGTTATTTATAATATAAGCGACTCTGACTATGGTTCCATTCATGTGTTCATTTCTTTATGTAATGCAATGAATTATATCCTCTCTGAATGATATATGGTTACATGCTTTAGATTTTACGTTGTATGTCGTTGTTTCCTTGCATGTGTGCAGGTGTTTGGACGTGTCGAACAAAAGGATCGTGATCTACCAGGCGAGGGATGGGAAACATCATATTTTCTTCAATGACCACTGCGTGGGATTTGAGGTAGGCTACTCATTATGATTTTTGTCATTTTGTAACTAGGAATCAACGTCATTGCATGACTTGATTGTTGCTAGACCTGATCTGGGCTAGTGGGATTGCCTCTGTCTGTAGAGGGGATTTACCTCCTCAACAGTGGGTTTCCCCATCCTTTGGCACTGGTCACACCTGCTAGTGTATCTTCTGGAATCTTGGTGAAGGGTAGGCCAATAGTATCCTGTCTGCAAAAATTTGTAAGAAGTTCTCTTTGAAGAAAAGTGGCCTCCACATGGGTTGTAATGAAATGCAAAGATCATATCAAAAAATTCTTCCTCTCTCACATATATCCTTAGGATTTGATCAGGGCCTAGCTTGAAAAGGATTTCGCCAATCCATGTGAAAGGGTGCCTTTTCTTGTGATTATGCTCCTCTCCCTGGATGAAAAATTAGGAGGGAGTCTCCCAGAAACCAAGTAGTTGGCTATATCAGGATGTTGAAGCTTGCAACAAGAAATAATTAAATTGGCATCTAGAAGCAACATCCTTGATCCTAGTGAAAATTAAGCACCTACATTAGGTGGGGCCCACACAGGCTATTTTTAGGTGTATGTTTATTTTTAGAATGGTGAGAAAATTTTATTTATAGCGGGAGTATATTTATAGATGATTGATAAAATTCTATTTATGGATGGAGTTCTATTTTTGGAATGCATGTGTGAAGTCTGTTCGTGGATCGTATGTCTAAAATATAATGCATGTCGATTATTATTATCTCTTAATAATAGTTGGACAATTATTACACAACATTTTGTCACCGTCCCTACAATCCCTCATCCTGTACATTGGAGGTTTATTCCCATGACCTGTGAATAGTAAAATGCCCTGAAACCACCTTCATGACATCCTCTTGCATAAGGAATTCTCCTGAAGAAATTTTCCTCTGAAAAACCCTAAAAACTGATGTTTTAGCCTTGGCGCGACTAGCCAGTTCATCCTTGCACCAATGGGGGAAATCCACGCTAGAGGGCGTGCCAACTGGCGCTCTGTCCCTGTGTCTCACTCACGCTAAGCTTAATAAGGGATGTTTTTTAAAAATAAATGGCAGAAGTTTGATTCCAGCAAACTCTTGAACGAGTCATCAAAAGGAGTTGGGTGGTTTGGCTCCAAATCTCCATGTATAGGAAGTGGTTTTCCACCTATCATGGAAGCTTCCTTAGAGATAGGGCCTATCCCATGATTATAGGGATCCCAATTACCCTTCCTCCATCTATAAAAGCTTGCCTTCTCCATTAGCAAGCTAGCTAAACTTGTAGGAAGGAAACTATAGTCGGGCAATTATTGAGAGCCAAGCCGAAGAGAGAGAGCTTCATCCAGATTCCCGACAGGCTTTGTTGAGACGTGCTCCGCTGTCAGCCTCATCGAAGGAAGATCATAGCATTAGAGCATTGGGTTGTAATATTTCCATTGTTATTTATAATATAAGTCACTCTGATTATGGTTCCATTCATGTGTTTATTTCTTTATGCAATGAATTATATCCTCTCTGACTGATATATGGTTACATGCTTTAGATTTTATGTTGTATGTCGTTGTTTCCTTGCATGTGTGCAGGTGTTTGGATGTGTCGAAAGGAAGGATCCTGATATGCCAGGCGAGGGACGGGAAACATCATCTTTTCTTCAACGACCACTGCGTGGGATTTGAGGTAGGCTACTCGTTATGATTTTTATCATTTTGTAACTAGGAACCAGCGTCATTGCGTGACTTGATTGTTGCTAGCCCCGATCTAGGCTAGTGGGATCGCCTCTGTCTGCAAAGGGGATTTACCTCCTCAACAAATTGGCGACTCCACTGGGGATTCAGTTGGATTATTCTTTTCTCTTTTGGTTTTTTTTGGCTTTTGATTGATTTATTTGCTCTTATGGTTCGCCTCCTTTGGTGTCAAACCCCTGTTCAGCCCACAGAAGACCTGATCCAGTCTCTGCTTGCTCTTTTTTCATTTCTTCCCATAGTAAACTTGATTGGCATGGTTTACCTCTTGACAGTCACGCCAAATAGAGCTAGTTTCTAGCTAGGCCCCCGCGCCAACGCTATTTTGGCGTAGATTATAGCCAAACAGTCGCGCTAACTCTGTTTGGTGTTAGGGTTTGCTTGCTTTTGAGCTCTCTGAGCTTGTTTTTTTGGTCCTAGTGTCATTTTTCTGAGTGATTGAGTGCCTTGAAGTATTTTTTGACTGTGTTTGGCCCTTTTCCTCCGGTTGTTTTCCCTTTACCATTAGTTTTGCACTCTATCCCTAGGGCTTCTAAGTGCTACAGTGTGTTGAGCCTCCCATGGGAGTTTCGAGCCCTTGTTTTCCTGGTTGACTTCATTTTCGCTTCTTCGCATTCGTTTTGCTGAATTCCATTGTATCATTGCATTAGTTGAGTGATTGTTCTCTCTTTCATTCAAGTTTCGCCTTGTCTCATTCCAAGCCTAGATTACATAGTTTGTGTGAGTCTTTTTGAGATTCTTCTTCGATTTGAGGGATTTCTCCATCAGTTTGGGTCTTGATTGTGTGCTTTTGTTTGGAGTGAACTTGTTTGTTTCAGCTCTCTCATTGTCATTTCTCGAATTGGTGTCTTCATTAGTTTTTTCATTCATTTAGTGCATTTTCTCTAAAACATTGAAAAAATACAAATATAAATATCTTTGCATTTTGATTAGTCTAGTGAAAATTGAAAGCTTTTTCACATTATTAGTGTCATGTAACTCTAAGATAAAAGTTTTTAGTTTCATTAGCTTGCATTTAGAGACAGTAGTGGATGTTTTTGTGCTCATTTTGTTGGTATTTGAAAAGCTCTCAACCCTCCTGTAGTTAGCTCTTCATCAAACAAAGTGATATATTGTGGCATGTAGTGTGCATTTAGAGGATTTTTTGAGATCCAACATTCGATAGGGCCTGAAATTGAAACATAAATTGAATATCAACTCTAAAATTTATTAAATTAACCTAAGGCAACATTGAAACATTAACGGAATATCTAGAGGTCTAGGCTAGTGACGTGTTCCGGCGTCGTTAAACCTAGTAGTTTTCGTTCGCCATTTGGCTTTAGACAACGCTAGTACGGACTTGTGCTCCCCGTACTGTCGCGTATATAAAGGGAGACCCCATTAGGTTGCTATCCTTTATCCGTAGGAATCCAACTCTGTCGCCTTTTACCCGTGATACACTGGACACAACATTCGGGGAGATTACCTGCATGTACGTCAAGTCCTTGGTTGATTTATCTTTCATTTTTTAACCAAGGTGTATATGGCAGTTCACGGATATCTGGTACACCCATTTGCCTAGATTACCAGAGCAGTCATTTTGATCTTTACTGACTCATTAAATTTGAAAAAATCATCAAGCGCTTGTCCTTTCATGCTTGTTTCCAAATTGAAAGTGATAGAGTCATATTTTACTTGTTTCTAGATTCTTAAAACATTAAACAGTAAAATTTCCAGTTTCAATGTGGTAAAATTAATCACCTACGATCACACGCCCATTTAGAAATTGTTTTTTGCCCTATTTTTGTTTGCCTTGGTTTTTCCCGTGGCTCTTTGTATTGTGATCTCTTCCTATTTTTGGTATAGTCATAGTGGCGGAACCCTCAGTTTCATCTACTAGTAGTCCATACACAGACGATTCATCAGAGGTCTCTTAGTCCTCTTCTGAGCATCAGCAACCCCTTGTATCTGAGTTTCCCAACGGGGGACCAGTTATATCTGAACTTCCCTTTGGAGGACCAGTTGACCTCAATTGGCCCTTGTCCAACGCTTGGTTTGGATTTGGAGTAGGGGAACACTTCCCTCCTATTACATCGGGATCGCCTTTCTTAGTTGTTGTTATACCTCCTAGTCCTCGTCGTCTTTTGGAATATCTTGCGGCAGGGTCAGATATGGACTCACCCAGTCCTTCTCCTAGTGAGGAAATTCCTACATCTGGTGAAGATTACCATATTTTTCCCGAAAAAATCCTCGAATCTTCTGTTATGTCTTCACCTGGTCCTTCACTCCCAGTTGGATATAGGTATTTAAGTTAGGTCATGGCCACTATGGCCTCTATGGGAATATCGACTTCGTCCACGAGGCCAATTATTCCTTCGTTAGGGATGTCGCCATTGACACCTCTCACGGCATCTCCTTTCGTCACATCAGTACCTGTTAGGCCTACTATATGCGTAGCTGCATCTACGCCTACTGTCACTACTCAGTCAACCAAGACCTCGTCAGTTCCTGAAGACATTTACATAGCTTCTGCTATTCCCGAGTGTTGGAGAGGTAAATCCCCTCTACAGACAGAGGTGATCCCTACTAGCCCAAATTAGGTCTAGCAACAATCAGACACGCAGTGACGCAGGTATCTAGTTACAAAAACCAAAAAACACAATGATTTACCTACCTCAGGTCCTACACAATGGTCATCGAAGAAAGGATGATGCTTCCTGTCCTCCACTTTGGCAAATCATGATCCTTCTGCTTAACATGTCCGAACACCAGCACACATGCGAAGAAACAAAACGATACACAACATAGAATCTAAATCTTGTAACCATACATCAGTCAGAGAGGATGTAATTCATTGCATCAAAGACAAAGACACATGAATGAAACCATAATCAAAGTCTCTTATTATTAACAAAACAAAGGAAAGATACAACCTTAAGTTCTGATGCTAGATCTTCCTGTGGCGGGGTCGATAGCGGAGCACGTCTCAATGAAGCTCGTCAGAAATGGGACAAAGCTCTCTCTCTTCGGCTTGGCTCTCAAAGGCTATCTGGTGATAGTCTCCTTGCTATAAGTTCAACTCTTCTCTAGTGCTATCAGGACTACTAGCTTGCTAAGGGAAAATGGCAAGCTTATATAGATGGTGGAAGGGGAGTTGGGATCCCTACAATTATGGGATTGGCCCTATCCTCAAGGAAGCTTCCATGATAGGTGGAAAACCACCTCCCATACATTGAGATCCAGGACCAAACCTCCCGACTCATTTTAAATACTCGTTCAGTAGTTTTTTGGAATGAAACTTCTACCATTTATTTTTTAAAAACAATCCTTATTAAGCTTGGCACGGGAAATACACTGGGATAGAGCACTAGTTGGCGCGCCCTATTTGTTGGATTTTCCCCATTGGTGCGAGGGCTGAACTGGCCAGTCGTGCCAAGGCCAAAATATCAGTTTTCAGGGTTTTTCAAAGGAAAATTTCTTCAGAGGAATGATTTTCATTGTAAAGGGGGATGCCATGAAAGTGGTTTCATGTTATGTCACTGCTCACAGGTCACGGAAAAGGCCCTCCAATTTTCGGGACGGGGGATTACAGGGACGGTGAAAAATTACTGTGTAACAAATGCCCCCTAAAGCATGAGGCCCGAAAGAGAGAGGGGTGAAATGCTTTATGAGAACGTGTCCAACTAAAAACACTACCGTCGAAAAACCTGCGTAGACAAGTACAACTGATATCTCAAATACATGGTATGTGGTATGGGCGCAGCCATCCATAATAGAGTATACAATAATCAGGATCCAAGGCATGGACACAGCCATTCAGAAGGTATCAATAAGCAGACTCAGGTATGGTCACAGCCATCTAATCAATGAGTCATGTAACCAATCATGATAATCCACAAAATCCGCAACCTGGATTCCATCAGACAAAACCCAGGGTTTGGCACTCTATCTCGACCCGAACAAAGTACAAGTCCTAGCATGTGAATAAATGAGTTGAAGTCGAACATGCAAGAACATCGTCTGATTACCAGCCAATGATGAAAACCATTAACAAACGTGAGATGAACCACCAATAATGACAATGGCCCTCAAGGTGCTATAGGTACAATCCATGGAATGTGAAAAGTGAGCTGGCGTCGAACACCTGCAGAATCATCCGATCAAAGGTTAGTGATGAAAACCTTGCGTCGGATGCAAAGAACCTGCCATTGAGCAATGCAGGCTCCAAGGTACCTGAAGGGAGTCTCTAGATCAACTTCCTAGATAATGAGCTGAAGTTGACAGGAAGTGACCTTGATCAAAGGTGGGCCATAGTGTTTCCCACATCATCGACATGAGACAAGGAACATAATGTTTGCGAGTCAGGATCAGTAGAGAATCAAAGGAGGGTTGAAACTGCAGAGGTCAACTTCTCTTGAACATATCGGTGGCACGACATTGGATTTGACAGTATTTGACATCAAAAGATCTAAGGTTATGATGACAAGGCAGAGAGAAGATGAGTGGTCAAAAGGATAACCTAAACCCACGAAGGTAAACAAATAACGAGATGAGATGTCCCCAACCCGACACGAATGCAGACAAGTGCCATGTTCAAGAGCGACATACTGTTGACACGACGATGATACTGGTTCCATTTTTTCCCCACCATTTTTGTCGAGTAACTCTTTATTTTTACACAGGATTGAAGAGGATACCATATGCTTTTCATATAAGTATTTCCTTTGGACAAATCCAACCTAGTACATTTAATGAGCCCTAGGAAGGAGGAACTTGAGTAACGTCATTACGACGGAGTCCGATGTCATCAGGTTTTAATTAGTTTGACAAAGGAAGAACTCGGCATATTTTCATGTTTAGAGAGTTTTAAAAGACAGTGGAAAAGTAAACTCCAATAGTCCCTTTTCATAGATAGTTCCTCAGATCCGAAAAGGTATAAAATTGTGTCTAAGAAAACCTCCTAGTCACGATAGGCGAAGGAGCAACTTCTTGAGCTATAGGGACAGGAGAATCCTTCTCCAAGTCTGAAGAATCTAAAGAAACTAGAAGAACATGAGAGATGTGAGGTCCACTCTCAATGGAAAAGACCTGGTGCACTGCAGACGGGGCCAGTTCAACCGATCCCAAGACCAATGGTTGGTCAGGAATGGATTCCTAAATTTAAATTTCCGAGGGAGCGGGATTGACCAAGGATGACTCCTGACCAACTGTAGGATCAGCTGGTGGAGGACTCAAAGAAAGCCATCTATAACCGCCGGGAGGCATGGTGTAGAAACAATTGAGTTGTCCAAACCTCTCTTGGCTTCATCCATATACGGACAAAGGTGAATGGCATGGTGCCCTTCACACAACTTATAGGGATTGGTAATCTTACCCTGATTCTTAGGATCCTTACCAGCATCAGCTGAAGACGTGCCCCCAACTTGGCTCCCAGAAGCCAAAGGCAACGACGAATGGCCATTGGACCATACTTCTAGTACCTTTGGGATGCCAGGGAAGTCTCGAAAAATATGGTATCCTATGCACAACATGCAAGGGAACTTGACTTTCCGTGGAGGGTTGGGAGGTTCATCAAGGGGAGATTTTTTAGAAGCAGTAGCTGCAGCCTTGGCCTCTCTCTTATCAGACTTATTCTTCTTTCTCTTCTTCTTCTTCTTCTTAGCCACCTGGTTACTCAAATCCAGACTTTCACCAGGCGAAGTAGAAGAGGAGGATGCAGAAACAGGCGAAGAAGGGGAGAGATCCACCTTGGAATCAACATGATGTTGTTTAGGCAGAGGAACTGATTGAAAATTAGCCGGGACATTCGGGACCACAGAGGTTGAAAACAACCAAACAAGCAACCCAACAGTTAACCTAGGGAGGGACAACGTTGCCATATAAGGAGCACCAACATTTCCAAAAGGAGGAAAAGGACCAGGATTCCCTTCGGAGGGGATTCCTTGTTTGGTAAACTCTGGAAAAGTTGGCATAGGAGATGACCCAAAACAACACCCTAAGGAAACTAACTTTAACTAGGAATATTTCGTGGGCAGTTAGTTTTAAAACATTGAAACCAGAATCTACTGTTTCATATTTTAAGAGTCAAGAAACAGGAAAAAGGTGACTCTATCTCTTTCAGTTTGGAAACAAGTGTGAAAGGACAAGCGCTTGACAATATTTTCAAATTTAGGGAGTCAGTAAATATCAAACTGACTGCTCTGGAACTCTAGGCAATAGGGTGTATCAGATATCCGTGAACTGCAATATACACCTTGGTTCAAAAATGAAAAAGAAATCAACCAAGGACTTGACGTACATGCAGGAAATCTCCCCGAATGTTGTGTTTGGTGTATCATGGGTATAAGGTAACCAACTCGGCTTCCTACGGATAAAGGATAGCAACCTGGTGGGGTCTCCCTTTATATACGCGACGGTACAGGGAGCACAAGTCCGTACTAGTGTTGTTTGTAGCCATATGGCAAGTGACAGCTACTAGGTTTAACAACGCTGGAACACGTCACTAGCCTAGACCTCTAGATATTCCGTTAATGTTTCAATGCTGCCTTAAGGTAAATTGAATAAATTTTAGAGATTATATTCAATTATGTTTCAATTTCAAGGCCCTACCGTATGTCATCTGACAATCTCCTATATGCAGCTATATGAGAAAATAAATCTTTCAATTTGATGAATGCTATCTAGTGAAGGGAAGAGCTTCAAACAATTATGCAACAGATAGCAATACTGAAAACAAAAAATTTCCAAACTAGATGACTTTCACTATTCAAATTTAATCTCAAACATTCAACGATGCGAATAATGCAATGTAATCTATGCAAAATTCTCTTTTTTGAAAACTATGCAGTTATAATCTATGCACAATTTCCTTTTCTTTTCAAATGATAAGAATGCATTCAATGCATTTTTTGATGAAATGAGAATCTACTTAATGCATGCTTTTAATGAAAGAGAATGCACTCAATGTGATTTTTAGCTTTCATTCATTAAACAATGTGATCTAAGTTCAATGATAAATCTCAAAAAACACTTTCCAATGCAATGTGATCTAATGCATTTTAACAAAAGCAAACTTTGAGATGAAAACTAAATAAATGCAAATCTTCTTAATGAAGGATGAAGGAAAAAGGGATGCAAACAAACACTAAGAATGCAATCGTTGTTTCAAAACACTTTGTAATGAAATTCCTCAAAAGGTGACAAGACATATGAGGTCAAACACAAAGAGGAATTCCAAAGCATGAGATCAAAACAAGGCATTCATTCCCTTTTACATCAAGCAATCATGGAAAGAAGAAATTTCAGCGGAACAATGAGCAATGTAATCTATGCTCATACAGAGAAAATACTGGAAGGGAAAGACACACTGGTGAAGGATTTAGGGAAAAAGACTCAATTTTCACACACCCTGAAATTGGCATGACTTTTGTGGGTGAAACTAGCGCCAACTGGTGCGACTTTCTCACTGACAGCTAGCGCCAGTGGCCAATTGGTGTGGGTTGCTAACTGAAAAAAGTGCCAACGCCTGAAAATGAAAAAACAAAGAATTTCTCCCAACAAAGACTAGACTCACCACTTCAAGCAAAATTTAAAACTAACCCAGAAGCAAAGTACTGACCCAAAAAAAACTTCCGAACAAGGGAAAACCCTAGCACCTACAGGAAATGGTGCGACTGTCTGGATGTAATCCGCGCCAGACAGGGGATGACGCAAGTGATGAACTGGAAACTTGCGCCAATGGGTGCGACTGTCAGGGTGGAAACTGTGACAATCAAGCCAACCATGAAAAGATAAAAATTTCGGGAAAGCAAAGGTCAGATCTGATCCTCTGGGACTGAACAAGGGTCTAAGACAAAAAGGAGGCAAACCAGAAGAGAAAATCAATCAAACAAAAGCCAAAAACAACCAAAAGAGACAAGACTAACTCCAATCAAATCCCCAATGGAGTCGCCAGTTTGTTGGAGAGGTAAATCCCCTCTGCGGACAAAGGTGATCCCTACTAGCCTATATCAGGTCCAACAACAATCAGACACGCAGTGATGCAGGTCTCTAGTTACAAAACACAACGATTTTCCTACCTTAGGTCCTACGCAATGGTCATCGAAGAAAGGATGACGCTTCCCATCCTTCGCTTTGGCAGATCACGATCCTTCTGCTTAACATGTCCGAACACCTGCACACATGCGAAGAAACACAATGATACACAGCATAGAATCTAAATCTTGTAACCATACATCAGTCAGAGAGGATGTAATTCATTGCATCAAAGACAAAGACACATGAATGAAACCATAATCAAATTCACTTATTATTAATAAAAAAAAGGAAAGATACAACGTTAAGCTCTGACGCTGGATCTTCCTTTGGCGGGGTTGACAATGGAGCACGTCTCAATGAAGCTCGTCAGAAATGGGACAAAGCTCTCTCTCTTCGGCTTGGCTCTCAAAGGCTGTCTGGCGATAGTCTCCTTTATATAAGTTCAGCTCTTCTCTAGTGCTATCAGGACTACTAGCTTGCTAAGGGAAAATGGCAAGCTTATATAGATGGTGGAAGGGGAGTTGGGATCCCTACAATTGTGGGATTGGCCCTATCCTCAAGGAAGCTTCCATGATAGGTGGAAAACCACCTCCCATACATGGAGATCCGGGACCAAACCTCCCAACTCATTTTAGAGACTCGTTCAGGAGTTTGTTGGAATAAAACTTACGATATTTATTTTTAAAAAACAATCCTTATTAATCTTGGCACGAGTAGTACACTAGGACAAAGCGCCAGTTGGCGTGCCCTATTTGGTGGATTTTCCCCATTGGCGAGAGGGATGAACTGGCTAGTCGCGCCAAGGCCAAAAGATCAATTTTCAGGGTTTTTCAAAGGAAACTTTCTTTAGAGGAATGATTTTCCTTGTAAATGGGGATGTCATGAAAGTGGTTTCATGTTATGTCACTGCTCACAGGTCACAGAAAAGGCCCTCCAATGTGCAGGATGGGGGATTGCAGGGACGGTGACAAATTACTGTGTAACACCGAGAATATTTCTCCTGAGGAGTATCGGTTGTCTTTACAGTCATCAAACTTCGAGGTTGGTCCATCCTCTAAGGACCTCAACCGTCCTTAATTTTCCCATTATGGACCGGATGGTGCCCTGATTTACATATTTCCATATCAATATGATGAACAGGGCAGCCCCCTTCGTTTTCCTGCTCCTGAGGCTTATCAGTATATTAACGATTTTCTATTTTCCCAAGCTGGGCAACCTTCTAATCAACAAGGGAAGAACCTTCAAGGAAAGCCTTTGTTTCAGCAAGGATATGCTTTTGTCCCACAAGGACAACCCTTCCAGGGACAACCTTTGGCCCAGCTAGGTTATCTATATGACCCACAAGGACAACCCTTACAGGGAAAACCTTCGGGCCAGTAGGGATTGTTGTACGGTCCACAAGGGCAGTCTTACAGCCCTCAAGGTCAACCTCTGTAGCCTCACCCTGTGGTCCAGTCGAGGCAACCTCAAGGACCCACAGGGCATCCATAGTATCAACCTAGACTGTTGTATGGTCTTGGGGGGCAAACCCATCCTTCTCAACTGTTGGTGCAACCTCAACAACCTCATCTTCCAATTGGTCAAAATGTTGCAAAACTAGGACCATCTTATGGTCCTATCACAGGTCAACCTGGTTATCAGGCACAACCTGGCACTCTCCTACCATCAGGCCAACCTACTCAGCCAGGGCAGCCTAGTGTCCTTCATCAACCGGGTCAACCTGTTCAACTAGGACAACCTGTTCAGGGAGGCCAAGCTGTTCAACCAGGGAAACCTGCACAGCCAGGTCAACCTGCACAGCCAGGTCAACCTGTTCAACCAAGACAACCTGCACAACCAGTTTACCCTACTTAGCAACTGCTCTATTCTATGCCACATCCGAACCCTCTTGTGAGACCAACTTATCAGACTCAGTAGGGTCCCAATTACCAGCAGCCTGTTCGACCCCAAGGCAGCTATTACCTTCAAGGTCAGTCTCGACCAGTTTACAACCTGCCCCAAGGTTCTGGTTATTACCTACAACAGCTAGGCTACACTTACACTCCACAGTCAAATCCGTACACTGCTCAAACGGGGCCCACATATAATCAAGGTCAGTACCCTAGTTATCAACCCCGTATCCTAGTTTTCAGCAACCGTATCAGCCTAATTATATGGCTTATACCCCCTATGATCAGAATCCCCTAGGAAAAAACCAACAGGGGTAGAGTTATGCTCAACCAGGTTGGAGTACAAGTACAAGTCCTTATCGGGGACCTAGCATGCCTTTTAATCCTCAGTTGCCTTTCCTCGCCACATTGGAATTACCGGATGTATCCAAGTTGACCAATGATCCGATTCTTCATAATCCATATTGGCCTCCGGTTCCGATGAAGGTACATGGTGACTATGCAAAATTTGAAGGCAAGTCTGGGGAAGACCCCCAAGCACATGTCATGACCTACCATTTGTGGTGTTCTTTGAACTCTTGGGTTGATGAATCGATCCTTCTATCTCTTTTCCAGCGCACTCTTACCAACGCTACTGCTAAATGGTACATAGAACTACCCCGCAGTATTTTTGAAGACTTTAATACTCTATCTATGGAATTCCTGACAAATTTCTAGTTACCGGTTCGTTATGAAGTCGGGACGCATCTCTTGACATCTCTGAAACAGGACAAAGCCACTCATATTTCAGATCATATTCATGAGTGGAGACATCATCGTCCTCTGATCAAGTTTGACATTCTTGATCACCTTCTAACTCATCGGTTCACTACCTCCTTTGTCAACAATATTGCACAAGACATTACTATGGGGGCATGTGTAACTGAGGAACAAGCCATCGCTCGTGCCCAGTACCTCGATTTGGTGTACTCTCAGTCCAGCACATTATATGATAACTTGACTGATGCCCCACATCCAGGGACCTCTAAAGCACCACCTACCCCATTGGTTGACATTGTTATTGGTTCCGTCTCTTAGACTTCCCATAAGTCTTCTAATGGGAAGAAGAAATTAAATTCTTCCAACAATTCTGCTCCTCCCGCTACTCTGGATTCTGGTAAGACCACGGAAGTCAATGTCATTCAGGCTAATCCTGTGGACAAGGCTTCCAAAGGAAAGAAGAAGGGCAAAGGCAAGGCCAAATACGATGCCTCAAAACCAGAATCCTCCAAACCACGTACTAATGATGGTTCGCAACGAAAACCGAAGTACCCTTGCATAATCTGTGATGAAGACCACTACACCAAAGATTGTCCCCGACGATCCGAGGTTAGTCAACTTCTTAAAGGCTCTAAGGGAACTCTGTCAGTTCTTAAGGAACCTTTTCCATCTCAGCAGACCCATATGGTCGAGCAACCTTCCCCATATACACCGTTTGGGTCTCAGGTTTTCATGATGAATGATGCTGCACCTGTTTCAATTGCCACTCGATCGAAGGATTATGCAGGGTCACGTCAGGCAGCTGGGAAGGAAGTCATTGATGGCCCGCCTCCCACACCTGCCTCTGGTCCTTTAGAAATTGAGAATCCCAACGCTGAATTCATTGTATGGCCACCTTCCAAAGGTGTTCTTTGAAAGTCTTCCTATAATCCAAACGCCCGTGCTGCTCAGCATTATAGCATTGTTGAGGATTTGGCACGGGCACCCTCCACAATGTCTGCGTTAGAAATTCTTCAAATTTTCCCATCTCAACGGAAAGCCCTGTTATCTGTAATCAGCGGGATTGATCCTGCCAATTCTAGCCTTCTTACCTTCGATCTAGAGAATTTTGTTCCCCGACTTCCACATCAAATCGCCCTTGTTATACAAGTCGGTATCAATGGCCTCAAATTCACAGAGCCATTGTGGACGAAGGTGCCTCTACCTTTGTTATGTCATCTGCTTGCTGGAAAGCCATCGGCTCTCCAGACCTCACTTCATCTCCCAATGCCCTTGAGGCATTCGATGGAAGGGAATCAAAACCCTTGGGTGTTCTCGCGAGTCTACCGATCACATTATAAGGTAAGACAGTCAACGTCGAAGCAGAAGTGGTTGATGCCAAACTCAACTACAATCTTCTACTTGGTCGCAGCTGGACCCACGCCATGCTATGTGTTTCGTCCACCCTCTTTCAATTTTTAAAGTTTCCACATGAGGGCAAGATTATTACTGTCGATCAGTTGTCTTTCTTTACCTCATCCTCTGAGAACAACGTGCCATACATGGATCAAATTCCTAATCCCCCTGATAGTGTAGGACTCGATATTTTCAAGGACCCTATTCTCATGGGTATTTTTACCATTCCACCACCGAACACTGTTCAAGTCAACATGATCTCTAGGTCGGATGACCCATGGATCATCCCTTCTCCTGAACAGGTGACCTCTTTTGGAGAATTGATGCCTCTGACCCCAGTTGAAATTAATTATTGTGAGATTGTTGCTACATCAGATCCTCCTCCTGCTGAAAATGCTCCTTTGAGCATGATTCTTGATGTTTATTCTCAATCCCCTTTGCTCGGCAATGCAGATTCGCCCGATCCTTTGAGAGAAGTTTTTTCATCTGACGAAGCTATCGTAGAGACTATGTCTCTCGAAGATCTGCCATGGAGCGATGGACATCATTTTTCCTCATTCATGCCTGGCCTGGGGGCAATGTCTAATTGTCTCGAGCGTTTCGCATCTCAAGTTCCCTCTCCGCCTCTCCAAACGCCAATATTGACTCATGAGGTTCTTTTGGAAGGAAATCTGAGTAATATTACCCAAACAATGCCTATCGACATCTCTGTTAAACTGGGGGTCGTCGAGAACATTCACGTGGGAGTCACTTGTTCTCTCGAAGAGATTCAAGTGTACACTAGCCTTTTCCGCAAATTCCGAGATGTTTTCGCATGGTCTTATGAAGAGATGCCTGGGATTGATCCCAGTATTGTCGTGCACGATATTCCCACCTATCCTGGTGCGAAGCCTGTGCGCCAAAATCTGTGCCCAGTGCATTCTCGAAAAGTCGCTGCTATAAAAGCAGAAGTTTAGAAACTTCTTAAAGTGGGCTTCATATATCCAATTCCCCTCACAGAATGGGTTTTCAATATTGTCCCTGTAGATAAGAAGTAGGGCACAATTTGAGTCAGTGTTGACTACCGAGATATCAATCGGTCTTTCCCTAAGGACAACTATCCCACCCCCTTTATAGATCAGATCATCGATGATTGTGCAGGGAGTCAGATCTATTCCCTTATGGATGGCTTCTTGGGTTACAATCAAATTAATATTTTACCCTCTAATCAACATAAGACTGCCTTCATCTGTCCGTGGGGCACATTCGCCTATAAGAAGCTCTCGTTCGTCTTGAAAAATGTTGGAGCCACCTTCTAGCATGCCATGTCCTATGCCTTTCATGACATACATAATAGTTTTCAGCCGTATTTGGATGACCTTCCGGCTCATTCAGCTCAGCACGAAGACCATCCCGAACACCTCCGCCAGATTTTTCTTCATTACAGACGTTACAACATCAGGCTTAATCTTCAGAAGTGCGTCTTCTTTGTTGACTATGGTCGTATTTTGGGATTCGTTTTCTCTAAAGATGGAATTTGTCTTGACCCCCTCAAGGTCGAGGCTATTGTTAATCTCCCATCCCCATCCTCATTGCATCAACTTTAGAGTCTTCAGGGGAAAGCGAATTTTTTACGTCGCTTTATCCCAAACTATGCAGAAGTGGCCAAAGGGTTTACATGACTTCTAAAACAGGACGTTCCCTTCTGTTGGGACGAGATTTCTCCACAATCCTTCGATAAACTTAAGACGTTGCTTTTCAATGCTCCATTAATACTTCCTCCCAACTATCATCGTGACTTTACCCTCTATTTGGCTACCGCATTCAGCACAATTGCCATGGTTCTGGTGCAGGATGACGATGACGGAAATGAACATGTGGTTTATTATCTATCCCGAAATCTCCTCGACACTGAGACGCGTTGTGCCCACGTCGAGAAGTTGGTGCTTGTCACGATCCAGGTCGTTTAGCGGTTTTGCCATTACATCTTGTTTCGCACAGTAACCGTGATTTCCGACTGCAACCCCATGACTTACATCTTGTCTCCACAATTTCTAGGGGGCAAGTACTTCAAGTGGATTGTGATCCTTCAGGAGTTCGATTTGGAGTTCACTACTGCCAAATCGATGAAGTCACTGGTTCTTTCTGATCTCATCTGCGCTCTCCCTATCGACTATGTTTCATCTCAATCCGAGGATCATATCCTATATGAAACTCTCTTTCTAATCAGCACTCTCAATCCATGGTATGGTGTATCATCGTGTACCTTCAGACATCTACCTTCTGGTTCGAGTTGACGAAGGATGCTCGACGTCGTATTCGACATCAATCGCAACCATATCACATTATCGGAGATACCTTATATCGTGTCGGAGTCAATTTTGTGCTCCATCGATGTTTGACCTTGGAAGAGGCTAAGAAAGTTCTGAATGACTGTCATAGTGCCACCTATGGTGGTCACATGTCCGGTTATGCCACCGCCTAGAATATTCTGCGTGCGGGTTACTTCTGGCCGTCTATATTTAAAGACTGTATTGTTACAGTAAGAAAGTTTCATGCGTGCCAGATCTTCCAACTTAAGATGTGTGTGCCACCCCTCCCTTTACATCTTGTCATTACCGTAGGACCTTTTGCCAAATAGGGCATTGATTTTATGACATGTAACCCTCACTCGGCCGAGGGGCATGCTTATATCATCGTTGTTGTAGACTACTTCACCAAGTGGGCTGAGGCGATGCCTACATTAGCAGCTGACGGTAAGAGAGCTGCTCAATTCATTTTCAACCATGTGATCATGCGTTTCGGCGTTCCTCAAGCCATCGTCACCGATCATGGCACTCATTTTCGGGACTACATGATGGCATAGCTGACATTGAAGTTTGGTTTGTGTCATGACAGCTCGACGCCATACTACCCTCAGCCAAATGGCCAGGTTGAAGCCGTGAACAAGGTACTTGTCACGATGCTTCAACGAATAATTGGTATACACAAATCCAACTGGAATCTCCAATTTTTCTAAGCTCTCTGGGCCTACCGAATGTCATTAAAGAGCGCGACCGGATTCACACCTTTCCAGTTGGTGTATAGTCTGGAAGCTACTCTTCCAGTTAAATGTGATATTCCCTCACTAAAATTGGTCGTGAATTACTTCCTGACACTTCCCTGGAGGAAGAACATCTTCGGTATCTGGAACGACTGGACGAAACTCACTGCTTGGCTGCTTTACTTATCGAGGCACAGAAAAAGCAAGTTAAAGCTCATTTCGATCAAACGATTTCTCCACGTTCTTTTATCAAAGGGGATATAGTCCTCTTGTATGATCAAGCACATGATATGCTTGGGGCAGGAAAATTCCAGCCTATGTGGCATGGGCCCTATATCGTTAAATGTGTATTGAAAAATGGGGCCTATGAGCTAATCGATTATGAAGGTTTTCCTTTGGCACAGCCCAGGAATGAGCTGTACGTGAAGAAGTATTACACTTGAAACATTCTTGTGTAGTGTGTGTACATAAGTGATATCTTTATTTTTGTGCATGTGTGGTGTGGTGTGCTTTGTAAGCGTCTTTCTGCTGATTGGGTCTTCCTAATTGTGCAGATGTCTATTACTCCTTATGTTGGTTTTGCGGATGGTGCCTCCCGCAATACCAGGAATCTGCCTTCGGCAGCCTTGGTAATCTACAATCCTACTGGTGAGTTAGTTAATTTACAAGGTGTTTGTCCAGGGCCTGCTACAAATAATGTCGCGGAATATAGTGTCATTTTGGAATTATTGAACGAGGCCATTAACCTCGAGATTCATGCATTACTTGTATATCTGGACTCACAACTTGTAGTGTTACAGCTCAATGGTCATTATTCAGTTAGGAACCCATCCATTTTAAGACTGTATCTACATATTCGTTTACTAGAAAGAAATTTTGATTAAATAACATATCAACATATGCCCAGACAAATGAATTCATTAACAGACACAGTATCTAACATGGTATTAGATAAACATTTACGCAACTTGTAAAAACATCATCATATGTGAAAACGATCCATGAAAATATATATATATATATATATATATATATATATATATATATTATATATATATATATTTCTAGTGTTTGCAGTGTGTGCATCACATAAAATCCAAAATATACAGGTATGTTTTAATAACATCTGGAGACAACATGTCTCTCAAAAATATGCAATTGAAAAGCCTAGGCGACTAATCAGCATGGTGCTCATGGTAGCATGTTACTGCCCGCACCAATCACCTTAGTAAGTGGTGAAGGTGACTAGGCACCCCTACAGTGTGCCTCTGATAAGCCATAGGGACATCAGCTATACACGAAAAATTAGGAATCCCACGAGCGATTCCCTCTAAGTTCTGAACCAGCTCGTTCCCCTCGGCCCCCTCACCTTGAGGGTCATAGGTGAGAGGGGTCCTCTGTGCAATCGACGACATCTCGGCGGGCCTCTCTGAGCCGACATCTGGTACATATAGGATCAATTTTTAGAACATGCATGTATACCAAAAAAATCATAAAATTCATAAAATCAAAAAGAGTCTTACCCAACTCCTCATCCCAGTCCTCTTCTTCCGGAAGTGGAAGGTCTAGGTCTCCTGTGAAATCAATACCGGCATAGGGCTAGTCCTTTAGGACGATCAACTGTCACCGGAGCCATCCGAAGAACTCGGGCCACCATGACATTTGCTGGCCCCCTCCTGCTTTGGGTATCAATGCTACCCATCGAGCCATCCGTGGCTCTCTCAAAGGTGGATCTGCAACTATCGCCCCCTAGCCCTGGAAGAAAGGTAGCCATTCTAGGATGAACGATACCAATATAGACCCGTACCCAAACTGCTTCAGTTTGGCCTTTTTGCATTTAGTCAATTGTCGTTTGATATTCATAGTTACGGCTGTGGCCCAATCAAATATTGTCGGGTTCATACATTCTGAAGCCAGGAGGCACTGTGTTTTAGTAGCCTCATGCGGTGCCTGCGACCCCGCAGCTCGCGTAATAGTATGTAGAACCACTCTGAGTGCTAGATCGGGAACAGTGTGAATGTCAACTTTGCCACTACCTGATCCTATTTGTGCCCCTGGGCACACTCTTTCCATAACCATCAACATCTTCTCGCCAGAATTCCTGGTACCTGTCATGATCGAAACTGGACCTCTGCGAGACAATCCAGTGATGAAGTAGACATCGAACACTTTGAGTTCAAGCACTTGATCTCGAAGCCTAAACTTCTCTTCATTCTCATCCCAGATACTTACCAAGTATTGTAACAATTCAGGTTGTGCCCTAAGACATGGTGGCAAGAAGAATTTCTTTAATCCGCAATTTCGGAGAGCATCCATGCATTTCTCATTCCCCATTGCCATTTCGTCCTCTTCACTGTGCTCCCTTTCTTTCCATTCAATAACCATTGTGGCTTTATACCTACATCAAATTGGTCATAAGCACATCATAAGATCCCTTGGGCATTCAAAAATTCAATTGATTGGTTCAATTTTTGTTAAATTTGAGCGGAAAATGAGGTTGCATGGTTGGCGCAACTGTTTTGATGACAGTCGCGCCAGCTGGCTGGACCCCTTTGCAAAAAGAGCTCGGTTGGCGCGGGTCCATGCCTCATACCCGTGCCAACCGTGGAAGCCCTAAATTTTCAAATCCTCCCCTCAGTGATGCCAAATCACGATGGAAAGTCTTCCTATAATCCAAACGCCCGTGCTGCTCAGCATTATAGCATTGTTGAGGATTTGGCACGGGCACCCTCCACAATGTCTGCGTTAGAAGTTCTTCAAATTTTCCCATCTCAACGGAAAGCTCTGTTATCTGTAATCAGCGGGATTGATCTTGCCAATTCTAGCCTTCTTACCTTCGATCTAGAGAATTTTGTTCCCCGACTTCCACATCAAATTTCCCTTGTTATACAAGTCGGTATCAATGGCCTCAAATTCACAGAGCCATTGTGGACGAAGGTGCCTCTACCTTCGTTATGTCATCTGCTTGCTGGAAAGCCATCGGCTCTCCAGCCCTCACTTCATCTCCCAATGCCCTTGAGGCATTCGATGGAAGGGAATCAAAACCCTTGGGTGTTCTCGCGAGTCTACCGATCACATTATAAGGTAAGACAGTCAACGTCGAAGTAGAAGTGGTTGATGCCAAACTCAACTACAATCTTCTACTTGGTCGCAGCTGGACCCACGCCATGCTATGTGTTTCGTCCACCCTCTTTCGGTTTTTAAAGTTTCCACATGAGGGCAAGATTATTACTGTCGATCAGTTGTCTTTCTTTACCTCATCCTCTGAGAACAACATGCCATACATGGATCAAATTCCTAATCCCCCTGATAGTGTAGGACTCGATCTTTTCAAGGACCCTATTCTCATGGGTATTTTTACCATTCCACCACTGAACACTGTTCAAGTCAACATGATCTCTAGGTCGGATGACCCATGGATCATCCCTTCTCCTGAACAGGTGACCTCTTTTGTAGAATAGATGCCTCTGACCCCAGTTGAAATTAATTATTGTGAGATTGTTGCTACATCAGATCCTCCTCCTGCTGAAAATGCTCCTTTGAGCATGATTCTTGATGTTTATTCTCAATCCCCTTTGCTCGGCAATGCAGATTCGCCCGATCCTTTGAGAGAAGTTTTTTCATCTGACGAAGCTATCGTAGAGACTATGTCTCTCGAAGATCTGCCATGGAGCGATGGACATCATTTTTCCTCATTCATGCCTGGCCTGGGGGCAATGTCTAATTGTCTCGAGCGTTTCACATCTCAAGTTCCCTCTCCGCCTCTCCAAACGCCAATATTGACTCATGAGGTTCTTTTGGAAGGAAATACGATATCATACCCAAACAATGTCATCTCTTTGTTAAGGCGGGAGTGCATTCGAGAACATTCACGTGGGAGTCACTTGTTCTCTCGATGAGATTCAATTGTACACTAGCGTTTTCCATGAATTTCGAGATGTTTTCACATGGTCTTTTGAAGAGATGCAGGTTGATCCCGATATTGTCGTGCCACCGATATTCCCACCTATCACAGTGTGGCTTTGTCTTAAAATACGCGGTGCATTCTCGGTATTGCTAAGCGAGTTTAGAAACTTCTTAAAGTGGGCTTCATATATCCAATTCCCCTCACAGAATGGGTTTTCAATATTGTCCCTGTAGATAAGAAGTAGGGCACAATTTGAGTCAGTGTTGACTACCGAGATATCAATCGGTCTTTCCCTAAGGACAACTATCCCACCCCCTTTATAGATCAGATCATCGATGATTGTGCAGGGAGTCAGATCTATTCCCTTATGGATGGCTTCTTGGGTTACAATCAAATTAATATTTTACCCTCTAATCAACATAAGACTGCCTTCATCTGTCCGTGGGGCACATTCGCCTATAAGAAGCTCTCGTTCGTCTTGAAAAATGTTGGAGCCACCTTCTAGCATGCCATGTCCTATGCCTTTCATGACATACATAATAGTTTTCAGCCGTATTTGGATGACCTTCCGGCTCATTCAGCTCAGCACGAAGACCATCCCGAACACCTCCGCCAGATTTTTCTTCATTACAGACGTTACAACATCAGGCTTAATCTTCAGAAGTGCGTCTTCTTTGTTGACTATGGTCGTATTTTGGGATTCGTTTTCTCTAAAGATGGAATTTGTCTTGACCCCCTCAAGGTCGAGGCTATTGTTAATCTCCCATCCCCATCCTCGTTGCATCAACTTTAAAGTCTTCAGGGGAAAGCGAATTTTTTACGTCGCTTTATCCCAAACTATGCAGAAGTGGCCAAAGGGTTTACATGACTTCTAAAACAGGACGTTCCCTTCTGTTGGGACAAGATTGCTCCACAATCCTTCGATAAAATTAAGACGTTGCTTTTCAATGCTCCATTAATACGTCCTCCCAACTATCATCGTGACTTTACCCTCTATTTGGCTACCGCATTCAGCACAATTGCCATGGTTCTGGTACAGGATGACGATGACGGAAATGAACATGTGGTTTATTATCTATCCCAGAATCTCCTCGACACTGAGACGCGTTGTGCCCACGTCAAGAAGTTGGTGCTTGTCGCGATCCAGGTCGTTTAGCAGTTTCGCCATTACATCTTGTTGCGCACAGTAACCATGATTTCCGACTGCAACCCCATGAATTACATCTTGTCTCCACAATTTCTAGGGGGCAAGTACTCCAAGTGGATTGTGATCCTTCAGGAGTTCGATTTGGAGTTCACTACTGCCAAATTGATGAAGTCACTGGTTTTTTCTGATCTCATCTGCTCTCTCCCTATCAACTATGTTTCGTCTCAATCCGAGGATCATATCCTGGATGAAACTCTCTTTCTAATCAGTACTCTCAATCCATGGTACGATGTATCATCGTGTACCTTCAGACATCTACCTTCCGGTTCGAGTTGACGAAGGATGCTCGACGTCGTATTCAATCGCAACCATATCACATTATAGGAGATACCTTATATCGTTTCGGAGTCAATTTTGTGCTCCGTCGATGTTTGACCTTGGAAGAGGCTAAGAAAGTTTTGAATGACTATCATAGTGGCACCTATGGTGGTCACATGTCCAGTTATGCCACCGCCTAGAATATTCTGCGTGCGGGTTACTTCTGGCCGTCTATATTTAAAGATTGTATTGTTGCAGTAAGAAAGTGTCATGCGTGCCAGATCTTCCAACTTAAGATGTGTGTGCCACCCCTCCCTTTACATCTTTTCATTACCGTAGGACCTTTTTCCAAATGGGCATTGATTTTATGACATGTAACCCTCACTCGGCCGAGGGGCATGCTTATATCATCGTTGTTGTAGACTACTTCACCAAGTGGGCTGAGGCGATGCCTACATTAGCAGCTGACGGTAAGAGAGCTGCTCAATTCATTTTCAACCATGTGATCACGCGTTTCGGCGTTCCTCAAGCCATCGTCACCGATCATGGCACTCATTTTCAGGACTACATGATGGCATAGCTGACATTGAAGTTTGGTTTGTGTCATGACAACTCGACGCCATACTACCCTCAGCCAAATGGCCAGGTTGAAGCCGTGAACAAGGTACTTGTCACGATGCTTCAACGAACAATTGGTATACACAAATCCAACTGGAATCTCCAATTTTTCTAAGCTCTCTGGGCCTACCGAATGTCATTAAAGAGCGCGACTGGATTCACACCTTTCCAGTTGGTGTATAGTCTGGAAGCTACTCTTCCAGTTAAATGTGATATTCCCTCACTAAAATTGGTCGTGGAATTACTTCCTGACACTTCCCCAGAGGAAGAACATCTTCGGTATCTGGAACAACTGGACGAAACTCACTGCTTGGCTGCTTTACTTATCGAGGCACAGAAAAAGCAAGTTAAAGCTCATTTCGATCAAACGATTTCTCCACGTTCTTTTATCGAAGGGGATATAGTCCTCTTGTATGATCAAGCACATGATATGCTTGGGGCAGGAAAATTCCAGCCTATGTGGCATGGGCCCTATATCGTTAAATGTGTATAGAAAAATGGGGCCTATGAGCTAATCGATTATGAAGGTTTTCCTTTGGCACAGCCCAGGAATGAGTTGTACCTGAAGAAGTATTACACTTGAAACATTCTTGTGTAGTGTGTGTACATAAGTGATATCTTTATTTTTGTGCATGTGTGGTGTGGTGTGCTTTGTAAGCGTCTTTCTGCTGATTGGGTCTTCCTAATTGTGTAGATGTCTATTACTCCTTATGTCGGTTTTGCGGATGGTGCCTCCCGCAATACGAGGAATCTGCCTTCGGCAGCCTTGGTAATCTACAATCCTA
The DNA here is from genome assembly GCA_034641835.2 of Pinus albicaulis. NCBI lineage: Eukaryota > Viridiplantae > Streptophyta > Pinopsida > Pinales > Pinaceae > Pinus > Pinus albicaulis. The sequence continues at coordinate 849,215,428 of CM076579.1, forward strand.
CTGGTTAGTTAGTTAATTTACAAGGTGTTTGTCCAGGGCCTGCTACAAATAATGTCGCGGAATATAGTGTCATTTTGGAATTATTGAATGAGGCCATTAACCTCGAGATTCGTGCATTACTTGTATATCTGGACTCACAACTTGTAGTGTTACAGCTCAATGGTCATTATTCAGTTAGGAACCCATCCATTTTAAGACTGTATCTACATATTCGTTTACTAGAAAGAAATTTTGATTAAATAACATATCAACATATGCCCAGACAAATGAATGCATTAACAGACACAGTAGCTAACATGGTATTAGATAAACATTTACGCAACTTGTAAAAACATCATCATATGTGAAAACAATCCATGCAAATATATATATATATATATATATATATATATATATTTCGAGTGTTTGCAGCGTGTGCATCACATAAAATCCAAAATATACAGGTATGTTTTAATAACATCTGGAGACAACATGTCTCTCAAAAATATGCAAATGAAAAGCCTAGGCGACTAATCAGCATGGTGCTCATGGTAGCATGTTACTGCCCACACCAATCACCTTAGTAAGTGGTGAAGGTGACTAGGCACCCCTACAGTGTGCCTCTGATAAGCCATAGGGACATCAGCTATGCACGAAAAATCAGGAATCCCACGAGCGATTCCCTCTAAGTTCTGAACCAGCTCGTTCCCCTCGCCCCCCTCACCTTGAGAGTCATAGGCGAGAGGGGTCCTCTGTGCAATCGACGACATCTCGGCGGGCCTCTCTGATCCGACATCTGGTACATATAGGATAAATTGTTAGAACATGCATGTATACCAAAAAAATCATAAAATTCATAAAATCAAAAAGAGTCTTACCCAACTCCTCATCCCAGTCCTCTTCTTCCGGAAGTGGAAGGTCTAGGTCTCCTGTGAAATCAATACCGGCATAGGGCTAGTCCTCTACGATGATCAACTGTCACCGGAACCTTCCGAAGAACTCGGGCCGCCATGACATTTGCTGGCCCCCTCCTACTTTGGGTATCAATGCTACCCATCGAGCCATCCGTGGCTCTCTCAAAGGTGGATCTGCAGCTATCGCCCCATAGCCCTAGAAGATAGGTAGCCATTCTAGGATGAACGATACCAATATAGACCCGTACCCAAACTACTTCATTTTGGCCTTTTTTCATTTAGTCAATTGTCGTTTGATATTCATAGTTACGGCTGTGGCCCAATCAAATATTGTCGGGTTCATACATTCTGAAGCCAGGAGGGGCTGTGTTTTAGTAGCCTCACGCGGTGCCTGCGACCCCGCAGCTCGCGTAATAGTATGTAGAACCACTCTGAGTGCTAGATCGGGAACAGTGTGAATGTCAACTTTGCCACTACCTGATCCTATTTGTGCCCCTGGGCACACTCTTTCCATAACCATCGACATCTTCTCGCCAGAATTCCTGGTACCTGTCATGATCGAAACTGGACCTCTGCGAGACAATCCAGTGATGAAGTAGACATCGAACACTTTGAGTTCAAGCACTTGATCTCGAAGCCTAAACTTCTCTTCATTCTCATCCCAGATACTTATCAAGTATTGTAACAATTCAGGTTGTGCCCTAAGACATGGTGTCAATAAGAATTTCTTTAATCCGCAATTTCGGAGAGCATCCATGCATTTCTCATTCCCCATTGCCATTTCATCCTCTTCACTGTGCTCCCTTTCTTTCCATTCAATAACCATTGTGGCTTTATACCTACATCAAATTGGTCATAAGCACATCATAAGTTCCCTTGGGCATTCAAAAATTCAATTGATTGGTTCAATTTTTGTTAAATTTGAGCGGAAAATGAGGTTGCATGGTTGGCGCAACTATTTTGATGACAGTCGCGCCAGCTGGCCGGACCCCTTTGCAAAAAGAGCTCGGTTAGCGCGGGTCCATGCCTCATACCCGTGCCAACCGTGGAAGCCCTAAATTTGCAAATCCTCCCCTCAGGGATGCCAAATCACGATGGAAAGCTATGAAATATGAATTAAAATGTAGCTAATGGAAGCGGCTCTTACCTGGAAAAGACGAGATCTGAAATGATGCACTGGATCATCCACAATCGTCACCACAAGATCGTAGGAAAATAACTCACTATCACCCTGCACAAGAGGTAAAAAGTAGAAAGCAAATATTTTTTTACTATTTGGTCATATTTATAACTTTTCAAAATCAAATTAGGTTTTGGAGCTTATTTTTCTAATATTTTATCATATTTTTGTTGAAAAATGGGTTTTACACTTGCTTTTTCTGCAGCGACAGGTTTTTTCATGACTAGGACGACGACACGAGTTGTATTTTATACTTTTTTGGACTAGGTAAAAACACGAAAAATTCACTACTGGAGTCGTCTTTTATCTCTTTTCTGACTCTCTAAAAATGAAAATATTGCTGAGTCACTTTTCATTTTGAGCTCGTTAAATTGGCTGCAAAACGACATCTACCCAGTATACATTTACCCCTTTTTCGGGCTGGGATAGATTATTTATGAAAAAGTAATACCCTAGCCTATCGCGACTAGGAGGCTCTCTCAGACATAGTTTTCTACCGTTTCGGATCTGAGGGGCTATCTACGAAAAGGGATTGCTGGAGTTTTCTTTTCCGCTGTCTTTTCAAACTCTCTAAACATGAAAAGATGTAGAGTTCTTCCTTTGTCAGACTCGTTAAAACCTGATGACATCAAACTCTGTCGCAATGACGTTACTCGATTTCCTACTTCCTAGGGCTCGTTAAATGTACTAGGTTGGATTTGTCTGAAGGAAAAACTTATATCGCAAGCATATGCTATCCCCTTCAAGCTTGTTTCCAAAAATAATTGGGGTACTCACCAGAAATGGTGGGGAAAAATGGAACCAATATCACCGCCGTGTCAGCAGTATGTCACTCTTGAACATGGCACTTGTCTGCATTTGTGTCGGGTTGGGGACATCTCATCTCGTTATTTTCTTGCCTCCATGGGTTTGGGTAATCTCTTTTGACCACTCATCTACTCTTTACCACGTTATCATGACCTCAGATTCTTTGATGTCAAATACTGCCAAATCCAGTGTCGTGCCGCTGATATGTTCAAGAGAAGTTGGCCTCTGCAGTTCTCAACCCCCCTCTGATTCTCTACTGATATTGATTCGAAAACATCATGTTCCTCTATCTTGTGTCGATGATGTGGGAAGCATTATGGCCCACCTTCGATCAAGGTCACTTCCTGTCGACTTCAACTCATTATCCAGGAAGCTTATCTAGAGACTCCCTTCTGGTACCTTGGAGCCTGCATGCTTCAATGGAAGGTTCTTCGCATTCGATGCAAGGTTTTCATTATCAGCCTTCGATCGAATGATTCTGCGAGTGTTCAACGCCAGCTCACTGTTCACATTCTGTAGATTGTACCTATAGTACCTTGAGGGCCATCCTCATTATTGGTGGTACCTCTCGCGTCTGTTAACAGCTTTCATTATTGGCTGGTAATTAGACGATGTTCTTGCATGTTCGACTCCATATCACTTATTCACATGCTCGGAATTGTACTCTGTTCAGGTCGAGATGGAGCATAAGACCCTGGATTTTGTCTGATGAAATCAAGGCTACAGATTTTTTGTGGATTATCATGATTGGTTACATGACTCATTTGATTGGGTGGCTGCGACCATACCTGAGTCTACTTGTTGATCCTTCTTACTAGATGGTTGTGCCCATACCTTGGATCTCGGTTATTATACACTCTATTATGCATGGTTGCGCCCATACCACATATTATGTATCAGAGATATTATTTGTACTTGTATGCAGGTCTTTCGATGGCAGTGTTTTTAGTTGGACACATTCTCATAAAGAATTTCACCCCTCCCTCTCTCTCGGACCTCATACTTTAGGGGGCATCTGTTACACAGCATTTTGTCATTGTCCCTACAATCCCTCATTCCATACTTTGGAGGACTATTCCCGTGACCTGTGAACAGCAAAATGTCCTGAAACCACCTTCATGACATCCTCTTGCATAACGAAAAACATTCTCCTAAAGTAATTTTCCTTTGAAAAACCCTAAAAACAGATGTTTTAGCCTTGGTGCGACTAGCAAGTTCATCCCTCACACCAATGGGGGAAATCCATGCTAGAGGGCATGCCAACTGTCGCTCTGTCCATGTGTCTCACTCACGCCAAGATTAATAAGGGATGCTTTTTAAAAATAAATGGCGGAAGTTTGATTCGAACAAACTCCTGAACGAGTCATCAAAAGGAGTTGGGTTGTTTGGCTCCGGATCTCCATGTATAGGAGGTGGTTTTCCACCTATCATGGAAGCTTCCTTAGAGATAGGGCATATTCCATGATTATAGGGATCCCAAATCCCCTTCCTCCATCTATAAAAGCTTGCCTTCTCCATTAGCAAGCTAGTTGAACTTGTAGGAAGGAAACTATAGCCGAGCAGCTATTGAGAGCCAAGCTGAAGAGAGAGAGCTTCGTCCAGATTCTCGACAGGATTTGTTGAGACGTGCTCCGCTATTAGCCTCGTCGAAGGAATATCATACCGTCAGAGCATTTGGTTGTAATATTTCCTTTGTTATTTATAATATAAGTGACTCTGATTATGGTTCCATTCATGTGTTTATTTCTTTATGCAATGAATTATATCCTTTCTGACTGATATATGGTTACATGCTTTATATTTTATGTTGTATGTCGTTGTTTCCTTGCATGTGTGTAGGTGTTCGAACGTGTCGAACGGAAGGATCGTGATCTGCCAGGTGAGGGACAGTAAACATCATCTTTTCTTCAACGACCACTGTGTGGGATTTGAGGTAGGCTACTCGTTATGATTTTTGTCGTTTTGTAACTAGGAACCAGCGTCATTGCGTGATTTGATTGTTGCTAGACCCGATCTGGGCTAGTGGGATCGCCTCTGTCCGCAGAGGGGATTTACCTCCTCAACAACAATAAATATTAATCTATTCTCATGGAGCACTTGAAATCAGTTAACTGAAGTGGCAAACTAGTTAGCTAAAGGAATTTCGAGTTCTAAGGTTGGTTGGTGGGACATGCAAGTGGACTTAGTTGTAACTGAGTGATTCGAAGTTGTAACAGAGTTGGATGTGTAGTTATGTGAGTTGCAAAGTAGTTTAACTCAGTTAAGTGAGTTAAACTCAGTTGTGCTAGTTGTAACTAGTTGTAACTAAAGATAAACTAGTGAGAGCTCAATGAATTAAATATTAAATTGATTCACATGGAGTGATCTCACATGCAACTGAAGATTTACTACTAATTGCAAAATCCCGATTATCCACAGTATCATAAAACACTAGTCGACGTTTCAAACCCCAACAGGGATCCATATTCAAGATGAGAATGAAGAATGAAAGAAGGTCACAAAAGGTCGAGGTATAAAAAGTGAAGGATTATGATGTTGAGAGGAGCCAACAATAGATTTATACTATTAACTACATGCATGTTACGTCCAGTGGAGACCCAGTTGAGAGATAGGTGAAAGGGACAGTTTGACTATCTGTTGTGACATTAGTGGGTGCACAATTGCAACCAAACACACAGTGGAGATGCCTATGATTATTGCACAGTCAAGGCAGGCTAGAATGAATCATTCAGAGGTTCCTTACCATTAGGGATTGCACAGTGGAGGTAGGTTGTCAGGAGGTAGTAAATTGGTGCATGAATATGCCAATTTTTGTATGACAGTGTGAGACGATTGTATATTGTACTGAGAGCTCTTGGATTAGAGTTTTGTATGATATTTTTTCATGATCCATGATATGTACATAATATATGATAGTGGGGTTTTTAGCTTTATGCTTTTCTGGTAAAAACATATGTGTTATGTGTGATTGATCTTTTTTCATGTGTTTGAAATTGGCGATTAAATTTCTGCAAAGATTTAAGTAGAAGGATTATGTATTTAACAGTGGCATATAATTTTTAGATTAGGATAATCCATGAAATACATAATTTTATTAAAATTTCTACATGGTATAAGAGCAAATAAGATTGCAATATTGAAGCAGTAGCTGAGTTTTTTGGTGGAAACAATTCGAATTTGCTGCAAGAATTTCTTGGTGCGACAGTTGAGTAAACATCAAAATGGATTTCAATGGTTTGCAGTTAGAGTATGAACTCGAGGGAAACTCGAACTAAATTGCATGGAAGGATAGGATGGAGGTGGTGCTTGAAGATAATGGCTTGAAGGAATTCATCGATAGAGATGTTCCTAAGCCTACTTCGACAGATGTTGCATTACTTGACTCATGGAAAAATAAAGTAGCAAGGGCGAGGAGGATTCTGTTGGAAGGTGTACAAGACCACATTGTCTCAAGACTTCATTGGAAAGCCACTCCATATGATATGTGGAAGGATTTGATAGATATTTTACAAAGAAACAGCAACCATAGTAAATTGGCGCTGAAGGATAAACTCATAAAGGTCAAGATGGAAAAGAACGACACTATTTAGGTATACTTAACAAAGTTTGTCAAAAGTAGGGATGAGCTTGGGAGTGTAGGATTAAGTGTTGTTGATGATGATTTGGTGAGCTTGGCTTTCTTGGTACTTCCTAAGAGTTGGCACAATTATGAAGACTCTGTCAATGGACAGGAAAAACTACCAGATTGGGAACGACTGTGGTCGGATCTAGTGCAGGAGGAGTTTAGACGAAACACCAGAGATGGCTCTTCATCAAAGCATGATGATGAAGAGGATTGTGCTTTGGCTTCCAAGGCAAAGAAGGGGAAGGGGAAAAAATTCCATTCTAAATCTGAGGCCAGTGAAGATGGAAAGGATCACAACATGTCCAAAGTGAAGTGTTTTCATTATCACGAGTATGGACATATTGCCACAAATTTTCCACAAAATAAGAAGAACAAGATGGTTGTTGGAGCTGCAGCTGGTGAGGCTCTTACCTCACAATTTGAGCTTGACTTCTCATTGATTGCATGCATGGTGTCAAGTGCATTGGGATCAGGGTGGTACTCGGATAGTAGTGTTTCCTTTCACATGACTGGAGATAAGAAACTTTTCAATGACTTGATGCAGAAATATCTCCATATGCATATTGAGTTGGGTGACGATGGACGATACAGTGCGACTAGAATTGGTACCATTACCTTTTAGAGGGCGTTAGGTAAACTATTTCATTTAAAAGATGCTATGCATGTTCTAGGTTTGAAGAAAAATTTAGTCTCAATCACAATGTTAGAGGATAGAGGCTATCATGTTGTCTTTAGTGAAGGAAAATTTTTCATGCGACACAAAGCAACAGGGAAAGCCAAGAAGGTTGGGATTCGAGTTATGAATCTCTACAGACTTGATGTAGATGCGATTTCTACTGAGCTTCCTACTGTTGAGAAGTGTTAGAAAGTCATGCAATTGACACTTGAGAGGGAGCAGGGTTTGCATGCAGGTATGAGTGAACCTCAGGATGTGGAGCAGCCACAAGATGAGGATCATGGAGTGGGAGCAACCACTCATGTAGATAAATTCCGTGCCAGATGGGTAGAGGGAGTGCATGCAGCTATACCACCAGGTGAGAGGTGGGGTGACATGAATGAGTAATCCCAAGAAGAAATTTCTGGGTAGGATTCATTGAGATGGTGTGGATCTCATGAATCGAACCTAGCTGCGAGGAGCCCACATAGTATAGCAGTAGCAGGATCAGTTGGATTGATGTAGTCAGATTTCGTGAGGACATGAAATAAAAGTGACAGTGTCAGATAGGAGTTGACAGCAAGTGCAGAGTGCATGGATGCAGAGGTCAATAGTGCACTGGTTCCTGAAGACATGTGTAGTTGGTACCAGCAGAAGTCAGAAGACTTTGATGACAGATGCATTATACTAATTCAGTTGTTTGGAGGCTATTCAATTTCGGAAGTGTTGCATGTGCGAGAAACACAAAATAAGTGTTGCATGCAAATAAATTCCTTTCTTATTGAGAGGGAGTGTTGAAGGTTGCAACAAGAAACGGTGAAATTGGCATCCAGAAGCAACATCCTTGATCCTAGTGAAAATTAAGCACCTACACTAGGTGGGGCCCACACAGGCTATTTTTAGGTGTATGTCTATTCTTAGAATGGTGAGAAAATTCTATTTATAGCGAGAGTCTATTTATATATGGTTGAGAAAATTATGTTTAATGATGGATTTCTATTTTTGAAATGCATGTGCAAAGTATGTTCATGGATCACATGTCTAAAAATAGAATTCATGTCGATTATTGTTATCTCTTAATAATAGTTGGACAATAAATATTAATCTATTCTCATTGAGCACTTGAAATCAATTAACTAAAGTGGCAAATTAGTTAGATGAAGGAATTTCAAGTTCTAAGGTTGGTTGGTGGGACATGCAAGTGGACTTAGTTGTAACTGAGTGATTCGAAGCTGTAACAATGTTGGATGTGTAGTTAGGTGAGTTGTAAAGTAGTTTAACTCAGTTCAATGAGTTAAACTCAGTTGTGCTAGTTGTAACTAGTTGTAACTAAACATAAACTAGTGAGAGATCAATTAATTAAATATTAAATTAATTCACATGGAGTGATCTCACATGCAATTGAAGATTTACTTTTGTTAAGTACATGCATGTCAGATCCAATGGAGACCCAGTTGAGAGATAGGTGAAAGGGACAGTTTGACTATCAGTAGTGACATTAGTGGGTGCACACTTGCAACCAAACACACATTGGAGATGCCTTTGAGTATTGCACAGTCAAGACAGGCTAGAATGAATCATTCAAAGGTTCTTGACCATCAGGGATTGCACAGTGGAGGCAAACTGTCAGGAGTCAGAAAATTGTTGCATGAATATGCCAATTTTTGTATGATAGTGTGAGACGATTGTATATTATACTGAGAGCTCTTGGATTAGAGTTTTATATGAGATTGTTTCATGATCCATGATATATACATAATATATGATAGTGGGGTTTTTAGCTTTATGCTTTCCCAATAAAATTTTTTTTGTTATGTGTGATTGATCTTTCTTCATGTGTTTTAAATTGGCGATTAAATTTTCGGAAAGATTTAACTAGAAGGATTCCGTATTTAATAGTGGCATATAATTGTTAGATCAGGAGAATCCAGGCAATACATAATTGTATTAAAATTTCTACACAACAAACCATGGTGAGAGTTCTTATATAGAAAAGAGATGCTCATCTGGAAAATGGTCATCCACCATTCCTTCTTCACCTACAGGGAGAGCTAACCTGGACAAAAAATTTGCAACAACATTCTCCTTTCCAAGTTAATCAACAATAATCAGATAAAATTGCTACAAAAGTAACAACCATCTAATTATTCTAGCATTAACATTTGGTTTGTTCATTAAATACTTGATGGCTGCATGGTTAGTGTGAAAAAAGTTTCGGTATCCAGTTACATAATGCCTGAACTTGTTCAATGCGTGGACAATGGCTAACATCTCCTTCTCAGTAAAAATATAATTTAGCTCGACCTTGGACAATTTTTTGCTGATAAAATGAATGGCATAAGGAATTTTGTCCTCTAATTGTCCTAAAGCGGCCCCTATATCTTTTTCGGATGCATCAGTGTGGATGTGGAAAGGCATACTCCAATTTGGACCTCGGAGGATGGGGGCAATAGTCAACTTTATCTTAATAAGCTCAAAAGCCTCTTGACAAGGACCAGACCAAATGAACTCAGAATCTTTGGCCAATAACCCAAATAATGGCGAAGCCATCTTGCTGAAATATTTGATGAACCTTCTATAGTAACCAGCTAAGCCTAAGAAACTCCTAACATATTTTTTCTTTTGAGGAGCAGGTACCCTTTTGATGATAGTGATTTTGTTTGGGTCTACATATATTCCTACTTGGGATATAGAGTGTCCTAATACAACCCCTACTTTCTTCAGTAATTCACACTTTTCTGGGCTCAAGGAGAGATGCATCTCGATGCACCTTCTTATTAATTTACCTAAATTGGAGAGAGATTCCTGGAAGTCATCCCCATATGGTGTGAAATCATCCATGTAGATTTTGACAGAGTCATGGACTAACTCAGAAAATATGCTCAGGACAACTCTTTGGAAGGTAGCTAGGGCATTACACAACCCAAAGGGTAGGACTCTATAAGCAAAGGTACCCCAAGGGCAGGTGAAAGTAGTCTTATCTTGGTCTTCAGGGCTTATTTGAATTTGATTGTACCCATTGAACCCATCTAATAAGGAAAATAAATTCTTCCCCACAAGGCCATCCAGGACTTGGTCTATAAAGGGCAAAGGGAAATGGTCTTTCTTGGTTTTGTTAAGTTCTCGATAATCAACACAAATTTTCCACTTCCCATTATTCTTCAAGACTAGGACAAGAGGAGATACTCATTCACTATCTGATATATGATGTATGAACCCTGCATCCAATTGTTTCTATAGCTCTTCTTTGACTATGTCCTTCAGAGCCGGGTTAATCCTTATTTGGGGTTGTCTCATGGGCTTGCATCCTTCTTTGATGTAAATATGATGTTTGCACACTGAAGGATGCACACCTTTCATGCATTTTTAATCCCAAGAAAATTCATCTAGATTCTCTTTCAAAAGCTGGCACAACTGCTTCTCCTCTTCATTCAAGAGGTTCGGGTTGATTTTCAAAGACCTGGATGGACCAAACTCAATAGCCTTGGTGGTTTCAGAGGTCGACTCAACTGAGTGCACTTCTATCCAAGGTTGGATCTCAGACTCCTTGACTAAGGTTTCAAGAGGAATGTTAGTGCAGGACTAGTTTTGAATGACATGGTCGATGAGTTCATCCTCATCAAGCTACCGCCCCTCTAAGGATAACATCTACGATACACATAGGGGCAGTGTTATATAACTCATATTCTTCATCCTCAAACCATATAGGGAGATCATGATTAATGGAAGGCTGGGCTGGAGGATATAACACTAGTTGTTTAAACAAAGGCCCATTTTTTATAGTCATGTTTCCGGCCCGACAACTAATATAAGCATTTACAGTGGCTAACCAAGGTCTCCCTAATATGAGGGGATAACCATTAAACTTGGTTTTTGGTTTCAGGACCAGGAAATCTGTAGGATACTCTGAAGAGTCAATGGTAACCATAACATCCTCAACAATTCCTTCCAGAGTTACTTTGGCCTGATCTGCAAGTTGCAGAACTATTGTGGTTTTCCTCAAAGTCCCTTGGAGATTAAGTTTCAACATATTTTCCTTGGTCATGATATTGATGGCAGCCCCTAGATCAATCAGAGTGTTGGGGGCTATGACACCATCTATATGAACATCAAAAACTGGACTACCAATGTCCAGGTAGTTTGTAAATATCACCTTCCCCAGCATTAGGTCAGACAGTTGTCCTACCACATTTATGGTGGGGGTATATATCTTCCTTCTCCGAGGTTTCTTGAAGCACTTTTCTTTGATGAGCCTATTGTAGATAATGACATCCTTAATGGCCTGGAAAAGTGGTGTATTTACACGCAAATTTTCCAATTCTCCCAGGAGTTCAGTATCCTCTGGGGTGTGCTGACTAGGGTGGATCAAGCGCCCAGAAAAAGGATTTTGTTGGATCTGAGTGTTATCTTCTTCCTTTTCCTCCTCAACTTCTAAAAGTGGAGATGGAGGATGGTTTTCTGGGAGTAATATTCTCGAACTGAGATTAACCTCGTGTATATCCACAGCATAAGCTGTATAGGATGTTTCTCCACTGGGAGCTTGCTATGCCTGTCTGTTGTTAGGGTTCAGATTGGGTTGTGCAAGGATAGGTAGCCTAGGTGGATTAGCATTTGTAAGCTGAGGTTGAGATTGGGGTGGAGGCATTAAAGTAGGTGGTTGATTTTTTTGAGGCCTCCACCCTTGGGATGGATTGTTCCACTGAGGTTGTTGTGGAACATACTGCTGGAATGGTTGGTTTACTGGTTGAGGATGAAGGGTTTTAAGGCAAAATAGGGAGTGTAGACCAGGATGGAGGAGTGGGGGTGTACGAAGGTTTCATGGGTGCACTCTGATTGTTGTGATAGTAAGAGTAAGGTGCACCTTGCATACCTTTTTTATATGGCCGAGGGCCTTGAGGCCTTCTCTGGTTGATGAAACAGAGTTTCTCTGGGATTACTTCCCCACCTTGATATACAACCTTAATTCTAGGTAAGGAGGGACACTTTTCTTTGGAATGATTCTCCTCACATACTAAGAAAACCTATATGACATTTAGTGGACATTCATTTCTTGGGTGCTTCCTGGTACATCTAGGACAAAAGATGGCCAGGGCTCTCTCTGCTTCCTCTTTCTTCCTTTTGACCTACATTGTGTCCATTTGCAAAGCAAAGGTGTGTAACATGTCACTCTTGAAGTCCTCTAGCATGTTTCCAATCTCATGTTTTATGAAGGTGAAAGAGGAAGGGGTATTGGTTGTACTTTAGCTAGCTCTACCCTTCTTCCTAAATTCCCTAGAATGGTTCTGGAAGATAGTTTTGTTCATTTCATATGGTTGTTGGTAGATATCTCCTCCTGTTAACATATTCAAGGTTTCTATCATCTCTTCATTTATTCCTCAAAGAATTACAATTTTAAGTGAGTCAGGATCAAGAGTACATTTGGCTCTCTTATAGTTCAATTGAAACCTCTCTTCATAGTCCTCTAAGGATTCATCTGGCCCTAGAGTCACCCTAAATATCTCATCCTTAGTTTCCTTGTACCTACAATAGTATTTGTATTTGTTGCTGAAGGTCTCTTCCATCTATGCCCAGGTAGTGATGTTATCCCCAGGCAGCCCCATGAACCAACGCAAGGCTGCATCCTTAAGGGTGGATGGGAATAGATTCAACTTCTAATCATTAGTGGTGTAGTCATAAGTCCTACAAACAACAACAAATTCAAACATGAATGTGTCAGGGTCCTTATAGGTGATTCCATGAATGTGTGGGAGAGTTGAGGGGCTAATGTTTTTCATCTTAGTTTCCCCATTTGCCTCTCTTATGGGAAAGGATCTCTGGGTCCCAGCCATGGTTAAGATATGTGAAGTAGGTCCCTCAGTTGAAACAATGTCTTCTTCTTCTTCCCCAATAGGATCCTCAAAGTATTAAGAAGGCTCTCCTATAGGGGGTTCAATCTCACTTCCACTGAAGAAGATTGAAGGGTGGCTAGGAGGTGATGTGGGGGTTTTGGGTAAGGTTTGTCTTTGAGTATTCCTAGTCCTACAAGGCATGAAAATCAAATATTTTTGTATTTTTTTCAATATTTCTATAATGTTCCTAATTTTTGCTTCAATAAATTGGAACATTAATTTTGTCTATTTTCACTTAGGAGATGAATAATTTGGTGAGAATACCATTCATAATAAAAACATGGATAAAATCCCTCTAGTATGAAAGGGGATCGGTCATAGAACCAGATTTCACACCCTCATGTGTGAAAGGAGACATTGGCAAAGGGGTTTGACCAAGTCAACCAGCACAGGGTATGAGGTGGAAAGCACTACATGGGACAGCGCAGAGATAGAGGAGGGAATATTCCTTTATGGAGGAAACCTTAATGGATGGGGCCCATGGAGAGAGAGCCTTCACATGCTATATATGGAGAGGAGGAGAGCCATTGTTATTCATGCATAAGTTTATGATTTCATGTCTATTCAGACATTGTGCATTCTTTTTTGTTTAGCAAGAATTTCCAGGAAACTCCTGTTTAGGATTTCCTCACCTTCTTGAGAGGTCTCTTGAAGGTTGGTTCTTCATTTTCCACATATCTTGGCTCAAGGCCAAAGCATCCTCCTCCAGAACAACATTATTGCTGCAACAACATAATATTATGTTTTAGGGTGTTGCAGTGGAGACTTCTCAACACCTCTTCCATTGCTTATTTTTCAGAGAAAGAGTCTCTCCTTTCTTTGGAAGATCATTTTGGAATTATTGGAGCTGATTTTCAGATCTTGGCACTTGGCCATAGTGTTCTATTCCACTCACTGTGCAGTCCCTGTTAGTGACTGCGTTATTTTCATGGAGTATCTACAGTGAGGGTTTGCAGATTGATTGGAGGGTGAGATCTCAAGTGAAAGGATTAGCCTTCCACTTAGGAGATCCATTGGAGAGGGTCTACTTCAGATTTTTCATCATCTTCAGCCTTCTCTACTTAGTTCCAGATTTGAGTTGTAGCTGCTGCCCAGCAACTCCGGCATTTTTTCCATTTTGTATATTTCAGCCAATCCTTTAGAGGATTGATGTATTATTGTTTCTAAGGGTTAGAGATTTTCTCCCCTATTGTATTTGAACCATATATTGTCATATTCATGTATTGAAATCATTTTTCAGTAGCATTCTATCATAGACTGCGTCCTCATAGCCTGGGTTTATGCAGAAATAGCAGTGTTCTTTCATTTCCATGTACATGTATTATTGAGGCTTGCATTGCCTTTCTTGAGAGGTTGTTTCCTCAAGAACTTGTATTATCTTTGCTGCTATACATTATTCATTGGATATACATATATTCTTGTCTTACATCTCATAAAATAATGTTGTTGATCTATTGTATGTTCATACATTTTTGCAGCCCCATTCTTTTGGCAATTCCTGTTGGAGGAATATTATAAGAAGCTCTATAGACAGAGTCTGAAAAGGGCCAGATAGCCTCCGTATCTCACACTTCCTTGAGAAGGTGACACATCCGGTAAATGCCCCTTCAGTTAATCTCTAGAATAGATTGTTGATTGTGATATTTTAGAAAAAGGAAGATTACAATTTATGAAATGATATGAAAAGAAAGGAAAGCAAAAAAGAATGCTAAAAACAAAATAAAAGCATCTACTAGACACCTCCCTGGAAACAGCGCCAAAAAGTGGTGACCCTTGGTATCGCACCAAGAGTGCTGCAACTCCCAGGGGCTGCCCTACTTTACTTTATCAACCCGGGGTTCGCACAAACTTGGAGGTGACAGTGCTAAATACACAGCAGATTCACTCCGTTCATGCCATCCTCTTCTTATTTACGAAAGGGTGCTATTTCTTAAACTATGATAAAAACTAAAAATTAAATTGCTGAAAGGAAATGACAGAAATGAAACTAAACTAAATTGCTGAAAATAAATGACTGAAAAGAACTCAACTATATTGCTAAAAAGAAATGGCAAAAATAAAATAAATTAATTTGTTGAAAGGTAATGAATAGAAGGAAACTAAACTAAGTTGCATAAAGGAAAATAATTCTAAACCACACTTCACTTGGAAAAATGGCTAAATTCACTCTACTTATCCTATGTTCTATCTACCATGCTTCTATCCATGCAACGAAGCTATCCATGACTTAATTCTAATTGAAAAAGTGTTTATTTGCATCTTGGAGGGAAGAAAATGGCTAAAGAGGCTAATGGAGGGCTTAACACATGAAACGAGGCTTAGAAGTGAAAGAGGGGAGTTTAAACCTTATAAAAACTTATTATAGCGTAGAAATGGCTTTGGAGCAGAATTAATTGAAAAGTGCGATGGCGGAGATGCAATGGAGGCAAGAGTTGCGATATGTGATATCACAATCGGTGGAAACAAGCGGTAAGTGTAACGAAAACCAACTAAACGGTGCGCAGTGCGATGTGTGATGGGTGACGTGGCAGTGGGACTAGCGGCAGAGCATGATTGCAATATCACAATCGGCGGATCGGAGTGGTAATTCTTAAAAGGAAAAGGCAAAATGGTGCGATTTACGATTTGAGATTTTGCAATATCGCAATCGACAAAAACAAGCGGTAAGTGTAAAGGAAAAAAACATAAAAGGTTTGACTTGCGATTTTCAATTTGGTAAGAATTGTGGTCTGCGATTTTTGATTTGGTAAGAATTGCGGTCTGTGATTTGCGATTTCGCAATATCGCAATTGGCGAAAGCGAGTGGTAAATTTTAAAGGAAAAAACTAAACACTGCAAAGTGCGATGTGCGAAAAGGAATTACGGTAAGTCTTAAGGGAAAGGAAAAACGTCGCGATTGCAAAGTACCGTAGTGGGGATTTCGAGGAGGAAAGGTGAAGTTCAACCTTGGATGGTTTTTTAAGCGTTTTGTGACTAAGAAAAGGTGTGGTAGCTGCGATGAGGGAAACGAAGGAACAAAGTGTAACAAAGGTGTTTGGAAGTGAATATAGAGATTTTAAATGAAGGGGGGAAGCACCACAGAGATGTTATGGGCTTTATCAATAATTCCTACAAACAACTATGTTGATCGATGCACGAGAAACAGACAAATGCGTGAAAATACCGTGAAAATGGTAATGCAGCTCTACTTCTAATCTCAGAAAAAGTGAATAGAAACCAGTTTTTGGGTCTGTGGGAAGGTTCGCCCTCCTCGAGCTCTATTGACAAAGATGATAAGGGGGTCTTGATCCACAACGTTTTTAGTTTTTTTCTCCTCTATCCTATTACTCACAAGCGAATGGAAAACTACAGCAGCATACTGAAATCAAAACTAAACAACAATGAAACTATTAAAAGTAGAACTAATTGAATGACAAAAATAAAACTAGATTAATGGCAGAAAGGAAAAGATAGTAGCAACAGAGAGGTTGAGGAACATGGATTGGGCCCTAACCCATGAGCCTAGCTCTATAAAACTTAAATAGTCGAATGAAATCAATCTGCTCATTTTATAAAAGAATAACCTCATACATCTCAAGAAGTTTGATCACTAAGTAAAAAAACAAAAAGCTCAATATCTTGCAACAAAGTTTCAACTAGAATCAACTAACTGACTAACTCTTCCTAGCTCTATCTCTGCACTATTTATTCTACAGGGAAGCTACCAATATCTCCTTAGAAAAATGGTGATTGAGTCCACTTGACTTCAAGTAAACAAAGGATGAGTGCTTGGCTACCTTTGGAATTCGAATTGCTGGAGAGAATCCTTGGGGATCCTTTGGCTGCCTTTGGAATTGGAACTGCTGGAGAGAATATTTGGGATCCTTTGGCTGTCTTTAAGAGTTAAGGAGGGTGTAAAATCCCCCAATAATTTCTCCTTGCTGTCTCTGCCAAGTCTTTATGATAAAAATCCTTATAAAAATGCTTAATAAATCATGATTTTCTGCACTCAACCTCATATTAGGCACTCAGATTATGTTAGCCTTAGTCACCACCTATACTAGCATCATAAAAAATAAAAAAATAAAAAATGCAAGAAAAAGAGATCTAAGAAGTCAAAAAGGTGACCATTAACCCCTCCAAATATGTCTAATGATGTAGCTCATCAACAACCATCATGAATTGATCTCTATCCTAGCTGTTCTAGGGCTCTAGAGTGTTTATTCCAACTAGGGCTTCCAAGACTAGTAACTCAACCCCAACTGTTTCAGGGCTTCCAAAGTGTTTTTCCAACTAGGGCTTCCAAGACTAGTAACTCAACCCATCCAAGGCTTCCAGAGCGTTTTTCCAACCAAGGCTTCTGGGACTAGTAACTCAACCCACAGTTTTCCGCCAGGCTTCCAGAGCGTTTCTCCAACCAAGGCTTCTAGGAACTAATAACTCAACCCATTGCTAAAATAATCATGAGAACCAACCAGAAAACAATTAATGGAAATAAAACCATAACACCATGGATATCCAGGAAAGGGAAAGACTAGGAAAATCCACATGCAAACACCATGCATGCCAAAACTAGTGAGAAAAACATACATGCAACTTGATACCTGCACTTAGAACCTGTTGTAGATATTGATCTCGATGTCCTCTTGCACTTTCCTATTCTTCCTTTGCCTTCTTTTTCCAAATCACTAAGTATCCACTGATCTAGGAGGATCAAACAGGTCCAAGTACAAGTGGCTTAAGTACAAAGGCTTAAAAATCAAAGTGTCAGAAATGTGGAAAACTTAGTGTCAAGTTGAATATCTCGTCTTTCTGATTCCAACGACGCATACGACACTCAATTCCGAGTTTGTATGGAGGAGTTAGAAGCGGTAAAAGTTTGAGGGTTGACTTGGTGATGTTGTAGCTTAAGGAGGCAACAATTTTCCAGAAATCTGGCCAACTTTGGTCGGATTCTAAGCAAAATTGTGGGACGGTTAAATTGACTCCTTCGGTTAATTTCCAAAAAATAAAAAATGGTGGGTTGTTTTAAAGGATAAAAAAAATATTAAAAAAATGGAAAGGTAGGCCATGACCACCACCCTACCCAACGATCATAACAAATATATTAATATAAGGGGGGTCGGAAACCATGACCCCGCCGCCTCCACATTCCACGACAACCAACCATATTAAATATGGGTGGGCAAGGGTTGTTAACCCCACCTCCCAACCCACAACCCTTTCCACGCGCCATATAAAATGACACGATGCCAATGGAGATAAGGAGCGGGCCACCCAATACGGGAACGACCCCCCCCCCCCCCCACAACGTACCCATTTTGTATTAAAATATATATGATGGGTTCCAAAAAAAAAACATGCGCGGTTTATTTAAAATGATATCCGACTTACTACGGAGGGGGCGAGATTTGACCACCCAACCCCCTCCCTCACATCCGAATCTGAAACCAACTTAACCAACGGAATCCTTGGGCACCCACCTTCTTAATATATAAACCTGTGTTTCATAAGTGCGCCCAGGCAGACCAGGAGTGGCACGGAGTATGAGACAGAGTGGAACCATGAGTGCTTTACAGGAGGAGGCGGAACCATGAACTGAGTCATTTCCAAAGGGGCCAGATTTTCACTTTATCAGAATTAGGCCAATTTTATATGGATTCTGCACCTCTCGACGCCATGAATCCAACGATTCTGCCTATGGAGGTATAAGGGTGTATTTTTTCATTTAATGCTTGTACTTTCATTTTTATTGCCACTTAATGAAAGAGGGCCTTCCCACTCATTGAGCAGGGCCCAGAGACGTAGTCCCTCTTATGAAATATGATATCAATTCCGAGTCTTCTTGCATGATTTTATGTGATTCTCTCTTCTTATGTTTATGCCTTTAAATTTTCATGGTTAAGATGCAATTTTACATGTTAATTCTTTAATACATCTCAAAGAAAAGATTTTGGATCAATTGGTATCTGAGCGGGTCTTTGTAGATGTGAATTTCATTTTTTTATGCTAACTAGAAACATGCTACAAAGAGGGGAAGGGACACTAAAGTATTTTGATACCGAAGAGGGACGTGCACATCGAAGAAGAAACATGGATGACGATGTTCAAAATGAGGAGGAGATAAACTTCCGCAAGACCTTCTACACCATGGCAGATCGGGTCGAGAAGTTTTTCTCTAGACTTTAGAAACTAGAGAAAGCAGGGGACAATTCTTCAGAAGGACAAGGTTCAGGGCATGGAGATAATGGAGGAGACCCACCTCCTTCTCCTCCTACGAGTGAAATTTCTTCCTCCTCTTCTCACCATCATCATAGGAATTCAGGAAATGCATCTAATAAACATTTCTTTAAATTAGATGTCAAATTTGATCTTCCCATGTATCATGGCGAAAGTAATGCAGAAAAGCTTAACAACTAGATTAGGCATATTGAAGTCTACTGCAGGATTCAACGAATTGAGGAGGACAAGGAAAAGATCCAGTTTGCCTCTTTTTGACTGAACGACACCACTCTTGTCTGGTGGGAGAGAAAATTGCAAGGCAGCCAAAATGTGGGTAACCTTCTCTCCTCATGGTCAAATTTTATTTCTGGAATGAGAAACCAATTTTACCCTTTGGGTTATAAGCAAAAAGCATTAATGGAATGACAACACCTAAGGCAAATCAGAGGTAAAAATGTATAAGACTTCACTGAAGAATTTAGAAAACAAGCATTGAATTTGAGCATTCCATTAGATTCACCAGAGAGTGTAACCAAGTATATAGGTTCTCTACATAATTACATAAGACATTCATTATTTTTGTTTGAGCCTCCTACCATCGATAAGGCCAGTGTGAAGGCCATTGACATAGAAAGAAGGGGAATGCATGAACAAAGTGACCACCCAAAAAGGACTGCAACTGCCAAAAGAAGGGGAGAAAAGCCCTCTTGCACACATTGTGAGAAATATCGAATGAAAAAGAAAATTGCTGGAATTTGTACCCTGAGTTGAGACCTGAGAGGAATGACAAAAAGGGGAAGCATAAGACCGCCACCATCGTACAGCAAAACCAAGATTCTGAATCAAAGGAAGTTGAGAAGGTCACAGTTGCAGGATTTGCACAAGGCATACCAATTGACCTGGGGTCCGATACCAACGATGAAATGAAGCTTTCAGCCTTTGGGATCGCAACAGAAAGACCCATAGATTTGGGTTCTGATTTGGGTGATGAAACAAAAATTTCAACATATATTGTACCAAAGATGAAAAGGACACTTACTGCGGCAAAGTTCCAAGAACTTGAAGAGATTAACCATCTAAGTAGAAAATATTGAGCTAAGAAGGCTCCTACAGGAAGCAAAGGAATAAAAACAAAGGTTGCTATTCCAGTTGCAAGCTAAGGATGAGGCCTTGGAAAATTTGCGACGTAACCAACCTGAGGTAAAAAAACGACCCTTCAATTTCATGTACTTTTCATGATGATGAATTTGCTGCTTTTGAAAAACATACTACAGGGATCATATCCAAACCACTAAAGAAGATGGGGTATTAGGGAAAAGGCCTCAGAATCAATGGCCAAGGCATTGTAAACCCCATCGAATTCGAGGAATTTCCGTACCATGCATGACTCACATACACCAGGAAGGAAGTTGAAGAAATCTCCGACACAACTAGTGACCAACCAACAATAGATGATGAAATCGCTCCCTCACATTCCAGCAATAGTGAGGGTTCCATGAACACTTATAAAAGGAACCCCAGGGAAAAGCGCTCCAAGACAATCCGGAAATTTTGGTGGAAAAAGAATCGTTGTAGTCGCTGCAACGAAGTAGGACACCAAAAAGCCATGTGTCCAAAAATCCATGCCTCGGAAGCATCGATGGAGGAGCTGAAAGGTGAACATGTTAAACAAATGAATCCACCACATTCATGGTGGTCTACTTTATTAAGCTCGTTTTTTTAGAGGTAGTAACTTGTTACTGCCATAATTTTAAATCATATATTGCAAGTAAATGTAAACATGATGGTGTGTTTCCCATCACTTCGAAATGCAATGATGATGTTTTGGCCTTTCCTTATGAGTAGTTAATGTATTGATTGTTTTTATGTAATCCTTGGCCAATGAGTGTGTGCTATAAACTATTGGCAAGGAGGGGTTGTTGAGTCTGATTGAAAATAATGTACCAGTTTTGCGTACAAGATTTTGAAAGTGTAGTTTTGGGTGTGTCAATTCTTTTGGGGCTCCAAAAGCTCTTCAATAGCGAGGAATTATCTAGGAGGATCGAACAGGTCCAAGTACAAGTGGCTTAAGTACAAAGGCTCAAAAATTAAAGTGGCAGAAATGTGGAAAAATTAGTGTCAAGTTGAAGATCTCGTCTTTCTTATTCCAACAACACAAATGACACTCAATTTCGAGTTTGTATGGAGGAATTAGAAGCAGTCAAAGTTTGAGGATTGACTTGGTGATGTGTCAACTTAAGGAGGTGACAATTTTGCAGAAATTTGGCCACCGGATTCTGGCCAACTCCGGCCGGAATCCGAGCGAAATTGTGGGACGGTTAAATTGAATCCTTTGGTAAATTTCCAGAAAAACAAAAAATGGCAGGTTGTTTTAAAGGATAAAAGAAATATTAAAAAAAAGGGGAGAGCGGGCCATGAACCCTGCCCTACCCAATGGTTCTAAAAAATATATAATATAAGGGGGATTGGTGGCCATGACCCCACTGCCCCCACATTCCACGAAAACCAACCATATTAAATATGGATGGGCGGGGATTTTTAACCCCTCCGCCCAACCCACAACCCTTTCCACACGCCATATAAAATGACATGGTGCCGACATAGTTAAGGGGTGGGCCGCCCAATGCGGGCTCTCCCCCCACCCCAACCTACCCAATTTGTATTAAAATATATACGATGGGTTCCAAAAAGAACATGTGTGGTTTATTTAAAATAATATCCAACTTATTACGAAGGGGGTGGGGTTTGACCACCTGACCCCCTCCCTCACATCCAGATCTAAAACCAACTCAGTTAGCGGACTCCTTAGGGAATCTACCCACCTTTTTAATATATAAACCTACATTTCATAAGTGCGCCTAGGCAGGCCAGGAGCGGCACAGAGTACGATACAGAGTGGAACCATGAACACTTTGCAGAAGGGGGGCAAAACCATGAACCGAGCCATTTCCAGAGGGGCCAGACTTTCACTTTGTCAGAATCAAGAAAATTTTATATGGATTTTGCACCTCTCGGCACCACGAATCCAATGGTGTTGTCCATTTATTCATCAGAGGTCTCCAATTGTCGAGCACTTTCAATTATGGAGGTATAAGGGTGTGATTTTTCATTTAATTCTTGTACTTTCATTTTAATTGCTACTTAATGAAAGAGGGCCTCCCCACTAACTAAGAAGGGCCCGAAGACATAGTCCCTCTTGGACGAACTCCGATATCAATTTCGTGTCTTCTTGCATGATTTTATGTGCTTCTCTCTTCTTATGTTCATGCCTTTAAAGTTTCATGGTTTCACATGTTAATTCTTTAATACATCTCAAGAAAAGATTTTGGATCATCCACACTTTCCAATAGTGCTCCAAGAATACTTGAAGTGTCCAATAGTATGAGAGAGGGAGAATAATGAGAGCTCCAAAACTGGACTGAAAAAAACCTATCAACTGATCCTCATAATCCTTTTTCGCAATGAGGCCTCTATTTTCTTCATTTTCCATTATTTTCCTCCTCACATGCAACCTGTGACATTTCACCTTCTTTTTCTCCGATTTTCCATTATTTTCATAACTAAAATTCCAATCAATGTCTCATGCCTTTCCAAAGTCTTTGTTTTTGTCTTTTCCTTTTCCAATTTCCTTTAGCCATAATAAACCAAATGAACACTTGCTCTGATGTTTTTCTCGCCATTCAACCTTGGAATACATGTCTCATCACCATGGTCTTATATATATATATAGATAGATATATACATGGATTTTTACCAAAGCTGTTACAAATGAACCATATGCATATTATACATGAGGAAAAGAAACTTTTATGTACATCATACATCATACTTGGCCCTCAACATGGGTCCATAATATCTAGATTGATATGGAACATAACTAACATACAAGTGGTATACATTATTATTTCCCAAATAGAACAATCATGCATACTATAAAATTATAATTTCTCATGTATGGTTGAAATTCCGATTGCAAAATTTTACTTCACAGGTACTCATGTTGCTATTAAGCAACCCCTGCTTAATCCCATCAGCAACGTTAGTCATAACATGCATTGTTCAAAAAAGTATTCACTTTCACAATAATTTTAGTTTCATGCATACAATATTGTCACGCATAAAAGTATATACACATATTCATTAATGTGTAAATGTCAATAAAAATTAGGATAGCGATCCAAACATTTCCAATTCCCTAGTGTATTGTTACCAACAAACTAGCACATGAAGTAACTACCATAAGCATTTGTTTACAATTTTCTGTAAGCTTAAATAAAAAACCAATTAATGCATGTCAGTTTTAATAGTTAGGCATGCAACACTAAATAATCAGTGCTACTAATAATCTTAATGCAGCCATGAAATGAATCATTAAGAAACTAGCCATTATATTCAAGTCTCGCTTCTCAACTCATTGTGTATTTTTAACATCTAAAAGGGTTCATTCAATTTAATTTTAAAACACTCTATCCTCCTCTTCAAGGAATTTCCCCATCTTTTACATTCATGCATTTATTCTCCAAATTAGTCCATTGTAGCTTTAGTCATACTCATTAAATGTAACATTAATATTTTAATATCTGCAAAGGTTGGTAGTTGATTCTCACTTCCTTAGTGAGTGTTTAATATTTTTCATAGGTGCAACAAAGGTTTTAGTGTCTTTTATCATCGTCAAGATTCAAATGTTGTGAACACAATTTTGCAGCGGAATTTATTACTTACTACCCTTCAATGCAGTTATAAACATGAATCACATTTCTCATTTCAAACATAGTCATTCTGTGTATATCAATATGTAGATTGTTATCATTCTGCGTATATCAATATGTAGATTGTTAGACTCATACTTGAGCTGATGCCCACTAGTAGCATACCTCGATTTTTTTTTGCATGCACAAAGATCATCAAAGATCATAATTATATTTGCATAATTTTTTTTGTTATATTTTCATCCTCACACGAATATCAATTATGATTTTCATGCCAGTGTTGCAACCTTAAACTCTGATATCACTTGTAATATCCACAAGTAACTTCACATGAAAATGCAGGGAGTTAGAATTTTTTTACACAAATTACCCACAGGTAAGTATCGAAATCACTATTCCAGAATCCTCATTAACCATTAGATATAATGTTCATGAGTACATAGATTAACTTTAGTAGAGGAATAGTAAGTTACATAACCATTAACAACCATCGTTTGACATATTAACATAAAAAAATTTGACGTAACCTTGCATCCATTTCACGATTCCTTTAACCAGATTAGTTAATCCCATACTTGATATTATAATCATCATTTCATGCAAGGAATCCATATAAGAAAAAGTAGCACAATAGGAAACCACATCATTAGACACTGATATACCCTGGAAACCCCGTAGGGTTAAAATGTGTAATTATTTAATTTTATTATTAAACGCCCGTGAGGGTGTTCACCCCTCACTCAATGAATTATAAGGGAGTCCATCCCTTAACCATTGTAATAAAATATTACAATTAAATTTCATTTAAATACAAAATATATAGCTAAAATATATTACAATAATCATGATATCGTTTATCCACAAATCTTCAATATTTATATCTTTTTGGCCTGGCTGTTCCTTTAGTGGACCATCCTATAGCTCACACTCATCTGCATGGACCATTAACTCTTTACTTGCCACCATGTTAAACATAATTCATCCTTTGCACAAGTAACCATCTTTTAATTCCATTGTTGTCGTCAACATACATTGAAATCATGATTATATAGAGTATTAATCAACCAATTCATAAATCTATACTAGTGATGCTTCACCATCTATTCATGTACATTTATGATTTGCAATTAAAATATCACGATATGCTATATGATCATGATATAGCATATGTGTTAATTATACGCATGTAACCATCAAAACATGTTTATAAAATAAATACTACTTTAAATAATATTTCTTTTACACAAGCACACATTATTGCAAGACAAATCACTATACTTGTCCATACATTCCTTTAAAGGAAACTAACACATCAATTATGATATTCGTGCATGCAAATTACATAACTTTTATAAAAAAAAACTAGCCCTTAAGCTATTACTTTTGGTGCACGCAAATGCGTAAAGAAAGCTAACAAAATGAATGTTTTTCCTACGCTTGCAAATAACACTGTTACCGATGAAATAGGTAACCTAACCTCAAAACGGGAACTCTAGCCCAAAAAGACTCAAAAAAATATGAAAAAACACCCCAAAAACAAAAAAAGTGTATTCCATAACACACTTGGTTTTTTTTTAAGGTCAAATTCAACATTTTATGAAATTATGCTAAAAACAAAATTGTTTCTTGAAAAAAGGATTGAAAAAACATCTTCAAAACAAAACTAGTTGATGCTGGAATAACAAAAAAAAATTGTGTCATATTTTTGACATTTTTAAAAATAGAAATAACATTTTTTAATTTTTAAAATTCAAACATTAAAAAAACCTAAAATTTAAGAAAAAAATTAAATTTAAAAATAAAAACATTTTAAAGCTTAAAATTTAAAAATATATAGGAATAAAAAAATAAGAATAAAAAACAAAATAGAATTTTTAATTCAAACATTAAAAAAACCTAAAATTTAAGGAAAAAAATAAAATTAATAAAATTAAATTAAAGATTAAAATTTCAAAATATATAGAAATAAAAAAGTAAAAATAAAAATAAAATAAATTTTAAAATAAAAAATTAGATTTAAAGAAATATATTAAATTTTAATAAATTTTAAAATTTAAAAAAAAAATTAAAATTAAAAATTAAAAAAAACAAAACAAAACAAAACATTATTAAAATTAAAAGTAAAAAAAATGAAAAATTAATTAAAAATAAAAAAAGTGAAAAATAAAATACAATAAAGTAATTAAATTTTAAAAAATATATATTAAAAAACAAATAGATTTTAAAAAATAAATTAAATTTAAAATATAAAAAATAATATATATATATATATATATATATATATATATATATATATATATATATATGAACTTAAATTAAAAATATATATATTAGATTTTATTAAATTTAAAAAAAAATGTTAATATTAAAATAACAAATTAAATTTAAAAAAAATATTAAATTTTAATAAATAAATGAATAAATAAATAAATTTTGAAATTAAAAAAAAAAAACAACAAAAAAAACATTATTAAAATAAAAAGTTAAAAAACTTTAAAAATCAATTAAAATTGAAAAAATAAAATAAAAAATAAAATAAAAAACAAATTAATTTGAAAATATTAAGTTTAATTAAAAATAAAAATAAAAATAAAAATCTAATTTTAAATACACAATTTTAATTGAAATTAAAAAAAATATAAAAATTTTATGTAATAATAATAATAATAATAATAATTAAAAAAATATTAAATTCAAATAAATTAAAAAAAAAATACAAAATTTACTAAATTTAAAAAAATTAAATGAAAAAACTAAACATAAAGTTTAATAATAAAAAATATATATATGTGAAAAATAATAATAATAAGAATAATAATAATTATTATTATTATTAAGATTTTTGATTGAGTAATTTCTAAGGATGATCGAGGAAAAAGAACGATGGAACACGCAACTGTTAGGGTTCTTTGTGATGGCTTCCTCCGCGGCACTGGGTCTGCCGCCCCCTCGCGATATGAAAACTAGTGGCTTCTTTCAGGCCTGGAGATTCCATGCCCTATACGTAGGCTTCCTGCCATTGTCATACCTCCTCACGCTTGCAGAGGTAAATTTTCTACGCTTGTTGCAGATTCTCGCCTTTCTCGAGCTGGATCCTGCTTGGGGTCTCGACTAGCCCCTGCAACCATTATTATCTGTACGATCCTCTGCGATAAAGAGCAGTGGACTCTCCTCAGCTCTGAGGAGGACGCGGTCGGAGTGGATCTTTTTCATGCTTTTTCTTCTCGCAGAGCTGCAAGAGCCGCCCTCATAGTAGGGAGTGGGATTTTATATGAAGCCCATTATCGGGGTTTTTCTCCTCCTCATTAGGCCGCTGCCTACCCTTTTGTGGCTCGGTCTTCTGTGGCTTTCACTAACGGCTCAGCCGCTTTTGAGAGTGCATATCTCAACAGCAGGTCTGTGGCTTGTTGTTGGAAGGAGGTTACTTCAAAACTTGAGATCCATACAAGAAAAGCTTCAGACTCTGCCTCCACAGCTGGCCGGAAGCAGATTTGTCACTCGGACCAGCCAGAACTGCCAGAAGAAGCACCTTCTTTTCAGATCCAAATCACACTCCTCTCTGGCAAAACGACGATGCAATGGGTGCGGGCTACAGATCTTGTGGAGAATCTTTCGCTAAAACTCGAACTCCAGCTGGGTATCCCTTCCTCTTTCCAGAGACTGCTATATCAAGGTAAATAGCTAAAGGATACCCTTCCCCTCTCCTTTTACTGCATTCAAAAGGATGCTTCTATTATGGTCAGTTCTCGTCTAAGAGGAGGGTCCTTTGGGCAGACCTCCTCTGCTCCTCCTTTCTCTTTTAAAGATGCAGTCCACAAAGGTGCTGCCCATCCTCAGTATTCTTCGAAAGCAGCTCAACCACCTATAGCCTCCAAGCCATTTTTGGTGGATAAATCGGAGGAAATTCCTTCCATCGAACTCTCTCATCCTGCGATTGACGATCACTACCAACAATTCACAGAATTCACAATCATATGCAGATTTAATGGTATTTGGCCTCGCACAGCAGATTTATACCAGTGGATCCATACCAACTAGACTAATAAAAGCAAGATCTACTTATGCTCGAAAGGCTTCTTCATTGTGGATTTTGACTTAGATGAAGATTACCAGAAGACCTTAACGGGAGGCCCTTGGTTCTGGGGCTCGGCTGGACTTTTCCTCACTCCATGGTTTCCAAACTTCGACCCTTCTACAACTGTCATCACCAAACTTCCCATTTGGGTCAGGCTCCCGAACCTTCCGGCGCACCTATGGCACATCTCTGTTTTCATAGCCATTGGAGACACCTTAGGTCGATATCTCGCTACAGATTCCTCAAGGAGGGAGAATGGTCTCTACACCTATGGCAGATTATGTGCGGAAATAGATATCAGCAAAGGGTTGCCGGATTAGATCAATCTCAAGATAGAGGATTTCCACTGGACACAAACCTTGGACTATGAAAATACAGCCTTTCGTTGCCGCCATTGTCATCAAACGAGGCACCTCCAAAATGCCTGTACCCAGTACCACGACAAAATGAAGAATCTGAAATGCAAGCCCAAATCCAAGAGCTGGAATCCCTGTGTTCCTCCCCCCCCCATGGATGAATCTGATTCCTCCAGCTCGGATGAGGAGGAAATTGAAGCAGATGGGCAGAATGTTGGGTCTCGGTTGGATGTTCCCTCAACCAGTCCTGCGGATCCCTCCGCCCCGCCGATCTCTCAGAAACGCACTCACGTATCTTCGTCCTCGGATTCTGATAAGGATATTCCGCCCCCTGGGTAGAATAGTCTTCAACTAGTCATGGCTCAGCCAACTTCCACTGGATGGGTCAAAGTAAGCAAGAAAAAAGGGGAAAAAAGTCGTTTGGCACTATCCACCCTCTCTGGGTAGATACCTCTGTTCTGATCCAGCTTCTTTGCTATTCTGTGTTATCTTTTTGCTCATTCTCTGATTGTCATCTAGGAGCAAGGCTAATAGCCTATCACCTTCGGCTCCCTGGCTTTTTCTGCTTCGCTTGCATGCAAGCTTGATTGTACCATATATTTCTCCTCTTAATAGAATTAGTCATATTCAGGAAAAAAAAAAAAAATATTATTATTATTATTATTATTAACAAAATTAGAAAAAAAAATATTAAAAACAAAAAAAATTAAAAGAAATTAAATTTCAAATATAAAAATTAAATTTAAAAAAAAAAAATTAAATTAAATTTTTTGAATTTAAAAAAAAAAATTTTAAAAAAGAAAAAAATATTAAAAATTTAAAAAAGTAAAATAAAAATAAAAGAGATACTATCTAGTGGTGGTAACCCTTGATAAACCTCCCGCCTGTATGGCGGCGGTGATTCCAAATAACAACATTGCCAGGTGAAAGAGTAACCTAACCTCAGCAGAACTCTACAGCCCAAAAGACTCGAAAATAATATTGAAAAAACACCCCAAAAAACAAAAAAAAGTGTATTTTAAAATTACTGCTTGGTTTTTTAAGGTCAAATTCAACATTTTATAAAATTATGCTAAAAACAAAATTGTTTCTTGAAAAAGTTGAAAAAACACCTTGAAAATAGAAACTAGTTGGCGTTTCTTGAATGAAAAAAAAAATTGTGTCATATTTTTGACATTTTTAAAAATAGAAATAACATTTTTTAATTTTTAAAATTCAAACATTAAAAAAAACCTAAAATTTAAGAAAAAAATTAAATTTAAAAAATAAAAACATTTTAAAGCTTAAAATTTAAAAATATATAGGAATAAAAAATAAAAAATAAAAACAAAATAAAAATTTTAATTCAAACATTAAAAAAAACCTAAAATTTAGGAAATTAAATTAAATTAAATTAAAGTTTAAAATTTCAAAACATATAGAAATAAAAAAATAAAAATAAAAACAAAATAAAAATAAATTAAATTTTAAAATAAAAAATTAAATTTAAAAATTAAAAAAAATTAAAAAATTATTACAATTAAAAATTAAAAAAATGAAAAATTAATTAAAAATAAAAAATGAAAAATAAAATACAATAAAATAATTAAATTTTAAAAAAAATATATTAAAAAACAAATAGATTTTAAAAAATAAATTAAATTTAAATTATAAAAAATAAAATATATATATGAACTTAAATTAAAAATATATATATTAGATTTTATTAAATTAAAAAAAAATGTTAATATTAAAATAACAAATTAAATTTAAAAAAAAAATATTAAATTGTAATAAATAAATGAATAAACAAAAAAAAATTGAAATTAAAAAAAAAAAAACAAAAAAAACATTGTTAAAATAAAAAGTTAAAAAACTTTAAAAATCAATTAAAATTGAGAAAATAAATTAAAAAAAATATATATTAAATAAAAAATAAAATAAAAAACAAATAAATATTAAGTTTAATTTTAAAAAAAAAAAAATCATCTAATTTTAAATACACAATTTTAATTGAAATTAAAAAATATAAAATTTTTATGTAATAATAATAATAATAATAAAAATATTAAATTCAAATAAATTTAAAAAAATACATAAAATTTAATAATATATATATATATATATATATATATATATATATATATATATATATATATATATATATAATAATTAATTTAATAAAAATTATTAACAAATTTAGAAGAAAAAAAATTAAAAAAAATTAAATTTCAAATATAAAAATTAAATTAAAAAAAAAAAATCAAATTAAAAAAAAAAAAAAAAATATATATATATATATATATATATATATATATATATATATATATATATATTAAAAATTAAAAAAAATAAATAAAATAAATAAAAATAAAAATAAAAGGGAATTTTTTGATAGTGGTGGCGCCGTTAATCGGCCTTCCGCCTATGTGGCGACAGAGGTCGATTCCGGGAATCGCCCTCCTGCGACAAGAAGCAAATTCTGAGAATTGCCCTGAGGCCGATTCCGGGAATCGCCCTCTCGCGACAGGAGGCCTGATTCCGGGAATCACCCTCCCGCTGCGGGAGGCCAATTTCGGGAATCGACCTCCCCTCGCGGGAGGTCGATTCCAGGAATCACCCTCCTGCTGTGGGAGGTCGATTCCGGGAATCGCCCTCCCGTGACAGGAGGCCGATTCCGGGAATCGCCCTCCCGCCGCAGGAGGCCGATTCCCGAAATCGCCCTCCCACCCAGGTGGCAGTAGAGGCCGGCCGCTGGATGGGCGGGGAGGCTGCATGCCGATTCCCGAAATCGCCCTCCCACCCAGGTGGCGGTGGAGGTCGGCCGCTGGGCGGGCGGGGGGCTGCATGCAGCCTCCCCGCTTGCCCAGCGGCCAGCCTCTGCCACCGCCTGGGAGGGAGGCCGATTGGCGGCGCCACCACGATCATTTTTTTTTTTTTTTTAATAAATTTGTTTCTTTAATTTGATTTTTGTTTTTAATTCAATTTTTTTTTTTTAATTTAATTTGTTTTAATTTTTTTTGTTTCTTTTTTTTAAATTTTGTTTTCAAATTTAATATTTTAGATTAATTATTTTTTAAAATTTAAAATTTATTTATTAAATTTATTAAATTTTAATTTAATATAATTTTTTTTTAAATCTTTTAGTTTATTTAGTTTTTTATTTTTAAAATTTATAAATGGTTTCATTTAAAAAAAAAATAGTAAATTTATGGATATTTGTTTTTTAATTATTTGCACGCGGTTTTTTTCTTTTTTAGTTTTTTAATGATAGTTTTTTTTTTTAATTCTTTTATTTTTTTTCTTATTATTATTATTTTTTTAATTTAAATTTTTAAATTTAATTTTTTCCTTTTTTGTCTAAATTTTAATTTTGTAATTTAAATTATTTTTAAATTTTCTATTTTGATTTTTTTTTTTAAATTAAATGGTTTTTTTTAATAACTTAGAAAAAAATGTTTTTGATGTTTTTATTTTTATTTTTTAGGTTAATTTTTGTTTTTTTTCTTTAAATTATGTGTTTTTTTTTCAAATTTTATCATTTCTTTTGATATAATTTTGGAATATTTTTGTTTTTTTTTTTGTTTTTTTTTTTGTTTTTTTAATTTATTTTTGTTTAAATTTTTTTTTTTTACGAGTTTTTTTTTTTTTTTTTTTAAATTTTTATTGGTTTTTTTTATTGTTTTTATATATATTTTTTTATCTAAGTTTTGTGTTTTATTACCAACATGAAAATCACCACTCTAAAAAAAAAGTTGATGCTGCATCAATACGTTTCAAAATTAGCATGAAAATCACCGCTCTTTAAAAAAAAAAAAAGGTTGATATTGCATCAATATGTTTCAAAATTAGCATGAAAATCACTAACATTTTAAAACAAATATTCATACTTCATAAATAAAAATATTAGAGTGTCAAAAATGTGCTAAAAAAAAAAAAAGGTAATTTTGCATCACCACTTTTCAAAATTGTGTGCTTTTTATGCTATCAAAAAAAAGTAGGTAACAGTGTGATTACTTATTTCATCGGTAACAGTGTTAAATACATATACTTTCCAAAAGGATCCTTTCCTATGTAGGCTATTACAACATGTTTTAATTGCCCAGATGCGAATGTATATTCTTTCCAAACAAAAGATACAAAAAAATCTTGCATGCATATACATCGTATTCCAAACAAAACTAAGAAAATGGTTATGATAGAATAAAGTAATCGCATACAATTTTTCGAAAGAAATGTAGCTCAATAGTTCTTTTATCCATGCAAAGAACATATCTCTATAACACAATGAATATTCTTTGTGCATGCAAAAGCTATCATAATAATCATTCTTTAATATGCGCAAAACATATTCCCTTCTCTAGAATTCTACCATAATTTTCTATTATTTTCGTGTAAACAAATACATACTTCTTTCTCAAAAATAAGTTAATATAACCTTGTTTCTCAATAAAAGATCTAACACAACACTTTTGTTTTTATGCATGTAAAGAAAATATTTCTTTTCAGGAAGCCTATCACAATTTGAGTATTCCTTATACACACAATACATATATTTTCCCCAAGGATTCCATCAAAATTAAACATATACCCATTTGCAAGGAATTAGCACTACGACTATTATTCTTGCAAAAAAATACACAATGTTAATATATAATCTTTCCCATAATAGCTATTATTCCACTGTGCAACCATACAATTTTCTAGTAAACTATCATTTTAGCTATTATACTTGCATGCAAAAATAATACTTCCAAAAGGAATTGAAATAATAGTTATGACACTCTACATGTTCTTCTCCAAGAGAAAACTAATATGCAATACATGCTCTTTTGCAAAAGAATATTTTTCAAGAGAAAACGAATTCAATATATTTCCCTTTCTAGATATGATATGTATTTATGTCTTATAGTTACAAGATTCACATGCAAGAATTCTTTCAAAAGAATAACAAAATAAATATATACATATTTTTTTTCAAGAAAAAAAATTAAAAGCTTATTAGTTAACTTTTCAAGGATACACACATATTTCTTTTCCAAGAAACCAAATGCTTATCTCTTTTCAAAAAACTCCGACAAAATAATGGCATTTTCCGTAAATGAAAATGACACATTTCTTTTAAAGAAAATCTAACTTAACTGCTATTTCTTTTGTATGCATTCTCTTTTCCATAAATGAAATAACTATTGCTTGAATATGTATTCTTTTCAAGCAAAATAGAAAATAGTTATTTCTATGTGCAAAATAGACTTATATTCATTGCAAATACTAACACATAAACACACCATATTTACCAAAAGTTGGTATACTTAACTCTTCAATGGTTGACTCCTCGCCTCCATCACATGTTAGAGTTAACTCCTTGCCTCCATCACATGTCGAAGAAGTTAATACTGGTGTCTCTGTGGTATCCCAAACAAATATAAAGTTGACGTACTCAAGTTTTGTTGGAATGAGACCCTGATAAGTTGCACGTTTCAATGGCCACCAAGCACGTAAATATATTGATCTCCGGTTCAACATGTTGGTAATGGTATAAATCATGGAGTGAATTGATGGAAGAATCTCATCCATCTATGTTCGATGAAATTGCTCTGCCAACTCCTATGGAGGCCGAAAGCGATTCCAACGACCTATGGATCTTTGAACAATCAGTCCTTCCTCTCTTACGAAACCACGAAAGTCCCCATAGCTTCCATCATCTTCAAAATCTCGATAGTTCGCGACAAATGATAATCAAGAACCCACTAATGAATTTTGATTCATATACATGAATCTTAGTAGAACATAAATGCACCGAAACGGTAAAACCATGCATCTAGGGATCCGAGAATAAAGGAGAAAGCAGTTATCAAGAACCATTTAATCCTAATGAATTCTTGGTATGAATTAATCAGGGTATGTTAATAATATTTACGTTAATGAATCAAATATGCCATGTAAAGGTATTGGGAAGGAGATCAACACAAATTGCACAAACCCGTTTTCAATACATTCTTTTTTCCACACACATCCAAACTCCCTTGTTCGACATACGACTTTCACACTCCATACAAAACTCAACTCTAACATTTAATATTTGTAAATTTCCATCAAACACTGTAATGTTATCATTTATACAAAAATTAAAAAAAATTAAAAAATTGTTTTACAATATAACAAGAATATCATTATATGATTATAACATAAGTATTTAGAATAATGAATATATTTTTATTATTTTAAATAATATATGTTGAAAATAATTAAATCTTTTATTTTTATGCCATAAAGCATTCTTATTTGAAAACAACTCTCCTAGGTGTTAGGGTGTCCATGTCTGAGCCATTGGATCAAATGTTAGATGATTGAAATGTTTTAGGCCATTAAATCAACAAGTAAATAGTTATATATATATTTTTTAAAATGTTAGTTTTAGTTTTTTTTTTAATAAGTTAGATTGAATGTAGGTTTTGGTGACTTTTAAGTTATAATGCTGTTATTAAAAAAATGTATTTTTATATGTGTTTTTTAATAGTATTTCTTTTCTTTTCTTTTTAATAAGTTAAATTGAATTTAGGTAATAAAATAAAATAACAATAAACTATAAAAACAGTCCATGATATTGACCCATGGTATTTATGTGGAATATAGTTTATTTAAAAGGGGAAATTAAGATTGCCTAGATCAATCTTAACTCTCCAGTATTTTTTTTTTCTTTTTCATAAGTTAAATTGAATTTAGGTAATAAAATAAAATAACCATAAACTATAAACTATAAAAACAGCCCATGGTATTGACCCATGGTATTCATGTGGAATATAGTTTATTTAAAGGGGGAAAATACATGGTTTTTTTCGTTATATATTATTTATGTTACAACTGTTTTATTATTCATGGGTAGTATTTCTTAATATATAAAAAATGAAATTAATAATGATGAATGTTCATAATTCTCATTTCTTAATTAACACTAAATTTACCTCTAATTACTTAATTGTAATAGTTTGTAACTACATAACAATTTGTAAATACATACATACTCTTTCAAAAAAAAAAATTGTTAATGAATATCAAATTTCTTTTGTTAAAAAAAAACTATATACATATCTTTAATTACTTAATTGTCACTAAAAAACTTACATGTTTTTTACTTTATAATCATAAGCTAATTTCACAAGTTATTAGTTTGTAACCTAATCCACAATCAAAGATAATGGCTAGGGATGTCACAAGTTATCATTCACATAGTGATTTATTGAAGTTCTTAGCTGAAATGGATCCTATTAGATGCATGGTGGCCAGATACACTAAAAAATTCAAAATAGATATTAAAGTTCTCAGTTGAAATGGATCATATTAGATGCATGGTGGCCAGAGACACTAAAAAATAGATATATGTTATGACATCCATATTGTCTACAAACCATCCAAATTTCCCACATTATATGATGTCAAACTTACTCAACTTTTTATTTTGAAATTTTAAAAAAAGTTTTTCACTACATAATTTTATCTTTTATAATTTTTTTAATTTTCAATTCCAAACAAAACTTGTAAAAGAAAAAATCCACTCAGTCCTTACTGTAGATTATAGTTTTACCAAATTGACACTATGTGATTAACAATAGAGTACGTTGAGACAACCCTAAAGAGTTTTTTTGTACATGTTACCTGATCCACAATCAAAGAAAATGGCTAGGGATTTTACAAGTTATTAGATTGTAACCAGCTCCACAATCAAAGAAAATGGCTAGGGATGTCACAAGTTATCATTCACACAGTGATTTATTGAAGTTCTTAGCTGAAATGGATCCTATTAGATGCACGGTGGCTAGAGACACTAAAAAAATCAAAATATATATTGCATTTCTCAGTTGAAATGGATCATATTAGATGCATGGTGGCTAGAGACACTAAAAAATGTAAAATAGATATCTATTATGACATCCATATTGTCTACAAAACATCCAAATTTCCCATCTTATACAACAATTTCTAACAATAACCGCTCAATTTACTCTCCAATTTTTTAAATCCCCACCCATGTTAGGGAGATCACAATGTAAAATCAAATGTTCCTGTGGTATTTTTAGATTATTTCTCTTTAGTATCAGTGTAGTATGTTTTCAATCAAGAAGAGGCTTCAGAGTTTAAGAACTATATCTTAGATCTGAGCACGTGATTTTATTAAAATTTATGAAACAAAATCATTTTTTACAACTTGTATGTTTAAATATGTGATTTTGGAAGTGATGATGGCTTCTTTAGACACTTGATTAGTATTGTGAAAGAACTTTGGTTATATCATTAAGGACTGTGAGTAGTTCATCTAGCAGTTGCATTTCTTATAACATATTTTCATATCCTTTGTATAAGCTATCGTATATACAGTTCTAACACATTTCCTTAGGACGTTAGTTATATGGTGAGTAGTTGATGTAGAAATTGCATTACTTATAACAGATTTTTATATCCTTTGTATGAGCTATTTTATCTACAATTCTAACACATTTCCCCCAGGTGTTACCTATATGGTGCCTGAGTGATGATGGCTTATTTAGACACTTGATTAGTATTGTGGAAGAACTTGGAGTATATCATTAAGGATTGTGAGTAATTCATGTAGCAGTTGCATTGCTATGAAATATTTTTATATCATTTGGATAAGTTGTTGTATATACAGTTATACTATGATATGGATACACATTCCCCCCAAGCATTACCATATTGTGATTGTTGTCCAATTGTTGATATTTAGATAAATATAATTAAATGATTGATGGTTTTGGAACATCAAAGTTACTATGATAACCTTTTATCTTAGGATGACTCCTTAGTGTTGAGATTCAATTTGCATGACGAAGATGCATAGATCGCTTCACAGGAAAACCCTTTTGCCTATTGATAGTATGTGGTAGTTGTATGAATGGACTAGTTATATTGTCTTCATTGTCATAAGATTCGGCACGGTTTTTTTTTTTTGATACGTATATATACAAGTTATACATATTTTATAGTAAGAAATGTTCTTTAATAATAATAGTCACTGAAAGGGGAAATGATCTCAATACACCCCTATAGATATACAATGTCTCATGGTATTCTTCTCATTTGGTGACACATGGAAATTCCAATACCAAAACTCTTTCACAATGTTTCTCACATTATACGAAAGTCTATCTTGATAAGGTTTCCTACATATATTAGCCCAACATGCAAGTTCATCATTCTCATGTTATTGAATCCTAATTTTTTAATGCCTCCATAAACTTTAGCTTAATGTTTTGTAGATTATTGTTTTCATTGACATCAACCAATATGATGTAGTTATTTTTCCAACAACACCTGTCAATAATTCCCTACTAGCACTTATGCCATATTGAGATTGATATTTTGCAATTTTTCTAGGGGTTGATGTCATATTTCTTGATACTAACTCATTTACCTTCACCTCTTTGGAATTTCTAATGTCCAATAATTGAACTATATTTATTAGCTATGGTGTCATGAGGAAATTTTTTATTTTTCATGTCAATTACCTTTTATAACTCTAGGAGGTTCTTAATATTGCCTTTTTTTTAAATAAATGAAACTCAATTATATACTTAAAAATATGATTAGGTAAGATAATTTTAGGATTATAATTTTTTTTTTTGTCCAAGTTGACAATGTGAATGCTTATTTACCTAAAGTTGGCTCCCATGTTCAATACCTCCCCATGGGGTTTGAAGATAATAGGTAATGAAAATTGAATGACATATAAAACAAATAATTTATACGTCAAAAAATCAGTTCTATATATTATAGTAGTTATTGCTTGAGTAATATTTCAATTTGACATTCAATTCTTTATTAATAAAGTTGTTTTATTTAGTAGGGAGTACAATAATTTTGTAATCAAATAATAGGATACACATATTCACAATATAATTTCTTTGAATGAATAGATGTGTGTAAAATATTTTAATAAGAAACTAGATTTGTAATTATAAAATATAAAACTATAACTTAAATATGTGAAATTACTTTGTATTTTTTTCCTTGTGTATATAGAGAAAGACTGAACCAAGTTTGGAGTGAAGAAAATAAACCATAACATGAATAACACTATCTCCTTCCAAAAATGTCTCTATATTAAAATGACATTCACTTTCTTGTATACCAAGACTATTGTTCTTCATATACAATTTCTGACAAGCATGCAAATGGTGCTCGGATATGTAGATGAACTTGGAGTAAACTCTATTTCTGTTAATAAAAATTCTCTTTATTTACATCAATGCTAGATAGATTTTACTTGAATATATTTGAAATATATTATTTGAGTTACATGCTCATTTCATGCTTGTTTTAGAGGATTATTAATCACCAAAGGAATTTCACCCCAATTTCCTATTTCAATATCTATAACAAAATTTTTATATGTGTTAACAAATTATGTTGGTTTACATATATGTTTTCACTCACAATTTCCTATTTCAATATCTATAACAAAATTTTCTGGTTCATAACTCTTATAATCAATATCTTTGAAACCTTCACGACCCGCTTCCATGGAAGCAAAATTTTCCTTTCATTCCTTCATGATGGCTCCTTCTCTGTAACAACTTATTTCATTATGTTGGTTTACATATATATTTTCACCCACAATTTCCTATTTCAATATCTATAACAAAATTTAAACCTCGACCTGCTTCCATGTAAGCAAATTTTCTTTTCATTCCTTCATGATGGCTCTTTCTCTGCAACAACTTATTTCTTCTACGCTACTCTTTCCTATGCTATTGCCTTACGGCATTTCTTTTGCAACATATGGTGCAATTGCTAGTTATGGCTTAAGGCGTCACTATTTGAAAATAACTCCCCTAGTTGCCTCAGTGTCCATGTTTGAGCTATTGGATCAAATGTTAGATGATTGAAATGTTTTAGGCCATTAGATCAAGTAAATATTTTTATATATGTTTTTTATTCACAAAAACCAATTAATTTATATTACATGGATAAAAAACAATATAAAAAAGGAAAATAGCTATTTATATATTTAAATATTACATTTTTGTGCTACTATGCTCTCCAACAAAGTATGATTGAAAGGTTGTAATTTCATATTTAACATTTTGACTATGTCAAATTACACAAAATTAAAAATAAAAGTAAATTAAATAAAAATATTGACATAATGTAATGAACATTTTAACTAGGTCAAAAGACAATAATGATAAACTACAAATACAACCCATGGTATTACCCATGGTATTCATGTGGAATGTAGTTTCTTTATGGGGGGAACTAAGATGGCCTAAATCAATCTTAACTATGCTATGTAAAATTACACAAAATTAAAAATAAAAGTAAATTAAATAAAAATATTAACATAATTTAATGAACATTTAAACTAGGTCAAAATACAATAAAAAATAAAAATAATAAAATAAAATAATGATAAACTATAAATACAGCCCATGGTATTGACCCATGGTATTAATGTGGAATTTAGTTTTTTTATAGGGGAACTAAGATGGCCTAAATAAATCTCAATGATTCAAGCAAGCCCTCAAAAAGAGTCAGACAATAGTGATATAGAGACAATTTATTCATAAGCACGAGAAAGCTAGGATTATAACCTGAGATAGAGTTATGGGAAGAGAAACGTTCCAATTGTAAGGAGGAGTCAAAGTTACATGAGTAGTAGTTCACTCAACATAATTCTCCACCGCTTATTCTGGAGGAGAAATTTCCTACTACCTTATCAATTGAAGAAGGCCCACATGAGAAAATCAGAAGAGATTCCTCAATGTTATTTTCATTTGACATTCAGTCACTCTGCTCTTTTTTGTCTAGTAGTCTCCTTACCTCTTCCCTTAAATTCAATGACTCAGAAAATACTGGACAAAAGTCACTTACCTATTGTAATCAGTTGGAAAAAAAGGTATCTATAAAGGGTCACTTGGGGAGGAATCTGTTATTTTAAAGATCGGGAAAATAATTTCAAAACAAAAATGTATTATCACTAGGGAAGGGAGTTATTACATTTAAAATTTGTTCCCATTCTTGTCACTACAAAATTTGATGTTGCTTTTTATTTGATGGGAAAATAAATCATATTTAAAAGGCACTAAAGTCTTGAATTATGATCCTTAAAGAAGTCATTAGATTCCCTAATTATGAGCTGATTTTTTCTTCTTACTTTTGGTTCTTCATGATGTTTGTTATTGTAGATAATTTAGTAATATAAATTATCTAACTGAGATTAATTAATCATCCCCAAGAGTTAAAAAGGGCTCGAATGTTTGTTATCCATAAAATTGGCGATTAAGATAACTCTATGCTTTATGTTCAAATGACAGGTGAAGGTGGATTTACCATACTTAAGCTTCTTAGTAGTCTCTTATGAAGTACCACATGTCATAGTGATAAGTTTTTATTCCATTAAATAATTCTAGCTGTAGAGCAAAGTCAGAGTTCATGGAAGGGTGAAGTCTGGCCAACTTGGTCATAAAAACGAAGTGCATCCTTCATTTTCAAGAAGAAAAAAACATACAATTTCGTCATATAGAAGTCTTGAGTGCTTTGGCCAAAATGTCTTATCCATTATGAAAAACACATCTTACATGCAATTAATAAAAAAGAATTTGTTCCACATCAATTACCCAATATGGATATTTTGATTTGAGGTCCAGTAAACATAATTCTCCACACCTTGGTCTGGAGGATCAGTTGGAGCCGAGAAATTTCCTACTACCTCTTCTTTCTTATATGTTATTCTTTCCTAGACCACAACCTTATGGCGTTTCTTTTGCAACATGTGGTGCAATTGCTAGTTTAATAAATTTTATTTCAAATATGTTCACAAGTTCTACATTGATGATGAATATATGTGTTATTTTAGTTTTTTAATCTATAAAATTATGTATTGTCTATATGTTGGTGATGCGGATCAACAGAACTCACACTTACTTATCCCACACATCCCAACTCCCTATACATGTTGTTTCTCACAACTATGTAAATTTACATCAAATTATGCAATATTACCATTTATACAAAAGGGAATTTGTTTTACAATATAACAAAAAATATGATTATATGATTATGACAGAGGTATTTATAATAATGAATATATTATCTTATTAAATATTTTGATTATTTTAAATAATATATGTTGAAAAATTAAAAATAATTAGCAAGTGCACCATATGTTGCAAAGGAAATGCCGTAAGATTGTGGTAAAGGAAAGAATATCATATAAGAAAGAAGAGGTAGTAGGAACTTTCTAGGCTCCAATCAAAATATCCATATTGGGTAATTGATGTGGAACAAATTCTTTGTTATTAATTGCATGTAAGATGTGATTTTCATAATGGATGAGATATTTTGGCCAAAGTACTCAAGACCTCTATATGACGAAATTTGCATGTTTATTTTTTATTTTTTGCATGAAGGATGCACTTGGTTTTTATGACCAAGTTGGGAAGACTTCACCCTGCCACGAAATTATTTGCTTTTGTCACATTCGCAATGTTGAATTCCTCTGATACTACTCCTAAAACTCTGACTCTGCTTTATAGCTAGAATTATTTGATGGAATAAAAACTTATCAGTATGACATGTTGTACTTCATAAGAGACTACTAAGAAGCTTAAGTATGGTAAATCCACCTTCACCTGTCATTTGAATATAGAGCATAGAGTTATCTTAATCGTCAATTTTATGGATAAGAGACACGTGGACCCTTTTTAACCCTTGGGGATGATTAATTAATCTCAGTTCAGATAACTTATATTAATAAATTATCTACAATCATATATTTCACATAGAGCATAGAGTTATCTTAATCGTCAATTTTATGGATAAGAGACACTTCGGCCCTTTTTAACCCTTGGGGATGATTAATTAATCTCAGTTCAGATAATTTATATTAATAAATTATCTACAATCATATTTCCATAATTCCTCTTTGAACAACCAATATTCCACTTCTTTGGAACTTTTCACCTCAATCAAAATAACAAACATCATGAAGACCCAAAACTAAGAAGAAAAAATCAACTCATAATGAGGGAATCTAGCGACTTCTTTAAGAATCGTAATTCAAGACTTTAGTGTCTTTTAAAGATCATTTATTTTCCCATAAAATAAAAATCAATTATCAAATTTTGTAGTGACAAGAATGGGAACAAATTTTAAATGTAATAACTCCCTTCCCTAGTGATAGTGCATTTTTGTTTTGAAATGAAATTATTTTCCCGATTTTTAAATAATAGATTCATCCCCAGGTGACCCCTTAGAGATACTTTTTTTTTTTCAACTGATTGCAATAGGTAAGTGTCTTTTGTCTAGTATTTTCTGAGTCATTGAATTTGAGGGCAGAGGTAAAGAGGCTACTAGACAAAAAAGTGCAGAGTGACTGAATGTCAAATGAAAATAACATTGAGGAATCTCTTCTAATTTTGTCATGTGGGCCTTCTTCAATTGATGAGGTAGTAGGAACTTTCTCCTCCAGAATAAGTGGTGAAGAATTATGTTGAGTGAACTACTACTCATGTAACTTTGACTCCTCCTTACAATTGAAATGTTTATCTTCCCATAACTCTATCTCGGGTTATAATTCTAGATTTCTATTGTTTATGAATAAATTGTATCTATATCACTATTGTTTGTCTCTTTTTGAGCGCTTGCTTGAATCAGTGAGATAATGGAGTGCATCTGGATTCCAAAATCCTTGAGTAAACCATTTTCTGAAGAGTCCTCTTTTGTTTTTAATTCTGCTATTTGGTCCTCCATAGACTTGTCAACGTCGTTTCGTTCTAAAGAATCATACATTCTTGATAAGTATCCATTGTCTTGCTTTTCTTCTTCCGTATACTTCAGATCTAAATGAATGGAACATGAGATAAGCTTCGTGACATTTTCCAAATTCCAAGATTTTTCATTGCACTTCTCATGTGTATCAGGGAAAATGGATTCCATACATTCAACTTTATGCCTTTTTAGGGCTTGTTGTAAGGTTGGAAGCTTCTCTTCACCATGTCTCATTTCTTCAACATCGTTTCGTTCTAAAGAATCATACATTCTTGATAAGTATCCATTGTCCT
The DNA here is from genome assembly GCA_034641835.2 of Pinus albicaulis. Classification (NCBI taxonomy): domain Eukaryota; kingdom Viridiplantae; phylum Streptophyta; class Pinopsida; order Pinales; family Pinaceae; genus Pinus; species Pinus albicaulis. The sequence continues at coordinate 849,258,876 of CM076579.1, forward strand.
ACTTTTCTTTTTCCGTATACTTCAGATCTAAATAAATGGAACATGAGATAATTTTCGTGACATTTTCCAAATTCCAAGATTTTCCATTGCACTTCTCATGTGTATCAGGGAAAATGGATTCCATACATTCAACTTTATTCCTTTTTAGGGCTTGTTGTAAGGTTGGAAGCTTCTCTTCACCATGTCTCCTTTCTTCTGTATCCTTGACTTTGATACAAACAATTGTTACCGACCCCTTTAAAGGTAAATTTAGTGCTATTTAAGAAATGAGAATTATGAACATTCATCATTATTGCTCAAGATAAATCATGTCCTCTGAAATAATTTGGAAATTTAAAAAAGATCACATATTTTTAAAAATTCCATTATTAATTTAATTTTTTATATATTAAGAAATAATACTCATGAATTATAAAACAATTGTAATATAAAGGATTTGGGCGCGGATTTTTCGCACGGGAGGGCGCCAACTCACCTTCAAGGGGATCCGCGGGAAGCCTCACCTTCGCTGGATGATTTGCTAGGGGTGCAGATCGAAGAAGTTGCGGATCTATCTGGGAGAGGAAGATCGGATCAGTTTTGATCAGATCGGTTTTTTGTGGCTGTATGGGAATACAGCAGATTTGCTCATTCAAGCAAGATTAAAATGCAGATTTGTTAGATATTGCTGGATCTGAATCGAAGATACAGTGGGTGGATTAGGAGACCAGCAAATCAGTGGTAGAGCAGTGGCAGATCGAGTGACAAGATCTGACAGGTATTAATTTTTTTTTTTTTTCTGAATCAGTTGAGTAGATTCATTTATTTGTAAACTAGTTCAGAATGAGTAATACGATGGAATCTTATCTCCACGAGTCTGGAAAAATCGATGGATCTAACTTCACAAATTGGAAGTTTAAGATTCAGATCTTGCTTGAGGGTGCGAATGCATGGTCGATAGTTACAGGTGATGAACAAAGGTCGAATTCACACAACAGGGCGAATACGCAGGAGCAAGAATGGGATAAGTAAGAAAACAAGGCGAAAGTTTTGCTGAAGATGTCCGTTAAGGACAACATTATTCCTCATATCAGAGACTATAAAACGTCCGCGGAGATTTGGACGACCATCAAAAGTTTGTATCAAACCCAGAACACAAGTCAAATTATGGCACTCAAAAGCAAGTTGTTTTCAATGAAGATGGACGAAAGTGAGACTGCTGCTGCATTCATTGCGCAAATTAAAGATGTGAAAGACGGATTGGGGGACATCGGGGAGAAGGTGTCAGACTCAAATCTCGTCACAATCACACTAAATGGGATGAGAGATGAATATCAAATGTTCATCACTGGATTGTCGGCAAGGTAAAAAGCGCCCACATTTGAAGATCTGACAGGGATCTTGTTGCAAGAGGAGGAGCGGCGGCAGAATTTGAAACCCCAGAGCGATGATCTTGCTCTGATGGCGAAATGGTGAGCATTCAGAGGGAAGCAACCAGAGCGAGCCATGGTTGCAGGTGGATCGACAGCCGAATAACTCTGGCATCAGAGATTCGGTCATTTGAATTTGTAGGACCTCATGCTATTGCAGAGAAAAGGTATGGTTGAGGGACTCCCTATCTTTCATAATACTCAGTTAAATTGTGATGGATGTGCCTTAGGTAAAATGCATAGAGAACAGTTTCTTGTGCATAATAGAAGGAAGGAAACAAATATTTTAGAACTAGTGCACACTGATATATGCGGACCTATGCAGACAAGGTCGCTAGGTGGAGCATATTACTTTCTGTTATTTACTGATGATTGCACTAGATATTCATGGGTTTATTTTCTGAGTAGAAAAAGTCAGACTTTCTAGTGCTTTATAGAATTTAAAACCTTGGTTGAAAAACAGTTTGGAAAAAGTATAAAAATTCTCCGGTCTGATCAAGGGGGAGAATACAAGTTAGGGGAATTCATGAAATTCTGCAAATTTCACGGGATTTTTCAGCAGTTTACAGTGCCACACACACCACAGTAGAATGGAGTGGCAGAGCACAAGAACAGAACCTTAGTGGAGTGCGCAAGGAGCATGTTACAAGGTAAGGGTCTATCTAATAGTTTTTGGGCAGAGGCTATTAATACTGTTGTATATTTAAAGAAAAGAAGTCCTACCAGGTATCTTGGCTTCAAAACTCCTTTTGAAGCTCTATATGGACTCAAACCAGCAGTAAATCATCTAAGAGTATTTGGGTCAAAAGCATTTTCCCATATACCCAAAGCTGATAGGAAGAAATTAGATCCTAAAGCTGTTAAATGCATCTTTGTTGGTTATGGCACAGAATTTAAAGCATATAAGTTGTTCAATCCTCAGTCTCGTAAGATATTTTCAAGCAGGGATGTAGTGTTTCACGAACAGGCTCAAGAAGGGAAAGATGACAGTGATGATGATTGGCACATTCCATTGTTGATGGATGAAGGCAGCGAGGATGAAAGAGAGCAGGAGCAGGAGCATAAACAGGAGTAGAAATAAGAACATGAATAAGGTGATAATGCAAGCCCAATTAGATCTGAAGAAAAAAAATTTGAGGTAAGTCCCCTACCAAGGAGATCAGGTAGGAAGACTCAAAAACCATTAAGATTGAAAGACTATGCTTTGATGTCAAATATTTTGAACATTGTAGAGCCCACTAATTACAAGGAAGCTAGTCAATTTGAGGAATGGAGGGTTGCTATGAATGAAGAGATAGAATCTATTCTTAGAAATAACACTTGGGATTTAGTTGAACTGCCTAAGAATAAAACACCTATAGGATGTAAATGGTTGTTTAAACCAAAAATGAATGCAGATGGAAGTATTGAAAAACTAAAAGCTAGGCTGGTTGCAAAGGGATATTCACAGCAAGAAGGCATAGATTTTGATGATACCTTTGCACCTATAGCAAAGTTAAATACTATCAGAATGCTTATCTCTCTAGCAACTAAATATAATTGGGAACTACACCAACTTGATGTCAAATCTTCATTTTTAAATGGTGAATTAAAAGAGGAAATTTACTTAGTACAGCCAGAAGGGATTGTAAAGTAGGGGCAGGAACATCTTGTTTGCAGATTGAAAAATGCGCCATATGGCTTAAAGCAAGCACCCAGGTCTTGGTACGAAAAGGTTGATTCTTTATTTTTAGAGCATGGTTTTCATAGAAGTTTAAATGACCCAAATTTGTATACCAAGTACAATAAGCAGGGGCAGATTATTTTGATTTCTTTGTATGTAGATGACATGATTATAACAGGAAATGCAGTTAATTTAATCAAAGAAATCAAAAGGCAGATGGCACAAGTTTTTGAAATGAAAGATCTTAGAAGTCTCCATTACTGTCTGGGATTAGAAGTATGGAGAGATACTGGGCAAACTTTTCTTACCCAAGGAAAGTATGCTAGAAATCTGCTGGAAAAGTTTGGCATGGATCAATGTAGGTCAGCAGCGACACTTTTGCAGCAGAATTTGAAGTTGTGCAGTGACGATGGCACTAAGGAGGTGGAAGCCACCATGTACAGACAGCTGGTTGGGAGTTTGATATATCTCACAACAACCAAACCAGATTTGGCATACTCTGTTAGTGTGTTGAGCCAATTCATGTCAAAACCACTTGAAAGTCACTGGGTAGCAGCAAAAAGCGTGTTGAGGTATCTTTGTGGTACTGTTAATTATGGCATTTTATACACTGACACATCTGATGCTATTCTAGCAGGTTTTTCAAATTCAGACTGGGCAGGTAACCTGGATGATCGAAGGTCTATCACAGGTTACGCATTCAGCATAGGATCCGGGGTCATAGCATGGAGCAGCAAGAAGCAAAACACTGTAGCACTGTCTTCGTGTGAAGCCGAGTATCAAGCATTGTGTGCAGCAACGTGTGAAGCAATCTGGTTGAGAAGGCTTCTCAATGATGTAGGAGAAGAACACAAGAAATCTACTTCCATCAAAAGCGATAACCAGAGCACTATTAAATTAGCATACAATCCAGTATCTCATAAAAACACCAAACATATAGACACTCAGTTTCATTTTGTTAGAGAGAAACTACAGTCCAAAGAAATCTTTGTTGAGTATTGTAAAACTTGTGACAATATGGCTGATATTTTTACAAAGCCTCTTGCACGTGTGAAGTTTGAATTGTTTAGAAGAATGCTAGGAGTTCAGGACAATCCTTTCTCCATTAAGGGGGGGAGTTGAAAATAATTATATTATTTTGTATTAATGGAGAAAAGGTTACACAAGTTGTAACGTATCTCCTTAGGGGTTTGGTTGCAACTTCCTAATTTCTAGTATTGTACTTAATGATGTAATCTTTCATTCATGAATGTAGAGTGTACGAGAGTGATCTCTCAGTTCTGAGTGTAGTCTCCAGGTGCAGTACTCACGTGTGAGATACAACTCCTTCTTTTTCAATTCTGTGTATATTTTATCTTTGTCCATGTAATATAAATTAATTGGTTTGTGTGGAGTTTAATTCTATGATATAAATTTTATTATAAATAAAAATTTTATGCTTATGTACCTAAAAATTTAATATTCATGTATTTCACCAAAAAAAATTATTCATTAAACTAATTTATGTTAAATCTAGTTTTATTTTTATTAAGTTATTAATTTAAATTTTATTAAAAATTTTGAGGTTAAATCTAAAAAAAATTAATAACAACATTTTAACTTAAAAATCACCAAAACCTAAATTCAATCTAACTTATTAAAAAGAAAAAAACTAACATTATAAAAAACATATACGTAATTATTATTTTAAAATATTTTTTATTTTGTTTTAAATATAATTAGAGTTTTAAGTTGAAAATGAATAAATATATTGTTTTAGTTTTTTAATTCATAAAATTATGTATTGAGAGCGAATACCACATAATGTCTTTATGTTGGTGAAAGGTATCAACACAACTCACAATACCCATATTCCAAAAGTGTTGGTGAAAGACATCAACACAACTCACAATACCCAGCTCACAATACCCATATTCCAAAAGTGTTGGTGAAAGGCATCAACACAACTCACAATACCCATCTTCCAAACCTCTTTTATTCCACACACATCCCCGACCTACACCTATTAACTATTAGTAAGCTCAAATTTCAACAGTTACATTTCTGGCCTACAAACCTGTTGATAATATTTGCATGAATTTCACTCTAAACATTGTTTCCCATGGAGACTAATTTACCCAAGGATTTCTTAGTTTTTATCAATAACATTTCTTGCCTCCAAACCCTTTAATAGCATTTCCATGAATTTCGCTATAAACATGGTTGGCCTCCAAACCCTAGTTTTTACCACTTACATTTCTTGCCTCCAAACCCTTTAATAGCATTTCCATGAATTTCGCTCCAAACCTCTAGTTTTTACCAATTACATTTCTGGCCTCCAAACCCTTTAATAGCATTTCCATGAATTTCGCTATAAACATGGTTTGCCTCCAAACCCCTTCGTAATATTTGCATGAATTTCACTATAAACATTGTTTCCTAGGGAGGGTAATTTTCCCAAGGATTTCTTAGTTTTTACACGATTTCATACAAATCCTTACTTCTCGAAGAAAACTTGTGTCATGTCTTCATTTTAGTATTTTGCTATTTTTAGCAATATATCTCTCCAGTAAATGAGAAAAAGTTCTTGATATCAAGAGGCTAAGTAGTATAAATGAATCATGCATTAATGTTGTTTACAAGGAGGGATCGCTACTGCTCTGATAGTATTTTTGGTGGGGAGATTGAAGATGTCATGGGTACAGGAAAATTACGTCTGTATTACTAGAGCTCGAGTTGCATGTGGTTCGAAAAATGTTGCTCCTATGATTCAATGATAAGCAGATGAGAAAAAATCTAGGAAAGGAGCTGCTAAGGGAGCCGCAGTGGATGATTTTCCTCCCAATGCAAACGGTTGCCAGCCTAAAAGGTGAACAGTTTTAGGGAATGTCACACATCGTCATGCTTCCGCTACTGATTACTTGTCAACAACGAAAAACTAGGTTTGGCTCTCACATGCGATTCTCCTTATCCTATTCCAATTATTTAAGCCTTTATCTAGATTTGATGCCAAAGTGGAAGAATCAAGCAAAGTTAGTGTTGCAGAGAATTTTATTTACGATTTTATTTTATTTTGTAATTACGTTTAGCAAGAGTCTAGCTCTCCCTTTACTTCAAAGTAAAATGAATCTGATTCAAAGATATGAAATTAGCAACACTAGCGCTCGTTTATTTCAAAGTAAAACGAATCTGATTTAAAGATATCTAAATGAAATGAAAATAGTTTATGGAACTATCAGTTTCTTCCAAAATTGCTATTTATGGGATAAGCATTGAGGTAGATATTCCATTTTTGCATTCATGTGTAGTTTTGTCTCATCCATGTTCTCTTCTCCATAACAAAATTCTTTAGCTCCTTGCTATTTGGAGGACAAGCATTGAGGTAGATATTTCATTTTTGCATCCATGTGTAGTTTTCTCTCAGCCATGTTTTTTTTTAGCTCTTTGCTATTTGGGGGACAAGCATTGAGGTAGATATTCCATTTTTGCATCCATGTGTAGTTTTGTCTCAGCCATGTTTTTTTTTTCACTCATACCTTCATTGAAGATAACATTAGGCATACCTACTCACATTTACTTAATTCTTTTTGGATATTTTATTAGCCTCACCATAGCAATTGCTTCGATGGGAGTTGCTCCTGTTTCACTCAACATTATCTCATAACGTATCAAACTTTTTATTTTGAAATTGCTCATGAACAAGAGTTTTTGGATTTTCTCAATTTGTTTCCATTTTGATATGGAGTGTTGCTAGCCCACAATTCACACCCATATAGCATCACTGCACAAACTAGGAGTCCAAAAATCACTTTGATTGTTTTCTAATTCGATAATACAAGTTAATTTTTGGCCTAATAAATGTGGAATTAAGTGGACGGAAAAATGTATAAATATTATGTATATTTTATTTTGATATATTTTTAATATCATAACTATTAGTTCCCATTAATTCTATTATATCAATTATTTTTATCATATCAATACAAATTGTTAATGTTTAGTAAATTCTTATTGTAAATTTCAAAAGAGTTGAAACTTATTTCTTAATTTAGATAGCTCAAATTTTCGTAATGGTTGTAACTATTTTTCTAAGAAAGTATATTCTTGTAATGAAATAAGTTTTTAATGTCAGACTTTGTTTTCCCAAAGCTTCATTTTCTTATGGGCTAAGTATGGTGAGTTGTAATTTTATATAGGGATTTGCATCTTTTTAGTTGTCATAGTCATAGTTATCCGAAGCTAAGCTAGCCTCCTCCATTTCTATATAATGGAAGTCTTCTATGTACTTTTCATATAAGATTGTGAATAATAAATCACTCTTACATGGTTTTAGAGCCTTGGCCCAGGGTCGATTCTCTAATTTGCATTTGAGAGAGGATGTTGGATTTCACACTCACCTTGTTGGGAAATAATGTTTGTAGATTTGGAAGTTTAATAATGTCTACAGGTTTTGGTGTAACAGAAAACTCAACATGGTATTAGAGCAAGTGATTCTTACCCTGCTTAATTATTTTTGAGTTTAATAAAAAAAATTATGATATTGAATGGAATTTTTTGTTTTAGTGAAGTCTCGAAATTTCTTCGAAATCTGTGATGATGGTAAATGAAATTTCTTTGTGATTATGTGAATATTGAGTTTTAGTTTGATAGCTGTGGCTTTTTAATAGCCAAAGTTATGGGTTCACAAATTTATCAAGGAGATGATGGTTTCAATCTATCAGATTTAAATGAAATTTCTTTGTGATTATGTCTACTCACTTTGAGTTTGATACCTGTGGCTTTTTCATAGCCAGAGTTATGTGATTTTTTCTACTCACATTGAGTTTGATACCTGTGGTTTTCTCATAGCCAGAGTTATTAACATAGTTAAACAAAAGAGAGAAGAATATGATTTGCTGAAAAATGCACACTCTAAAGGTTTTATTATGAGATTTATATATGCATAAAATTCAGTTGGAAACAGTTAAACTAATAGAACTAACTCTAAACTAACCGAACTAATTCTAAACTAGTTCTAATCTTTAACACTCATTCTTAATTTCTAGGGTTACATTGTTTTATTCCTAACTTTTGACATTGAAATTCAAAATTAACTTTTCCTAGCGGTCTGGTGAAAATATCCGCTAACTGATCCTTGGAATCAGAAAATTTGAGAACAATATCACCATTCTTGATGAGTTCATGAATGAAGTGAAAACCAGTGTCGATATGTTTGCTCTTTTGATGAAAGACATTGTTCTTCGATAAGGAAATAGCGGAAGTGTTGTCACAAAGGATTGAAATAGGTTCTTTTTCTATATATCCAAAGTCAGAGAGAAGTCTCTTTAGCCACACTGCATGACATGATGTTGAATTCGCTGCAACGTATTCGGCCTTTGTTGAAGATAGCGCAACTATGGGCTGCATTTTGGACGACCACGAGATCAAGTTTCTGCCAAATAGAAAATCATAGCCATAAGTGCTTTTCCGATCATTAATACAACCTGCATAATCACTGTTTGTATAACCAACAAGCTTATTGTTTGTAGAGGCTGCATACAATAAACCATATGTAGATGTATCTGCAATGTATCTTAACACCCTTTTTCCAGCTTTCCAATGACAGTATTTAGGAGATTCCATAAACCTGGAAATATAACTAGCTGCAAATGCTATATCAGGTCTAGTAGAAATAAGATACATAATACTACCAGCAAGTTGTTTATACAAAGTCGTATTAACAATAGTACCCACATCATCTTTACTCAACTTTGTATCAACTTCGATAGGAGTATCCACTAGTTTACACCTATCCATCTTAAACTTTTTCAAAATGTCAGTAGCATACTTTTGTTGACTCATAAACATACCATTGTGTGTTTGTTTCACTTTGATACCTAAGAAGTATCTCATTAATCCAAGATCTGTCATTTCAAATTCATTTTTCATTGCAGCTTTAAATTCATCTAATTGCATGTTATCTGTATAAATTATGTCATCAACATAAAGACACGGTATCAAAATATTACCTTGATGATCATTCTTAATATACAAAGTGGGCTCATGGTCGCTCTTTCTGAAACCATTATTCAACAAGTAATGGTATATTAGGCTATACCAAGCTCTTGGAGCTTGCTTCAAGCCATACAATGTTTTCTTCAACTTGTACACCTTATGTTCTTGATTTTTAATTTCGAAACCAGGTGGCTAATCAACATACATTTCTTCATTCAAAACACCATTCAAAAAAGCAGACTTTACATCCATTTGGTAAATCGGCCATTTGTTTTGTGTTGCAATAGCTAATACAAATCAAACAGTGTCAATTCTTGCTACAGGAGCAAATGTTTCACCATAATCTATGCCAGATTGTTGTGAAAAACCTTCAGCAACTAATATTGCTTTCTGGTTATCAACTTCACCTCTCTCATTTGACTTTGTTTTAAAAATCCATTTGACACCTATAGAATTTGTATCATCAGATAAATCAACCAAATCCCAAGTTTAATTTCTTTAAATAGCATCGATTTCATTATTCATAGCGTCTACCCATTCTTTGTCTTTTATAGCCTTTTCAAAACAAGTAGGTTGAAATGAAAGAAATGCAAAATTTACAATATTATCAACATCATCTTGTGCATAAATATCACTTAAGTTTCTCATTTTAGGATTATCAGAATCAGACTCAAAAGATGATGAACTGCTACTACTTGATGAACTACTACTGGTTTTGTCTTGAACTTGTAATCTTGGAGTGCTTGTTGCAGCTGCTTGATGTTCGTCTAACAGAATAAAAGGATCAGGACAAGTATTGTTCTCTATTTCATTCCAAGACTTGTCTTCCAGAAATTTCACCCTCGACTTACGAAAAATTTCTTAGTTATAGGATTAAACAATCTGTATGCCTTAGATTGATCACTATATCATATAAAAATATACTTTTCACTCCTATCATCAAGCTTTTTTCTCAATTTTTCTGGAACATGAGCGAAATCAATACAACCAAATACGTGAAAGTGTGAAACAGTTACCCTTTTTCCACTACATGATTCTTCTGGTACAAAACTTTGAACACTGGAAGTTGACGATCTATTCAAAATATATACCGAACATAAAACTGCTTCAGCCCATAAATCTTTAGAAATATTTCGTGTTTTAAGAAAACTTTGAGCCATATTCATAATTGTTTGATTCTTTTTTTCTGCGACTCCATTCTGTTGCGAAGTATAACTGGTTGTCGTTTGTTTTTTAATACCATGTTGTTTGCAAAAGTCAATGAATTCATTAGATTCATATTCACCACCTTTATCAGACCTCAGAACTTTAATAAACTTGCCACTCTATTTTTCAACCTCAGCTTTGAACTCTTTAAACTTGGAAAATGTTTCCGATTTATATTTTCTGAAATACACCCAAATTTTCCTGCTAAAATCATCAATGAAAGTAAGAAAATAGAGACTGCCAGCAAATAATTTTTCTTCCATTGGACCGCACAAATCTGTATGCACTAACTCTAGTTGTTCTTTGGCTTTATTAGAGGTTGAAGAAAAACTATCTCGCTTATGTTTACCCATTATACAACTTGTACATGAAGAGATATGATTAGACAAAATAGGCAAACCTTTCACCATAGATTGTCTTTGCAAGAAACTCATACTTTTGATAGGTAAATGACCATATTGCAAATGCCACAGATTAAAGTCAGTTGGTGTTGAAACATTATGTGCATACAACTTCTCACTTTTCAATTGTAATTGATACAACCTATTCTTTGTCATAGGAATATTTGCAATAAGAGACTTATGTTTATCAGCAATCGTGCAAGTAGTGTTGTGAAAGCTAACATCATAACCATGTGCATCTAACTAACCAACACTTAACAAATTATGTTTGAAATTGGGTACATAATAAACATCATAGATATTTTTCACAACATTTTGTTTGGTTAAGACAGGTACAACACCCTTTCTTGAAGCTTTAACCTGGCGATCATCACCCAAACCAATAGAGGAACTGAAAGATGTATCAAGATGTGAAAACAACTCACTATGACCAGTCATATGATTACTACATCTGTTGTCTACCAACCAAACATCTTTATTAGGTACTTGCACAGTCACATGGCATTCCAGAAATAAAGCATATGATGTTTCACATTCAGTGTTTGTGACATTGGCTTTGTTTTTATTTAAAACATATTGTAATTTTCGACATTCAGAGTTATAATGGCCATATTTTTTGCAATAGTGACATTGAATTTTTTATTTATCTATCCACCTACGACCATGATCACTTTGAAACTACTCTGAATGTGCTTGAGTTACCTGTGATCTATCATCAGACTGAGATTGTCCTCTACCTTTTCCTCTCTGGCCACGAAAACCTCTGCCTTTACCTCTATCCATAGAAGCTTTAGATTTGAAAGCATGCTCTAAATTATTGACATCTAAATTAATTCTTGCTTCATGAGCTAACAAAGAACCAGTTAATTCTTCTACAGATAATTTTGTTAATTCTATCAATTCAAAAATAGTAACAATCATGTCAAAAATTTTAGGCAAACATCTAAGAACTTTTTCAACAATTCTTTGGTCTTCTATCTCTTCACCATTCTTCCAAAGCTGATTAACGATACCCATAACTTTAGTCATGAACTGATCAACTGTTTCTGATTCAGTCATTTTAAGTGTTTCAAATTGTGTTCTGAGAGTCTGTAATCTTACCATTTTTACTTTATCATTTCCTTGATAAACAACCTTAAGTATATCCCAAATTGATTTAGCAGTTTTAGCAGTAGTGATTTTAGGAAAAATAGAGTCATTTAATGAATTTAAAATGCATGACTTCGCTCTACCTTCTTTCTGTTTAAGTTCATCAAATTTTTTTCTTTGAGCAACAGTCATTCCAGCAATTGTATTTGCGTCAGGTTCTGTGAACCCCAACTCTATTGATTCCCAACACCCTAAGCCTTGCAAGCATGCTTGCATTTTAAGGCTCCAAAAATCATAGTTATTTCCAATAATAATGGCGTAGGAATGGAAAACTGACTCGTCAAAGCCATGTTTGGAGCAACGAGAAATTTACAGATTTAAAACAACACTTTTTCTGCACTCCCTTTTCCAGCAGAAAACAAATTTAAAACAACACCTTTTCTGCACTCTTTTCCAACAGAAAAACAAGAGCCTTTACCCTCAGATTTTTCTTTTTCTTTTTTTAAATATAATAGAAAGACAAACTTAGCAACAACTTTGACAAATTAAAATGATTTTCTTCGAAAAATAAATTCGAAAAAAAATTCGAAATCTCCATAATGATTCATTCATTCAAGTGCTAATATTTATGTGCAACTTGAAAAACAAAGGATGCTTGTTTGTTTTACAAATAACCGTTCAAAAACAACTCAATATATGACCTGAAACCCTCAATTGAGTTCAGCGGCACTCTGGAACGCAGCAGCGGCACGCATGGCTGAACGGAATGCTCCTCTCTCTCTCTGAAATGCAGAATACTCCTCTCTCTCGAACGCAACATCGCAGCCACGATTTCTCCCCTTCCTTTCGAAGGACAACTTCTATTGGGCTGGCTTTACGGCACTCCAGTTTCTTCAAGAAATTAAGCAACATCAAGAATCCACGATACTGCTCCAAGGCTCTGATACCATGACAGAGTTAAACAAAAGACAGAAGAATACGATTTGCTGAAAAACGCACACTCTGAAGGTTTTATTATGAGATTTATATATGCATAGAATTCAGTTGGAAACAGTGAAACTAATAGAACTAACTCTAAACTAACCGAACTAATTCTAAACTAGTTCTAATCTTTAATAGTTATGGGTTCATTTTGAAACTGATTTTTTTAATTTCTCCATTGAATGCTAATCTTTCATGGTAAGGTTTTGCAATTTTTTTTTTATTATTTTTTTCAGATCTACATTACTTTTAAATTTGAAGAAACTCATCCAGTTGTTTTGTTCATATTAGTGACTAAGTAATTGTTAGTTTTTTTTTTTGTCCTTGACACAAATGATAAGATTTTCTATTAATTTTGTCCTGAATCGCAGCAAATTACTTCGGAGATTTACATTTTTTCCAAAGATTCAAAATCTTCCAAATGAGTTGAAAAGGAGAAACTCAAATACATTTCTTCTTGGAGTAATAATAGAAACTTCTACTACTATATACTAGACAATATTGACTGAATAGCAGAAAAACAACACTTGCTTGAGGAACCTTCTTGGATAAGCACACTTAGTATCTACTTATTAAGCCTAATTCCCTTTACTTACCTGCATCCACCTGCTATACCTTACTTTTACTCACTGCTTCAACCTACTTAGAATATGGAGGGAGGGGAGGATGAATGGAGTGCTGCCTGCCCAACCGAATTCATTCTACCAGGGATATTAGTAGAGTACGTAATCTATTAACTATTTACTTGACCCTTACTTAGAAGTTAGAACTCCACTCCATTGCTAGAAATTCATAGACCTGCCTCCCTTTCTTTTAATGCACACTATTACCCACCATACCACCTGTACCTATTCCCTATATAGCACTTAACTCATCCATGCTTTTTCTCTATTGCACAGACGTATCTTATCGAGTCGGGCTTGATAAACCACCTTTTTCTCTTCTTTAGGAAGCACCACTTCCTCTTCTTTTAGATTATGCCATATATCACCGCTTCAATACATTTGTATGGACCAACCGTGGCTTTTACTATAGAGGGTCTTCAATACATTTGTATGGACCAACCGTGGCTTTTACTATGGAGGGTCTATAGACATGGGACTATCCTAGACTTCTAGTGTCCTCGTTGTTTTGTTGCCTCTGTAGATCTGCAAATTGGCGGTGCAGCCACTCTATTCATAATTGTGGTTTGACTGTTGAGGGAGATCATCGATTTCCTTTTGTGTATCCACCGGGAGGTGCGGAGAGAGGTTGCATGGAGAAAGTATGTCGAAGGTCATTGCAAACTTCAAAAAGATCCCTGAATGCTCGAATGCAGAGAAGAACTGTGATAAGCCAAGGTCGAAGAAGCATCGTTCTCTCAGAGAGAGCCAGAGAACATACAGAGGAGCTTCAGGAAAGAAGACCCCTAAGCTTTGCCTCGATCCTTCCCTTTTTGTGTAGCTAGTTCAGTGGGTGCATAAGATGGTGGAAATCACAAGCGAATTGAATTAGAAACTGCGAAAACTGCTACATGGGCTGCCCAAATTTCCGACCTGAAAGAGAAGAAACCCACCAATGTGATTTGAGTCGAATTGAGCTTGCAATTTTGGCACTTGGAGAACGACTTCAAGCTTGCAGAGAAGAAGGGAACCCCGAGCCTGGTCTAAAGAAGAGAGCCCGACCCGGGGGACTTCCAACTGGCTGAAAGAATGAGCGCAACACCGAAATTGGAGAACTAATTTATCCACCCAACATAACTTTGGCCGCAGGGTTCCCATAGAAATTATTATGTTCCAGGTTCTTTAACTTAAACCTGGCCGCAGGGGTTCCCATAGAAATTATTATGTTCCAGATTATGTAACTTAAACCTGAGGTCAGCCTTCATGAATATGCAGATAGTAATTCAGGAGGTTTCCACGCTGCGAATGATATGATAAAACTAGCTAAAGCATTCATATATTACACACTAAAGAGGTATATGAAACACGCGCACACGTTACATTCATATATAATAAAAATTCATATTACTTTATTATATAGAGTTTTCTAGATCTAACTTATTCCTAAGTTAGAAGGAGTGGTTGACAGAATTTCTCAATCATCACAAACCAACTTTTCTACTATAAGATGTAAGCATTAATTCCAACATCCCCTCTTAATGCTTACATTATATAAATTTATTAAAAAACACAATCATTCTTTAGCTTTTCAGTATAGGCTCCATCAAGTTGCCTCATAACCCTCATAAAGGTGTAGTCAGCAAGTTGGATTCCCGAGTTCGGCGCTTGAACTCCCGAATCAAGGACCTCCCGAAGTCAATTACCGAACAGCATCCCAAGCTGTCGCATAACCTCATTAGAAGACCACTCTAAATCTTCAACGAACGAGGGATCTTTTCCTAGATCCGCAACTGCCATACTATCTGGGCAACAATCCATGTTGAGCCTTACTGCCACTTGATCTCTTCAAAACAATTGATTACATGTTTGCAATCACTGAACTCCTAGTCATTCTATGGACGAAATCCCATCCACCAAGATACATGGGTGCTAACCATTGTACTCGCCAGTTATCTAGGGAAACCGTCTAGATACAGAATGTATCTAGAATCAGTTATTACATCATGACCCTTTTATTTGAAAATTCGCCATCAATTTTACAAACAAAATAATGATAATACAAACTCACAATAATTCTAAATAATTTTCTCTCACTAAAAGTAACATAATCACACCATATGCCTACATCTCTCTGTTATTTGGAAATATTTAATCATTTCCAATGGCCATTCCAATGTGCACTCGTTCTTGAAACCAATACTCTACTATTCAGCCCATGCGGATCCCTTCTGTGAACAGATTGCTTCACTTTTCACTTCTCCGACTTGAACACCAAAGCGTCCTCTCTCCAATCTTCACCGTTTTTAATGACAGTTTCGCACTCTTCAAGGAAGTGTTTTACATCATTCTCTGCATATAACCGCGCTTCTGCAACCTTCATTTTCCTATGGAGTTCATCTGGATAGATATCCAAAGTATGATCTTCATGCAATTGTGCTGCCAATTGCACCAATTCCATCTGAAAAATCATGTAAAGCCGTGTCTTCCTTTGCCTCCGCGGTCTTACCTTCCTTGAGGAGTTTCTTGAACAGAGGATGGTTTATACGCAGTTTCGATATTACAAATAGCTGCCTCTATTCTCCTTCACTGCCCACGTACACGACGACATAACCCTTGGAAACGTCCTTGTGAAAATCGTGCACCTTCTCCTCTGAGCTACCGAGTTTGAGAAGTTTCTCGGAATGGTGCAGGTTGTTTCCCATATTCAGAAATGGCATAGAGAATTTACTAATCCCAATGCCAAAAAAATATCGATACCCCAATTCAATCGGAGAAGCGACGGAGTAGGAATTTTATACGACACTGAAAAGTATTGCCCATAACTTAAACAGGATCAGGATTGGGATCAGGATCAGAAAGACTTTGCAGAGAAAATTCGGGGAAAAGCTGGAACGAATTTGACAATCACATCTTCCTGGCCATCCTGTAAGGGATTTAAGCCAGTAGAGGCTCCGATACCATGATTGTTTGGCCAACTATTGTCACAATAGCTAAATCAATTCTTTTAACCAGATTTACATTACTCACATGAGATCTCTTAAAGAACTACAACTATTCATGTTTGGTAATTACACTTTGTATCTTGTTCATGCTATTGTTGATGTCCATATAAAGGAACAACCATCTATCGAAATGCATGGGCTTACAACCGCTGCAACTGCCAGTCTACTAGGAAGTCCTTCACATACATGGTTCATCTAACCTCTCGATTAAGTCCCCCTTGATATAAAATTTCACCTTATGGAGTCTAAAACCAATACAGCCCACCCAAGTGTATCCATCCCGCATGACACACTCTTCCAAGGTGTTAAAACTCTCTGACAGAGGGAACATATAACAAAGAGGTATGCATGCCTCTCTGGGTCTTACAGCACGTACAAACAATAAATGACATGTAGATTTGCTTCTATTACAAAATGTGACTCATACTCATGGTCATGAGTCTATTCCAATAAACTCACACAAAACAAACTCTCACAAACTTGATTGTCCATCCTCCTTTGTCGCTCACCATACCATTCACCTCTACAAACATGACACTATTCATACGCTGGAACACACCATTACTTTGGCTTTGTACTTTTGAGTCTTTAGCATCTTCATTTTACTTGGCACGCTGGTCTTGGTCTCGATGTTTTACCTGTCATCAATTAGAGTTGCGAATTCTAACAGAATGACATCATATTGAGGTCGCAAATCTCAATATTTATACAAATTTCCAAAACTTGTCCACATTTACCCATACTAAACAAAAAAAAATACCAAATGAAAATATAAGCACAAGTGATAACCATGACACTAATACAATATCCATGAAGAAAAAAAACTTGCATGCAAACGTTCAACACATGCCATGCCATTCACTGCTACAGACAGACCGCCCCAAATTTCAGTTCACCAGAACACTGCCCACACTGTTGTTGTGAGTAGATCCAAGATCATACACTGCACGTTGTCTTCGATCTGATCCCTATCAGATCACTGACAACTGATCGCTCCACGTTGCTTCATGAACATGCACGAGCAACACCCTTTCACCTGCTTTCTAGTTCACATTTCGACAAGCAGTAATTCACCTCCACCGCTCAGGGGCTCAGCCTTAAGAAGATACAATGTAGCCAACAAGGCTCAACTCAGCCACCAAGGCTTATCACAGCCATGAAGGCTCAACTCAGCCACGAAGGCTCAACACAGCCACAAAGGCTTAACACAACCATGAAGGCTTATCACAGCCACAAAGGCTTACCACAGCCACGACTCCATGGTCCAATCTTGCGTCGTCCTTCACTGTCAACATGCATAAAATTCAACAATTTTATACACAAAAGGTTCTCATTTCAGTATCCAATTCCCCTGGAATCGCAGCGTAATGCCACTTCCCCTGTTCACAGTATCAATACAGGGTAACTTCTTCCAAGCATGCCTCCTCATGCTCACTGACAGGCTGCAACAACGAAGATCCATTATTAAGCTAATCTCCTCGCAATTGAACATTCGGGTATGTTTCCATCACACTGAGCACACACAAACTCGATCATCCTTCAATCTCTAATGTAGCTCCAACCACTATCCTTAGATGTCATTTCATTGTCATGTCTTCATCATATCTGGTAGTAAATCATTCCTGCAAATAAATTTGTCTATTGTTGGAATGGCCGATTCCAATATAGACTCAAAACTCGTGACAATAGTTGGCCAAACTAAATGTCACAATAACTAAATCAATTCTTTCAACCAGATTTACATTACTCACATGAGATCTCTTCAAGAAATATGGCAACATAATTCTATTTTAACATGACATCATTCCTTATCACTTCAAACCTTAGAATGATGCAAGCCATTCCCCTTCCTTCCTATAAAGAAATTAATTTGAACAATGCATGTCCATAGCAGTATGCTCGAACTGACTCGTACAAACCAAACTTGTAATCGAGCCCCAGAAGCATCGGAGGCTTGGCCTTACCACACTTTAAGATTTTAAGTCCATTATCTGATACAGATGATGCCACATATCCCCATTCCTAAAAAAAAGAGCTCACATCATTGTCCCTGTAATGGAATCCTCAATCTCAAAATTCACATTTTTCCAAGCCAATAAGACCAATCCAGTGGAAGAGGCAGGTCAGCAGCTCGAACCCATGACATATCATAATATGACCTGCATTGTACAATCGAACACATAAAGGCCTTGGAAATTCGTCCCCATATGGGTTGTATACTATAAAAAAAACTGTGTGGGCAACCCCAAACCACAGAAGTAACCAACACAGGGAACAGCGAGATCGCTGGGATTGGTAAAGCGCGCTCGTGCATGAGACAGGATCCACCCCCCATCCATAATTTCATTTAATTACTTCTCATCCATAGTATGGACTACATCCAACTATTTCATTAAAACGATCTCGAGGTTTAAAAAAAAAAAATAGAGAGGCCAAAATCAATGGCCTTTAAAGAGAATTCTCCGGCTTGAGGTCTCCATGCATTACCCCATGCTTGTGGCAAGTCTGTACAACTTCCACGATTGTTTTGGTAACGACAGCAGTAGCTCGCTTTGATTATCATGTTGACGCCAATGAGAAATCGAACATCATTTGTAGAAATTCCTGTGGATGTGCATGCAGAGCTCACAACGTCTATAAGGACGCATCAGACGCACCAGTTTATAGCCTGCTTGCTGTTGAATTGAGAGGCCACGACTCAAATCTCCGGTGAGGCCACGCTGATTGAAATGTCTTTAGGTGAAGGGTGATTCTAAGATTCTGTGACTTTGTCATAGCTTCCCTTTTTGCGTGAGGCAGATCTCACGTCAGCTCCAGCACCAGAGCTTACAACCTCCAGCGATCATGGCTTCAATCCAACCTGCTTTCAAATTCAGATTCGGACGATGCTGCCACCAACGCTATCCTGGAGCAGATCAACAACTTGCAGATGCAATAGTCTTCAAACGGCCAACCTCCGTTTGCTTAGTAGAAGAAATATTACGCTGTCAGTGTAATATTGCAGCAGGGATTCACAGGCACGGAGAACACCGTGTACCACTGATCCAATATAATTTCGTCCAAACGAATGGACAACCAAGAACTAAAAGAAACACACTTTTATTTCCCTCAGCCCAGGAGGGGCTGAGGTCCAAGCCCAAACGGGCTTCGATACCAACCTAAAACTAGCTAAAGCATTCATATATTACACACTAAAGAGGTATGTGAAAACACACACACGGATTACATTCATATTACTCTATTATATAGAGTTTTCCAAATCTAACTTATTCCTAAGTTAGAAGGAGTGGTTGGGAAAATTTCTCAACCACCACAAACCAACTTCTCTTTTATAAGATGTAAGCATTAATTCCAACATGATATTGTCGATGCCAAATTCATGTGCTTAGACCATATGTTTTCCATACTACTCGAATGACACGAGAGAGAGATGGAGTCCATATTGAACCTGTGGCACATGCTTCTAATAAATGCAATGCTTGCCTCCATCCTTGGGAAAGGACGTGCTGATGACACCGAGCCAACCTTGGAGGCATGAAGTCCGGGATTTTGCCTCTATCATAGATTTCTCCCTGCCATATTCCATTCCTCTTTTCTAATGTTAGGGGGACTAAAGACCTTGTTTTAAGTATTCATGAAATACAACCTTCCTTCAAGGGAGTCATTGACCTCATATTAACCATCCTCCAATTCACACGCTATATTGGCTTGTGTATCGATTTTTTTCTTGGTTGCGGAAGATATGGTAAGCATGAATTATATAGCATATTGTGGATTCTTCTAACGAGTATAGAGAAAAGATTGTTCTTAGGGAGAGAGCTCCAATGAAGGAGCCAAATTATAATGAGAGAGTCTTTTAGGATAATAATGGAAGATATGCCTTTTTTTTAGCTAAGTGGAAGTCTATGAAAAGGTTATACATCTCAACAAGATTATCAATTTTTTGACCTAGTTTCCAAGCAAACTTTATTTCTTGTTTTCTATGAAGATTTAAAAGAAAATCCCATAATACCACTCCTAAATAGTTCTTAACTTGTTAGTAGTTACTTGCATTCAATACCAAACTTTTTTTTTAATGGTGTTAATAATTATTTCTTGTTTTCTATAAAGATTTAAAAGAAAACCCCATCTTTAAAAGAAAACTCCATTGTGCCACTCCTAAATAATTGTTAACTTGTTAGTAGTTACTTGCATTCAATGCCAAACTTTTTTTTAATGGTGTTAATGATTATTTCTTGTTTTCTATAAATATTTAAAAGAAAACCTCCTCTTGCCACTCCTAAGTAGTTGTTAACTCGTTAATAGTTACTTGCATTCAATACCAATTTTTTTTAATGATATTAGTAAAAGAAAACCTCCTCTTGCCACTCCTAAGTAGTTGTTAACTCGTTAATAGTTACTTGCATTCAATACCAATTTTTTTTAATGATATTAGTAATTCAATGTTATAGTTATATAAAATAAAAGAATTATAAAATTGAAAAAAAAAAATTGATAAATTAGTTTGTGTTTACGAAGATTAAGGTTTTGCTTACAAAGAGGCCATCCAAATTCTATTTTTTAAAGAAAAAATCCAATTGCAGAAAGTTGTGCGGAACTAGTGTATAAAAGCAGAGAAGCGTATGGGATAAATGTTCCCCTACATATACCATTCTTCAACACATGCTTTATTCCCAAACACAAAATAAACCCCTAAATCCTCTTGGCCAATAATTAATAAATAAAGCCTAATAACATAACTCACTCCTTTAATAAATAAAAACAAATTCATCCGGAATTGAATCCTCTCGCTCATCATACTTGGAATCATTCAAAATGTCAAAATCCTCACCCAAATTCATCCGGAATTGAATCCTCTCGCTCATCATACTTGGAATAATTCAAAATGTCAAAATCCTCCGGCTGCAAAATTAGCAGAGCAACGTTGATTACGAGGTAGAGTATGAACCTTAAACATGATAAATCTGTTTTTCTTTTCAATTTTTAACTTGGTTGGTTGTCCATCAGACGTAGCTTCAAAGGAAGGAAAGCCAGGGGAAAGATCCAACACGCAGAGCTGTTCGAAGCATACAAACATACACAAAAACCACACAGATCCTCAAATGTGATTGCGAAATGCAAAGGTGTGGATTGTATATGTATATGTATATCTCATCTGTAGCTTTAAAACTTAGTAGTATACTATTTGTAAGCCTGGCATTGTGATATATGTTATATACAGATCACCGTACTTGCAGAGGTGTGGATTGTATATATCTCATCTGTATACTATATGTAAGCCTGGTACCTACTTACATCATACAATATCAGTTGCATGTGTTAACTCACAATTTTATGGACAAAGTCTTTGAGTTGAAGAACATACTTGTCGATTGGCTGGTAGAGGTATGTGGTCATTCAGTTTTCAATTTTAGTAGATGCAACGTGTGTATATGTTTAAATGCACTACTCACACTTATTTCTATGCTAGAAGGTTAGCGAAATGTTTATTGCAATACACAACGGTAGTTACCAAAATGTGCTTTATTTCATACTACTACTACTTAAATTAATGATAATATCAATATGGCAATTTCTGATTAATGATAATATCAATATGGCAATTTCTGAATTTTATGTTAGTAAATTATTATTATTTTAAAAACTGTAACTTCACTATTAAAAAAAAAATAACTTAAAAATGGAACTTGCATCAGTTTATTAGTTTTATTATACTAATTTAACATATTAATTTGTAAAAAACTGTAAGTAAAAATTTGAATGGTGCATCCATCTTAGATTTTAATTTTTTGAATCTTAAATTTGTTTAATAGTGCATTATAAGTTTTGCAAAAAAATATTTATTTGACTTAAAATTTATTATTGAAAATATGTTAATTTAAATGTTTATTGGGTTGTGTTATATTTTTTTACATATTGTTGTTATTTTAAATAAAAAAATTTATTATTTAAATTTTTAATAAAGTATTCAAATGCATAATCTTTTAAATTTTTTCATATTAATTTTATTATATAAATTAAAATAATTTCATGTATGTCGAAGAAAGTTTGTGTTCCTTACTCCACACATGCATTCTCCTACATGTTATCACTCTCCCCAACTTCCCAAGGCTGACAATAGGATTGGATAAAGGTTACCACAGACCAAACTTTAGGTCAGGTAACTAGCCCTACCCAAACCAGAGAGGGCTCTCTATTTGTCACTTTTAGCAGTCAAATAAATGGCTGAGTATCTAATGATATTAGGCTAGGTATATAAGCTCAGTAAATAGGTTTTTTTTGGTGTTTTTAGTGCTAAATAGAAAAGTCAGTGAATGGACTGTGTATAAGGTTTTTAGTTCTAAACTCCAAGGTGAGCCTGCACAAAATATGTGAGACAAGATAGGTAGTTTGAAATCATTATTGAGTCATTGAATATAGGATGAAATGGAGGAGAGTTTGAATGAGCACTAAGGTGAATTCATTCAGTTTAGAAGAAAATAAACATAATATGGTGGATCTAATCTAAAACAGAGCATGCATAAACATGATTTCTACTCATAAACTTACAAGATAAACATATATGAAGAAGAAGACATGGTATTAAGCATGAAATGATAAACATACATGAGAAAAACATATACTCCAAAGCATACCACCAGTATCTCAACACAATCCCTGCAAATCTGTCTTTGATTTCATTCCAAACGTTGATTACAAGAGCTCCACTGCAATATGAGACTATTCAACCCAACAAAAGACTAAAGAGAATCTACTTATAGAAAATATAGAATATGACACCTCATTAGGTAATCCCATCTAAAATGGATCATAAATGCTAAAGATGAGTCATTTCCTAGTTTCTAGGGAGTTTAGAAACCATTCCCTGAATTTTAGCTATAAACTAGGAGTGTTTGTCCCTTACATTAATTACATATTCCGTGATGATAAGAGGAAAAAACCAATCCAATAACTCTAATGAAAACTCATACAACAACATTGCTTCGAATCTGTGACCATTTATGAGCTTGACAAGTGTCCTGAGGAATCCAATGTTGTTTTGTGACATTTCTGATAGAAGAGTAAATTTTTTTTGCAGAAGCGTAACAAAACTTTGGAGGCACTTTTAAGAGTGCAAATCCACTTATTAAAGAGCATACAACTAGCTCTGTGTCTCTAGTTTCCAGAACATCTTGAAATTTGCAAAATGGACCACGATAAATCCTTCAAAAATCCATTCTCCCAGGGTCACTCAAAAGCGTAACGGATGGTCGAAAAAGGAGGCAGAAACATGAAAAATAAGTGGTTTTTGAGATTTTTCTCCCAAATTATAGATGTTCATGCCATGAGGGTTCCTGATATGTGATGTACTCATCAAAATACATCCATCCATGTAAAGAAATCACCATTTGGATGCCTCCAAACTAAAAGTGAAAAAATTCTGTTACCCTTATGCAACGAGAAATTTCCAAAATTCTGGAAAAAATCATATAAAATACCAACATGGATCAAAACTTCTCAAAATTGGTTCAATGGCACTTGCGAGAGAAGGGCTACATATCTAAAGAAGCTTCAACCAATAAGTCCAAGCTATCCTTCTCTTTGAGCTTAATTTGTGCCTCTTTAAATCTTTTCTTCACTTGTTTTAGCCTTATTTGAGAGATGGTGTTCCTAGTGTGATAGTGGTTTGACATGTGTCTTTGCAGATTGTTATCTCTTTTATCCTTCTTCAAAAGCTTCTCCAAATTCTCATTAACTCTTGATAACCAAACCTCTTTGTCCTCATTGATCTCCATGGAAATAATCTCATAAAGGGTCAACTCTTCAGATTGATGAGTTGACTATTTTTCTCGCTCCAGTGCCCTTTTGAGGCCTCTTGTTCTTGGTCTTCTTATGTGTGTTTCAACCTCCATGTCCTGCATTTGGTCAACAACAATAATATTCTTTCCTTTACCTCTGTTCTCCTCCATGTCTGACTTGAACTTGCTTTGTAGGATCTGATTAAATTTCAATTGAAAATTTTCATGCTCAAGGAAAGTAATTTGAGTTTTGGAAAAGGAGAAAGCCTCTTTCAATTATGCTATACTTTTATATTTATCTTTGATGATCTCTTCAACTAATCTGGCCTCCACCTGATTTGATACCTCAAACTCCAATGGCATTGACTTATTATGTTGATGGAAAAAATTTTGCTCCTCTATCTCACATTGTTCAACAATGGTGTCAAATGTAAGAAAACTCCTGGCAGGCTTAGGCGCAAATATATTTCTCTTCCCCCTCTCATATGTGTGAGAAAATTCCACAACCCTAGGAAAATCTGAAGGCTAAGTAGGCACACTAGAAGAGCCAATCTCCATTGGCTATGCTGATGATGTAATAGGCAAGAAAAAAATCGATGTTGACAATCTCACCAAAAAAAATTCCCAATTCATGTTTATGGAGGACAAGTGATGCAACACAATGAACTTCATTAGGCCATGATGAAAAAGACTAGTGTGGTGATCTTCTCTTATACTCTGAACCTTCTCAACCATCTTAATCAAGCTCCTATACAAATAGTGTGGTGAATCAAGTGTTTTAACAGAGGTAAAATGCATCAAAAGCCTGATGTGATACCTATACAAC
This sequence comes from Pinus albicaulis, assembly GCA_034641835.2. Classification (NCBI taxonomy): domain Eukaryota; kingdom Viridiplantae; phylum Streptophyta; class Pinopsida; order Pinales; family Pinaceae; genus Pinus; species Pinus albicaulis. The sequence continues at coordinate 849,283,806 of CM076579.1, forward strand.
CTGGAGAATCTTCCTGCACATGTGAATTACTTCATTATGAACATCATCAGAGGAGCATACTTTATTCTGAGGTTTCTTAAAGGAAAAAGATATTCTGGCTCCTCTCTAGCATGAGTCTTGAGGAATTTCTTGTAGTTTTCAATGTCTAGGTCCATAGCCTTGAACCACTACTCTTCATGAGAAGGGATACCTGTAGTTGAAGCAATTAGGTCAGATGATAGACTTATCTCCATATCTGCAAGAGTGAACTTTCCCATGTTGTATCTTTTTGTAAATAGGCTGGACAACTGAAGATGATACCTCCCTTCCATAAGCCTTTCACAAAATGTCAAACATTGAGCTCTCTCAAAGTACCTTCTAGCCAATGGCGAAGCATTAATCTCATGCATGGTGAATGGTTCAAGCCTGAGGTGGCACCCTCCTTTGAAGATTTTCTTGTCACTTTCCATTGTGTTTGTCTCTGGAATGATGAAAACCCTATGGTGTTAATGAAATGAGTGAATGAATGGAAATATGGAAAAACAGAGTATAGGAGAGTGTGAATTTGGTGGATGAAATGAAGGGTCTTGAAGCTGAGAAAAATTATAGAAAAATTTGAGTAGGTTGTTTTGTGTGTTAGCTACAAGTTGTAGGTGGAATGAGGGAAAATTAATGTGAGGAAGGTGTCAACATGCCTAAAACACAGGAAATTCCCAATTTTGGCTGTGAGAATAGCTTGTGCAATAGTAGGGTGAGTTGGTAAGATGAAATGGGGGTCATGGAGTTAAGTAAAAATTCTGAGAAAAATTTAGTGGATAGGGTAATGTATTAACTCCACAATGAAAGTGGAAAGAAGAGAAATGGGTAAGTATATGGTGGTAAAAAGCTCAAAACACAAGAAATTCCCAATTTAGGTTGTGAGAATACCTAGTGTAAAAGTGTTTTTGGGTTAAGAATATGAAACAAGGGCTATGAAGCTAATTAAAAATTCTGATAAAAATTCAATGAGGAGTATGGAACCTTATCTCCACAGTGCAAGTCGAATGAGGGCAAATGGATGGGTGTAGGGTAGTCAAAAGCCTAAAACACAGTCAATGCCAATGGTTTTCATTGTGGAAAAGCTTGAGTTAGGGGTTGATTATATTAGACATGTTAGGGGTAGTGGTGTAGGTGATAGGATTGTGATTATGCAGCATATAGGATGTATGGATATGGTTTATATGATGGAGTTTGGGTTTAGGTCAAGTAGGGTAGGTTAGGGTTTATTAATATATATATATATATATATATATATATATATATATATATATATATATATATATATATATATATATATATATATATATATATATATAGTTAACAATATGGAGAAGACATAAGTGACATGAAATGTTTTTTTTTAACTTTCAAAATCCAACCAAAAGATGCATTAGGATGGAGGCTTACCTCGTATGGAGGTCACACAAAATATGGGAACACGAGCTTTGAATTGGTTGGAGGGTTCAAGCTCAAAAAAACTGGAAACTGCCACCTTACAGGCCACATATCGGGGCATAGGGGCGACTAGATAAGGGGAATCCCACACTAGGGTATATAATGTGCAGGAGGGAGTAGTTGTGGTACATGAGGTGTCCTGAACTTGATTTTTCCACCCTTCTTTATATGCATGTTTACTTTTATGGATTTTCTTTAAATAACTGCTCGGGGCTCAAGGATAGGAGCATGATGTGTCAAATATAGTGGTGATTACCCCTTTAAGGTAGGTTTTTTCATTGCCCTCCAGGGGTTGTTACAATCATGAGTTCTTGAATGACAAAAAAGGATCATCTAGGGCCTATGGAACTAGGGTGATGGCCATGGGTATGGGGCAGAGCTCATGTAATGGATTTTTCCCACGTGCTAATTGTTTTTGTCCCGACCATCTTTTGCATTTTGTGGTACAATTTCCTGTTAAGTGTGGAAGAATATGATTTTTCTTTTTCTTTTAGTTGCTTCAACCTTCGGGCATTATTCCAGGCCTGACCCAAGGTGGGGGCCAGGGGATAGGTAGGCTGACCTTATGTGCACCCATGGGGGCTATCTGGACCTAGGTGGGAGAAGTGATGACTAGGGATATAATGAGTGGAAGGGGAGCAATATATGCGGATAAATTTTGAGTGGGACCATGCACCCAAAGTCAGGGTTTCCAAATTATAACCACCCCAAAACCAAATGGTCAGTAAAGGTGGTCCCACGAGACTAAAGTGCAAGAGTAAAACCCAAAGGAGATCAAGGGGACATGAGCACAAGCTAAGCCTAATCTTTCCACCAAATCCCCCCATCAATTCATGCCCATAAGTATCCATGATAAGTAAACTCGATACTCAATTACCAAATGACAAGACATACCTTTACATTCGAAGGCCCACCTTCAAACATATGATCAATACATATGGGTGAGGGACCACATGGCTGGCTCACGTGGTAGAGAAATGTCACAATGAGCTATTAGGAGGCTACAAGGGGTTTCTAGCTGCTAACTGAGGTCCACCAAGGAAAAACAATTCTCCTAGGGATATCACCCACAGAGTGGTGGGTAACATCTAGCTCCAACTGCGACGTGATTTCTTGAAGAAGTAGGCAAGGCTACTCAAGCAGACCACGAGAACTCCAACAATATATTGGTCACCATAGACCTGATATATGTACATGTCAAAGATCAAAGCCACGAGGAAACATATTTTTCACGGCGTCTTATGATCACCCATGCTTAATGTCTGCCCATAAAACCAACAAGTAATAAAATACTCAAATTTTAATCTAAATTTAGCTAATATATCATGAGAAATATCATATGCGGTTAGTTATAATGCAAAAATTATCATGCAATGCATTCTATCCTAAGACATATAGATATTATACCACTATGTTTGATCATAAAGCTAGTGCAACCAACATATCATCATATCAATATCAATATACTCATAGCTGCCGTTATGATTACTCAAGTAGAAAATCTCAAATCGAATGTGGTCATAGTCACAAGGAACATGAATGGGGTGGGAGGCAAGAGAACATTACCCCTTTTCAAGGTAAAATGAATCCCTAGGAGAAATAAAATGAGTCAATCTAGAAGTGTCGGGATTCCCCTCCAAGCACAAAATGGTGGAGTGAATGATCACTCTCAAGAACTTCCTATCACGATCATTGCTCCTAATATTATGATTTGTAGATGTCACAAGATTTTGATGAGAGGTAAGCAAAAGGTGAGGGAAAGAATGAGTGCAACAACTAGGTTTCTCAAGGTAATGGTGGCATTGGAGAGTGGAGGTCATGGAGTGATCAAAACCATGAGGGTGCACCCAACGGGGTAAATTATAGTCAATTAAAGGTTCTCCCCTAACACTACACTAAGAAGGTGAAAAGGGCTCACAAACACTTGGGATCATATGAAAAGGGGTGAGAGAATCACTTGTGGGAGACTCAAGATGATGAACAAGAGGAAAATACAAAGAAGAAAGTGAAACATTATACCCAACGAGTCTTTCTTCCTCCAAACCATAATCCAAAGGCTCAAGTGATTTGAATATATAATCATAAGGAAGATAGGTGGGAGTCTTATTGATTTCATTGTTATTAGTACCAAATATTGAGTCTCCCCTAAGAGAAGAATCAACTACTCCCAACTTCCCTTCCTCATGCAAAGGAGAATAATAATCCTCCCTCCCCAGGGTATTGATGGATATGTCATTGTAAGTAATTATTGAGAGAAAATGAATAATAATTTCAACCTCATCCTGCTTTTCGGTATCATAAATGGGAGCAAAATCAAATTGAGGCCCGACAATTTTCCATTTCTCCTTTTCGATGTGGAAATAATCTTCAATGTTATCTTCCAAGGAGCTCATGGGACTACCTTCCTTAAGGTCCTCAAAAGGAGAGTTATTAGGAGTGACATCCTCGGGAAAGGTAAGGTAAGCCTCAACTTTACTTTCTATAGCCTTGTCATCCTCAAAACACATGTTCTTAGAATCATCATGTAGATTCAACAAGGACTCATATTCCTCAGCTATATCTTCAAGGGTATCTTCATCTTGGTTAGTTGACCAACAAGCCGCCTCTTCTTTCCTCTTCCCTTGAAGAACAATAGACAAGGTATTTGTTACATGATTTTGGTAGTATGCTTCTAAGAGGAGATAATTAGTGGGGTTTTATTTATATTCACATTTCATCTTATGAAGCTTCACCTCTTCTTCATGTAAATGAAAGAATGCTTCATTAGAATTACATTCCCTCACTAACTCTCTGCATGATAATATTCATCCATTCTTTCTTGCGTGATTTGAAGGCTCAGAGGATTCAACTCTTCATCATCCTTGGAAGAGATATGCTCTTTTTCATTTCCATTGTCTTCCACTTCCATAATTGACATTTACTCATCATCCTTTCTTGCACATGAGCTTTATTCAATTTCATCCAATTGATTACCCTTTGTGTGACTTTGTACCTCGTTGTAATCTTTGATCAGTTTATCCAAGATAGTCAAAGCAGAGGTTATGTGAGAAAATTCAAGAGGGTGAGTAGGATCCATCTCATAGGAACACCTCACTGTGTCGAGTTGAGCTTGTTGCGACCTATAAAACCTGAGCATGATTTCCATATCCATACCTTCCAGTATACTTTTATAGGATTATTCATACTTAACCATATTTTTTTGTAGTTCCTGAATGTCTTGGTTATTGAGCTTTGCAAATATAGGACCAAGACAAACCTCCATTTACTGATAGTCCATTTTTTATGATTTTTTATATTAAGATTAATATGGATTCACTAGGGTGAAATGAAGTACCTTGAAAGATGCTCGCTTCACCCTACAAGCATTAACTTTGGAGTGAAATGAAGAACTATGACATCGTTCTTCCAATGGGGTCGCCAAGAATGATATATCAATATTGTCATATGGAGAACTAGACACACGTGTCATTCCTGAAAACGACGCCAAAAATGCTACCACTCAAACTAGTAGGGGACCTAAAAGGGGTTCCTAAGAGGGAAACTACTAGACTAAGGGCAACGATGGAGGCTTGGCCCAGTGTCACCATGGCTAAACTTTCCCTACTCTTTACGGACTTTCATTGATGGGAGGAGTCCCAATGTTTTTTTTTAAGTCACTTATAAACGATATTTCAATGAGAAATTAAGAAGTGATTCCAGTAACCCTTTTCCAAGGAGGAGGTGAAGAAATGGTGCTTACTTGCTATTTAAGCAAGGGACTTTCCTTCCAAGGGAGAAGGGTGAGGATAAGGGAGGGGGGTACAACTTGCATAGTTACTTCCCGATCCCTAAAATCCTATATGAACTTGGTTTCCCAAATAGCCATTGATGATTAGTCTTTGATAGGAAACATAACCACATGGGACCAAGTGGATCCAACCTAGGTTCGGGGATGGAATATAGAAACCAATGATTTTCATATCCTGGAAAAGGTGAGGGGAGGGATCAAACAAGAAATTTTACTTCAAAAGGTCAAATTGATCCTATTAGGTTCTAGCCTTGGGGATGCCTAAGAAAAACTTGGTCCTAGAGCTAGGGTCGGGATTCCCAAAGATTCCATCATTGGAATTGCCTCAAATTCGAAGGAGAGGGAGGGGATCCACCAATGCAATAGCCTCTAAGAGATCAAAGTTTTAATATGGATGAATTCCCGAGAAATTGATGCCCTGGGTGACCTATTAGGGCTAGAACTGGGAAAAGGGAAAAAGGTGAGAAATAAGGGGAAAATGAACACCCTTTTGAGCGATCGACCAATGCTTATTTACCTTGGGTATATGGAGTCAAGGATGATTATGATTGAGAATTTGGTTTCTTGATCAAGGAGGCTCAGAAATTCAATTTCATCCAATGTTAAGGGAAAAAGAAGAAAAATGACCTTCAAGCATTTATACTTCATACAAATGGTGCAATATTATTTAGATAAAACAAGCTCTAGGACATTTCATTCATCTAAAAATGGCCCATACATTAAACGAGCTATAAAGAAACTCAATTCCACATTCCAATGATGCAACAACTAGCCCTAATTATAACGAAGTTCAACAGTATGCAACAACAAGAATATATCATTAAAATTCACTTACAGTGTTAGAGAGTATATCCAACCAGCATCACATTTGCAAAAAAATGAAGCTCCAAGATAAAAATGGCCCAAATCCATACATCAAAATTCATCCATTTATCGAAAATAATCCTCCAAGAAGAAATGTGAAACTCTCTAAAGATAAAGAGACCCCAAGTGAAGTGATTATACAAATGAATGTAGCTAACATCAATATATACCCCTCTTAGGAGTTTGAATTAGCCTATGAGCCTACATTAGCCCCTAATAATAAAATAATGTGCAAATAAAACCCCTATTGGTGACAAGCCCACCAAACTAGCTCATAAATGGAAAAATAAGCCTCTCAGGGGGGAAAAGAATAATATGTACATGTCGTGGGGCCCTCCAAATTCCTAATAATATCCTGAAGTTCCATAATGAGGAATAAAATCCTCAAAACATGATGGACAAGGGGGTGGCCCCTTGTTCACCAAGTAGTAGACCTGCAGTTCTCCCAATGGGTGTAAGGGCACATAAATGACCCCATGGGTCTCCATATGAGCCGAATATGCCTGAAATGACACATAAATGACCCCACCTACAAAGGATTGAGTGATGGAATGAATTCTACCATGACATCATACAAGTATTAGGACACATTGCAAGAGTGTGGGGCTCCTGTGGGGTCTGTTCGGTACAACGTACCAAATACATCATCATCATCATCATCCCAAAAGTGGATCGATAATAGTCTCTAAACATCGATGGGGATACACAGAGTGTTGTATGTTGCTATGGAGGCCCATGGATCTCTATGCACACCCTATATGTGCCAATGTATCCCTATGGGGGTTAGGACCCTGTATAGGGAGACCAAACCCAAATGGAAACTAACTGCAATCCTATATAAGATCTAATGCATCCCCTAGGCTTCTAGTACAACCAATCATTATAATAATCGTGTAAAATATCTTACAAATCATGGATAAAAAAGTGAGCACTTCACAATGGCATGCCCTTCCGTATTGGGCTTTAGCATGTGCTAGTGTCTCCATACTCCAAAGGGGGTTAGCCATGTACCTTATTGAGTGGTTTCATCCCTTAAAGGGGATAATAGGTCTAAGGTACATCCTTTGAATGGGGGTGGAAAGTGATAAATAAGTGAAATGGAGTAGGGAATGAGAGGGTTAATTGTAGGCCACATATCGGGGCATAGGGGCAGCTAGATAAGGGTAAGCCCACACCAGGGTATAAAATGTGTAGGAAGGAGTAGTCGTGGTACATGAGGTGTCCTGAACTTAATTTTTCCACCCTTATTTATAAGCATTTTTCCTTTTATGGATTTTCGTTAATTAACTGCATGGGGCTCAAGGATAAGATCATGATGTGTTGAATATAACGGTGACTACCCCTTTAAGTTAGGGTGGTTGATTGCCCTCCAGGGGTTGGGACAATCATGGGTTCCTGAATGACAAAGGGGGCTCATATATGGCCTATGGAACTAGGGTGATCACCATGGGTATGGGTTAGAGCTCATGTATTGGATTTTTCCCACCTACTAATTATTTTTGTCTCGACCATATTTTGCATTTTATGGTACAATTTTCGGTTAAGTGTGGCCAATTACGCTTTTTCATTTTATTTTAGCTGCTTCAATCTTTTGGGCATCATTCCAGGCCTAACCCAAGGTGGGGGCAAGGGGATAGGGAAGCTGACCCTATGTGGACCCAAGGGGGATATGTGGATCCAAGTGGGAGAAATATGACTGGGTATATAGTTAGTGGAAGGGGAGAAATATATGCATATAAAGGAGTGGGACCATGCACCCAAAGTCGGGGTTTCCCAAGTAGTACCACCCCAAAACCAAATTGTCAGTAAATGAGATCCCATGAGACTAAAATCCAAGGGTAACACCCAAACGAGATCAAGGGCACAAGAGCACAAACTAAGCCTACACTTTCCACCAAATCCCCCCATCAATCCATGCCCAAAAGTATCCATGATAATTAAACCCAATACTCAATTACCAAATGAAACGACATACCTTTAGATTTGGGAGGACCAAATTAAAACATATAATTAGTATAGATGGGTGAGGGACCACATGGCTGGCTCAGGTGGTAGAGAAATGACATAACGAGCTAGTAGGAGGCTGCAAGGAGCTACTAGTTGTTGGCTGAGGTCTACCAGGGAGAAAAAATTCTCCTAAGGATACCACTCATGAAGTGGTGGGTAACAGGGAGGAGAACACCAGCCAAGTGGTGTGAGTAGCACCAATGAAGAGGAGGTTTTGATATCGTTGGGTAGAGTAGTATAAGTGTCAAGTATAACAAGGCTAGTGTCCAGATCAGAGCACTAACAAAAAAAATGACCATTTAAAAAATTAGCCTTTTTTCATTTTAAAATGATTTGCACTGACAAATATAAAAATAAAAATGCACTCCACCAGGCTATTAAGTCTTGTCAAAGTTTTTTAAGCCAATATTAAATTTTTAAAAAGTATAAAATTATTTGTCTCATCAAAGTGTTGTAAGCCAATAGTAAATTTTCAAAAAGTATACAATTATTTTAATAATGAGGTCAGCTACCTTTGACTATGAGCCATGGACTAATAAACTACCTTTGACTAGAAACCACCAACTAATAAAAGCTACGAGCCATGGGCTAATAAACTACCTTTGACTAGAAACCACCAACTGATAAAAATGCATTCCACTAGGAATATTAAGTCCCATCAAAATGTTGTAGAACAATCATAAAATGAGAAATAAATTTTAAATCTCCATACTATTTACATGTCCTCCTTCTAGCGTTTTCGTATATTACTTATTAGCTCCCTCTATTTTCAAGAAACTATTTATGTTACTTCATATTATTTACGTTGCTTTTGCAACCAATAAGTGTTTATCGAGCATCAACGATATCAAGAATTCAAATTATATTTGTTAAATATTGTTTATAGGGTACTATTAACCCATGTTCTTTTCCATCTCTATAACAACAAGAAAATGTGTGCTCTAAGAAAATCAATCTCGTAAGAATAGTATCAAGAATTTCTATTAGTTCACACATATGCAACTTGTATGTAGAACACATAGGGAAGCTATCTTGGACGCACAATAAGTTGGTTGAGGGAATATCTCAACCTCACACTAAACTAGGAACTAACCTATAGAATAGGAACATAATATATACATAGAAAGTCACAACCGAAGACAAGTAGGAATTACATATTCCAACACTCCCCCTTAATGACTAATTGTCTCAATATCCATCTGCAAAATCTACAACTGGTCCTGTTTGGTAATTACACTGGTTTTGTTCGGTAATTACACTTTGTATCATGTCCATGCTATTGTTGATGTCAATATAAAGGAACAATCATCTACCAAAATGCATGGGTTCCAACCGTTGCAACTGCCAGTCTACTAAGAAGTCTTTCACATACATGGTTCATCCAACCTCTCGATTAACTCCCCCTTGATATAAATTTCACCTTATGGAGTCTATAAAATTTCACCTTATGGAGTCTAAAACCAATACGGCCCACCCAAGTGTATCCATCCCGCATGACACACTCTTCTAGGGTGTTAAAACTCGCAAACTTGATTGTCCATCCTCCTTTGCCGCTCACCATACCATTCACCTCCACGAACACTGCACTATTCATATGCTAGAACACACCATTACTTTGGATTTGTAGTTTTTAGTCTTTGGCATCTTCATTTTACTTTGGAAAGCTGGTCTTGGTCTCCATGTTTTATCTGTCATCAATTAGAGTTGCGAATTCTAACAGAATGACATCATATTGAGGTTGCAAATCTCAATATTTATACAAATTTCCAAGACTTATCCACATTTTTCCATACCAAATAAAAAACAATACCAAATGAAAATATAAGTACAAGCAATAACCATGACAATTAATGCAATATCCATGAAGAAAAAAATGGCATGCAAACATTCAACACATGGCTACGCCATTCACTGCTGTGGACAGACTGCCCCAAATTTTAGTTCACCAGAACACTGCCCACATTGTTGTTGTGAGCAAATCCAAGATCATACACTGCATGTTGTCTTCGATCTAATCCCTATCAGATCACTGCCAACTGATCGCTCCACGTTACTTCATGAACATGCACGAGCAATAGCCTTTCACCTGCTTACTAGTTCACATTTCGACAAGTAGTAATTCACCTCCACCACTCAGGCGCTCAGCCTTGAGGAGATACAATGTAGCCACCAAGGCTCAACTCAGCCACGAAGGCTCAACACAACCACGAAGGCTCACCACAGCCACGAAGTCTCAACACAGCCACGAAGGCTTCAACACAGCCACAAAGGCTTATCACAACCACAGAGGCTTATCACAGTATCAAGGCAGGGTAACTGCTTCCAAGCATGCCTCCTCATGCTCACTAACAATCAGCAACAACGAATTGCAGCTAATCTCCTCCAGCAAGGACACAGCTAATGGAAAGTAGGTTGCAGTGAAGCAACTAGAGGATGCTTCTGCATATTTCGTATTTACATTGCATGGGAAGAGATGTGTTGGATTAGTGCGGCTCCTGGGATTATTTTTGTTCGAGCTAGCCTCAATTACGGCCACGCTGCCACTGTAAATCAATCTACCAATCATAGACTCGGATATCAAAATCCATTAGTCGACTTGTGGAGACCTAGGCTCAGATTTGCAAATTCACCACAATCCTTTTCTTGCGAACACAATCCTCCTGTCATCCATCCTAACTGATTCTTCCACTGCGACACCATGGCCACATTTCAGGCATAGCTAGATTTCTGACAATTGTGATGACAGAGAAAACCATGGCCACCATAGCCACAAGAGGCATCATCATAACACTGATCATAAATGAAGTCAATCCAATGAACATAAGAGTCGAGGCTATCCCAAATATAAGAGAAGAAAATGAAATGTATAATTCGTGTATTCATCGCTGAATTCACGAGACAGATCGAGATCATCTCTCGAGAGGCTCACATATCAGCCACTTGCAGTTCGCCTCGCAAATTTCACCGTTTGGGTACTGCTGACTTTAACACTCTGTGAGACAACTCCAGCTGCATTTTTGAATGATCTGGTTGAGCTCATAAAAAGACTTGGATTCAACTTCGATATGAATGTAAATTTCTTCTTTAGGTTAGTCCAACAACCGGTACTAACTGTATTCTCAACTTAGTGTTCCTAAATTGATGTCATAAATTGTCAACCAGGGCTAGTAAACTATTGAAGTGAAGTGCACTATATGTGCCTAGGTATCTGTTTCTTACTACGTTGTGTTTAGTGTTTTTCCAATGTTTTTGGTTTTGTGTTTTTATTCTAAGAGGAAGAGAACTAAGTGTTGGTAAAGAGAAGTTGTTGGTCACACTAAAACAGAGCAAAACCTATTCTAAACTATGGATGGCACTTGAGAACATAAAATGCAAAACTTTAACAAGAAAAATAACTCATAGAAAGAACTAAATAACTCATAACATGAACTCATTCCAATTCATTCATTAGAAATATGTTGGAATAACTTGAGAAAAGGATAAGTTTAATGCAATGAAGTTCTTCTAAGTAGACAACAACTTACAATATCACAAAAATCTCATCCATGGTTAGAAATTTATTGGAACACAATTGGAAAAGATTATTTGTAGCATAGAAGGAACCCTACTCTAAATTAACTTATGACACTGAAATTAATCCATTCTGCAACTCAAATTGTCACTACTAAGCCTCATTCGAAAGTTAGAAATCTTTTGGAATAGTTTTATAAAAAGGCTATTTGTAAAATTATAAGAGATTGCAGAACAGTCAAGGCCTTGAACTGATATCACTAATTCTTGTCCATATGATGATGTGTTGGAAGAGATTAATAACAAGAGTATTTTGTAAATAATGAAGGCCTTGAAGTCTAATGGAACAAAACTAGCATACAACTAACTAATGAAACTTGAAATACATTAAATAGAACTGAACAAGAATGCAATCAATCAAACTTGAAGTATAGTGAATAGAATTGAACTAGAGTGCCATTAACCTCTGAAGTTTTACAACTAAACTAAAATGCAACTAATCACTAAAATACTACAACTCCATCTCATTCGGTGTTAGTGATATTTTGGAACAATTCATAAGAGCAAGACTGGCTGTAACATTTGATGTCAGTGAGCATAAAAATATGAAGTTCAGAAAAAATGAAACTAAACTCTAAAACACCACAGCTATATCTCATTCAGTGTTAGTGATATTTTGGAACAATTCATAAGAGCAATACTAGCTATAACATCCGATTTAAGTGAGCATAAAACATAAAGTTCAGAAAACTATTTAAATTAGGAATGAAACAAGGCTAAAGTTACTTATCTAAACAATATGCACAGAGCTTCTCGGGCAGTAGGGGCCCTCTACCACCGGATTAGCATACAAATCTCCTCAAGATTGCCTTAGATCATGCAATGAAGTTGAATGTATTTCATTAAAGGGAAAATTATTTAGAAAACAAAGTATTACGGACTTTTGAGATCTAACAACAAAACATAAATCTAGCTCACTGTCTCTCAGTCTCCCGAGTCATTCTTATAAAAGAAATACATAACTACCCTTGAGAGGAAATAGGGATAAGTGTCTTTCCCAATTAAAATCAAATTAGAACTCTTGTGTAAGCCTCGTACTCTTGTTGAAGACATTTGTAGAGTTCTTGTCCCGGTAGAAGTCTACCTCTTAATTTTGATTTCTTCCACATGCATAACCACTTGGAGATTTTCAATCAGACTTCGTAGAGGAAAAGTAATGATGTAGATGAAGTCCGGATTTCAACCATATGTGTTTTTCCTCTAAGTGACACCCATAACCTGTGTAAACATGAAGATAGCTACGGAATAGGCGACTGGCTATAGAATGGTTGCATTCTGTAGCTGAGTCTAGTAAAAAATTACTACAACAAAAAAACCATGAAAATATAGCAAGTCATTCATTATATGCATTCCTAAAGTGACTTTAATTAATCCTATTGATCTTTTAAGCCTGCAACTGATAAAGGACAAAGGAATTGAAGTGAAATTTGGTGAAAGGGAAGGACATCTTTGGGGCTCAACATACCCCCACTGCAAAGTTTTTGCATGTCCTCATGCAATCAATTCATGTATTCTGAGACTTTTGCTAGGACATCTAAGCTCCTTCTTCTGCTTTGCCTAATATTCAATGGCCTCCTAGGCTTCCTTATGACCAACTTGAATCTCAAATTTATAAGTGCCCTACTCAACTTTTTGTTTTTCTTCTTCAGCTTCTCACTAGCCTTGTACAATTTTTCCATTGCAGAGAGAGAGTTGTATTCATATCACTTTTCAGCTTAACCTGATCCCTCAAAATTTCATTTTTATTCTTTATGTGCCTATTGAGTACTTCTAACTCATATTTGTCTCTTCTTAGTACATCAATTGCAGATTCTGATGGGCTAGGAGTTCTTCCTCTACTTTCTAAGGCTCTCTTTTCTAATGACTCAACATAATTATAGATTTGTTGTTGTGCTGGGTCTATCTCTGGAGTTTCTTCATCAAGATCCTCTTCGTACTGGTACTCAGGTGATCTAGCAGTTGGTGTCTCTTCATCCTCAATGTTTATGATTCCTGTTTGTATAACCTCTGTTTTCTTCAATATACCTCTAAGCATGTGGCTTCGTCTTGGTTGAGATGGTCCTTCACCTCTCTCCTTGGCATACCTTCTTATCATCTTCTCCTTTTTAAGCTGTTTCTTAATTTCATCCAATTTCTCAAAAATTATCTCCTCACTATCCTCTTGTATGGACTTACCAGTTTCAGTTTCAATAGGTTTGGAAATTTTTCTTCTCCTGCTTCTTCTTGTAAGTTTTCTTTCAGATGGAGATTCCTTGGGTTCTTCAAAGTGATTCCTCACTAGAAACTTATCCCAATTGTCTCCCACCTTTCTAAAATGATGTTCAATTAGGATTTTAACTAGGCCATGGTGGTACAAAGTGGTTTCCAGGAATTGAACCCTCTTTTGAACATTAGAGGCCATTCTCTTCAGACTATGAAGTAGGAAAAAAGGTAAATTGATTTCTTCATCTAAGAAATGCATCATTAATAGAATATGATAAACATAGAGGGTACCAAACCTTCCCTCACAAGTTATAAACTTTTTCAAAATGAGCAACATATTCTGCCATTTATTCTTCAGTGCTGAGCTAGGAATGCCCTTCTTAAAAATGGAAATATCCATACTTGGTGTTTTGAGCATTTGCCTCCATGCCTCATTATGAAATTCCCTATTTTTGAACCATCGTTCACCTTGCCTGGGTAATTCCACTGCTTCTGCAATGAAAGATTCTGTAATAGTGAATTTAACATCTCCTATTTCAACTTCTGCTCCATTGAAGGACCGTGCAAATGTCTTAGTTACCTCTTTATGAAAACCATTGAATTTTTCCAAAAACTGTAACCACCCAACCTGCTGTAGCATTTCTCTAATCTGTGGGTAACCCTCTAAATATTTGATTCCAACTAGTTCAGACCTTACTATGAGACCCATGGCTTCTCTTCTCAACCTTCAATTTACTGCTCTTCTAGCCACGGTGAAAATGGTTGTTAAAGGGTTGTTTTTACCCCAAAGGTGCCTTCTCTGTTTATGCAGTAGGAATTAGCTACGGAAGGATGTCATGAAGAGGTTATAGAATGAGTGAAATATGGTGAGGGTGATTCACACGAATTAATGAGTTTGAGAGCCATCATGGAAGAAAATGTCGCAGAAACATCTCGTGAGAAATTCAAAATCATCACTGAATACTTTGGCTAGTGACATGACCAAATAGGTCACTTCAGTACTTAACCGTTAAGTTTTAAATGATGATTTGAAATGGCGGAATGGAAGGGATTTTGTCCAAAGTTTTTATGATAGGTTTAATAGGCATGATCAACACGAATAATCAAAACAACTTTTTGAATCATACATGACTTAACTATACTATAACTTTCATATTCTGTCATCATAATAATTTCACAACTTTACCTTTGCCTTTCCTTTAATTTTTTTGGTTTTGATATGCTTTGTCCTCCTTTGAAAATCATTGATTCTTCAGTCTTCATAATCCCTTTGATTTTGTTTGTTGACATAGGTGTGCAGGGTCAATTTGCTGCTGAACAAGTGGTTGCTGGATAATTTCCTTCAGGATATCTGGCTGCAGAATGTCTAGCTGGCTGCAAAATGTCTGGCTGGCTGCAGAATGTCTAACTGCAGAATATCTGTCTGCATAATATACATGTAGGAGCTTTGAAACATGGAATGGAATGTTGTATGAACTGAATTAGAATGGACCATGAAATATGGTGTAATGGAGCATGAGTGAAGTGAAATGTAATGGAATGAAATGGATTATAAATGTAAAGTGGAGTGAAATATGAAAAGTGGTCTGCAACTTATGATTTGTAATATTCAATTGCAGAAAGAGATCAAATTTTAAAAATCTGAGATGAAAATGAGGTGGACCATGGAATGGAGTGAATGAAGTATGGATGAATGGAGTGAATGAAATATGAATGAATGGAGTGAATGAAATATGAATGAAGTGAGACATGATGGAGTGAGACTTATGATTTTGTGATAGCTGCTTGCAAAAAAAGAACAAATTTGAAAAGCTAAAGTGTCAGAAGGATTCCGATTTTCACTTTATCTTTTCTGTATAAAAATGCTAATCAACGATTATTTTTCATATTTATACTTTATTTTTATTTATTTATTTATTTATTTTTTCTTTCATTTGAATTCTGAAAATTCAACTAAGTTGATGAAGAAGAAAATTTCTTCTTCATTAACTTCACATCACTGTTTTCCTGGAATCTCTTGACAAATTCTTCTCTTGAAAGTGGCTTATGATACAACTTCAATCTATGACCATTTAAAAGAAAAGTGACCTTCTCTTCATCTATTGTCCTGATTTTTATTGCTCCATTGTCAAAAAATTTCACAATTTCATATGGCCCAAGCCAATGTGTTTGGAATTTACCTTGAAAATCTTTGAATTTTGAATCAAACAAGAGAGCCCAGTCACCTTCTTTGAACTTCTTTTCCTTGATGTACTTATCATGCCATCTAGTCCTTTGCTGTTGGACTATACTTGTTTTCTGAACTGCATCTTGTCTGATCTCATCCAATTCATTAATCTTCTCCAATCTGTGCTTTTGTGCCTCTGTTAGATCAAGTCCTAGCTGAACTGCCATTTTGAAAGTTTGAATCTGGAACTCTATGGGAAACAAAACTTGCTTTCCATAAACAAGTTCATAAGGAGTATGGCCTGTTGTGCTTCTCCTTGTAGTTCTATAGGCCCACAAGGCTTCAGGAAGCCTATCTACCAAATCTCTTCTATGTAAATGGACAGTATTTGTTAAGATCCCTTCAATAACCTTATTAGTAGATTCCACTTGACCATTTGCTTGTGGATGATAGGGAGTAGATTTTCTGTGTCTGATTTTGTACCTCTCCATCATTTGTTCCACTAGCCTTGATGTGAATTGAGCTCCTTGATCTGTAGCAATTTCCCTTGGGACACCAAAACGAGTAAAAATATCCTCAAAAAGAAAATTAACTACAGATGCTTCAGTAGCAGAAAGTAATGGCTTGGCCTCTACCCATTTGGTAACATAATCAGTGCAAACTAATATATACTTCTTTTGTCTTGATGGAGGACTAATAGGTCCTACAAAATCCAAAGCCCATTTTTCAAAAGGTTCAATATGTACCTGAGGCTGCAATGGCATATCACCTGAAGGAGAAGGTTTCCCTACCCTTTGGCAACTGTCACACCTTTTGACATACTCTTTAGCATCTTTAAAAAGGGATGGCCAATAGTATCCTAAATGAAGGACCTTATAAGCTGTCCTTTTATCAGCAAAGTGTCTGCCACAAGGTTTATCATGACATGCCTTTAGAATCTAAGGCATCTCATCTTCCCGAACACATCTCCTAATGATAAAATCTGGACCTGTTTTGTATAACTCATTAGCAACCCATGAATATTTTGCATTGTCATAAATGATATTTCTTTTGTCTCTTGCATTCATTATTGAAGGAAATTTCCCTGAAACTAAATAATTAGCAATGTCAGCAAACCAAGGAGTTTGAGTAGAAATTGCAAAAAGATATTCATCAGGGAATTGATCTTCAACTGGGGTGTTGTCTTTGATGTTTTGGAGTCTAGATAGGAAATCAACTACTGTGTTTTGTTTTCTAGGCCTATCTAGAATGGTAATGTTGAATTCCTGTAAAAGCAATAACTATCTTATAACTCTTCCATTAGTAATTGATTTGTTCATTAGATATCTAATTGCAGAGTGATCTGTGTGAACAAAAGTTTCATAGCCTGTTATATAGCGTCTGAATTTGTTTATGGCATGAACAACAACTAAAAACTCTTTTTCAGTTACAGTATAATTCAACTCTGAAGGAGTCAAATTTTTACTTGTATAGTAGATGGCATAAGGAATCAGGTCTTTGTTACATAGTAATTTGTCACCGTCCCTACAATCCCGATCTCGCCCATTGGAGGGTCATTTATGTGACCAATAAGCAATGTAATGCCATGCAAATACCATCATTGCATCCCTTTCCATGAGGACAACATTTCTTCTGTTGATCATTTCCTGAGCAGACCCCTAAAAAAACCTGTTTTTGCCTTGGCGCTGGTAGCCCGTTATGTACTCGCACCAATGAGGAAAATTAACACTGAGCCTGCACCAATTGGCGCTCTATCCCAGTTAAGCACCCGTGCCAATCTGATTTTGGAAAGTTTAAAAAAAAAAAGGTGAAGTTTCGATTACAACAACTTCGTGGATGATTCATCAGGAGTGGTTTCAATTGAATAACCACGGCCTTCCTTCTTTGGCCTCTTGTTTCCACCTTATGGGGAACCTCCTAAGGGATAAGGCCTCCCTTCCACTATTGTAGGGATCCGAACCTCCTCCTCTCCTCTGTAAATATAGCCTTCATCCATTAATGAAGGGGCTGAATGGCTGAAGAGTCTCCAAGTTCCCAAGAGCCATCAGAGCCTTATGCTGCAAGAGCCTTGATTCATTCCCTTAAGGCCAAATCCAAGCAAGGAGATTATTGTCGAGACATCTGAAGATAGAGGCTTGTCCCATCCCCGACAGGCTTTGTCGAGACGTGTTCTGCTGGTGACCCTCCGAAGGAGAATTCAGCGTCAGAGCTATGGTTGTATTCTTCTTTGATTGAATAATGACAAGCGACTATTGGTTATGGTTCCACTTATGTTGTTGATTATGATGATGAGTTATGTCTTCTCTGACTGACATATAGTTGCATATACTGGATTTTATGCTTGCGTTTGTTTTGTTTCTTGCGTGTGCAGGTGTCTGGTCAAGGAGATCGTGAGGAGCATGATCTGCCAGAGCTAAGGAACGGGAGCGCTACTTTCTCTACAAGCGACAACGTTGGATTCTAGGTAAGCCTTCATCTCTAGTTGGTTTATTTGTAACTAGGAACCTGCACTATAGCGTGAATGATTGTTTCTAGACCCGGTCTGGGCTAGTAGGGATCGCCTCTGTCTGCAGAGGGGATTTACCTCCTCAACAAATTGGCGACTCCGCTGGGGATCGTCTAGCTTGTTGTTATTCTGTTTTGTAAGCTATAGACGGAGCCTGAAGTTAGCCAGATAGCCTTCGAAACGCTATTGATCCGCATTAGCGAAGTAGATCAAAGCTGCTTCAGTCAATCTCCGGTTTAGTTTATGAACTGAACACTTGGAGTATTGTCTTGTCTTTTCGGTCGATTCTTGACTTTGCTTGCTTGATCAGCTCTTTTGGCTGGCTCTTTTCTGAGTGTTTGGCTTTTGGTTCAGCCCTAGAGGATCAAATCTAACCTCTGCTTTTCCAAATTTTCACCTTTTCATGGTTGTCTTGATTGGCGCGGTTTCCACCCTGACAGTCACGCTAGTTGGCGCGGGTTGCCAGTTCATCACTCGCACCATCCCCTGTCTAGCGCGGATTACAGCCAGACAGTTGCACCATCTCCTGTAGGTGCTAGGGTTTTCCCTTGTTCGGAAGCTTCTTTTGGTCAATACTTTTCTTCTAGGTTTGTTTTAGATTCTGCTTGAAGTGGTGAGTCTGGTCTTGGTTGGGAGAAATTATTTGTTTTTTCATTTTCAGGCGTTGGCGCTTGTTTTCAGTTAGCAACCCACGCCAATTGGGCATTGGCACTAGTTGTTAGTGAGAAAGTCGTGCCAGTTGGCGCTAGTTGTCAATGACAAAGTGGGGCCAATTTCAGGATGTGTGAAAATTGAGATTTTTTCCCTAAATCCTTCACCAATGTGTCTTTCCCTTCTGGTCTTTTCACTGTATGAGCATAGATTACATTTCTCATTGTTTGAAATGTCTTCTTTCCATGATTGTTTGATGTAAAAGGGAATGAATGCCTTGTTTTGATCTCTTACTTTGGAAGTCCTCTTTGTGTTTGACCTCATATGTCTTGTCGCCTTTTGAGAGATTTCGTTACAAAGTGTTTGAAACAACGATTGCATTCTTAGTGTTTGTTTGCATCCCTTTTGCATTCATCCTTATATTAAGAAGATTTGCATTTATTTAGTTTTCATCTCAAAGTGTTCTTTTTGTTAAAATGCATTAGATCACATTGCATTGAAAAGTATTTTTGAGATTTATCATTGAACTTAGATTACATTGCTTAATGATTGAAAACTAGATGATCGCATTGAGTGCATTCTCTTTCATTAAAAGCATCTAATTTCATCGAAAAATGCATTGAGTGCATTCTTAAAATTTGAAAAGGAAAAAGGAAATTGTGCATAGATTACATTTGCATAGTTTCCGAAAAAAAGAGAATTTTGCATAGATTACATTGCATTATTCGCATCGTTGAATGTTTGAAATTACTTTTGGATAGTGAAAGTCATATAGTTTGGAAAAGATTTCATTTGCAGTGTTGTTTTATGTCGCATCATTGTTTGAAGCTCTTCCCTTAACTAGATAGCATTCATCGAATTGAAAAGTTTTCTTTTCTCATATAGCTGCATATAGGAGATTGTCAGATGACATGCGGTAGGGCCTAGAAACTGAGACATAATTGAAGATAAACATTAAAATTTATTCAATTTACACTAAGGTAGCATTGAAACATTAACGCAACATTTAGAGTTCTAGGCTAGAGACGTGTTCCGGCGTCTTTAAACCTAGTAGTTGTCGTTCGCCTCTTGGCTTTAGACAACACTAGTACGGACTTGTGCTCCCCGTACCGTCGAGTATATAAAGGGAGACCCCACTAGGTTTCTATCCTTTATCCATAGGAAGCCAAGTCTGCCGCCCTATACCTGTGATACACAGGACACAACATTCGGGGAGATTGCCTGCACGTACGTCAAGTCCTTGGTTGATTTCTATTTCATTTTTGAAACCAAGGTGTATATTGCAGTTCATGGTTATTTGGTACACCCTTTGCCTAGTATTCCCGAGCAGTCATTTTGATCTTATCTGACTCCCTAAATTTGAAAAGGTCATCAAGTGCTTGTCTTTTCACGCATGTTTCCAATCTGAAAGTGATAGAGTTACCTTTTTCCTGTTTCTCGACTCTTAAAAGATGAAACAACAGAGTTTTGTTTCAATGTTTTAAAAATTAACTGCCCATGAAATATTCCTGGTTAAAGTTAGTTTCCTTAGGGTGTTGTGTTGGGTTGTTTCTAATGGAAACTTTTCCGGAGTTTACAAACCAAGGAATCCCCTCTGATGGGAATCCTGCTCATTTTCCTCCTTTCGGGAATGTTGGTGCTCCTTATATGGCAACGTTGTCCCTTCTTGGGTTAGCTGTTGGGTTGCCTGTTTGGTTGTTTTTAACCTCTGTGGTCCCGAATGTCTCAGCTACTGGTCAATCAGTTCCTCCACCTGAACAACATCATGTTGATTCCAAGGTGGACCTCTCCCCTTCTTCACCTGTTTCTGCGTCCTCATCTTCTACTTCGCCTGGTGAAAGTATGGATTCCAGTAACCAGGTGGCTAAGAAGAAGAAGAAGAAGACAAAAAAGAAGAAGTCTGATAAGAGAGAGGCTAAGGCTGCAACTGTTGCTTCTAATGCACCTCCTCTTGATAAACCTTCCAACCCTCCACGGAAAGTCAAGTTCCCTTGCATGTTGTTCCAGGGAAACCATCTTCTTTGAGATTGCCCTGGCATTCCGAAGGTGCTTGAAGTATGGTCCAATGGTCGCCCGCCGTTGCCTTTGGCTTCTGGGAGTCAGGTTGGGGGCACGTCTTCAGCTCGTGCTGGTAAGGCTCCTAAGAAGCAGGGTAAGCTCACCAATCCTTGTAAGTTGTGTGAATGGCACCATGCCATTCACCTTTTTCCATATATGGATGAAGCCAAACGAGTTTTGGACAACTCGGCTGTTTTTGCGCCATGCCTTACGACTGGTTACAAATAACTTTCTTTGAGTCCTCCACTAGCTGATCCTATGATTGGTCAAGAGTCATCCTTGGTCGATCCCGCTCCCTCAAAAATTCAAATTCAGGAATCCGTTCCTGACCAACCATTGGTCATGGGATCGGTTGAACTGGCACCGTTTATGGTGCACCAGGTCTTTTCCGTGGAGAGTGGACCTCACATCCCTCAGGTTCTTCTTATTTCTTCAGATTCCTCAGACTTGGAGAAAGATTCTCCTGTCCCTATATCTCAAGAAGATGCTCCTTCACTTCCCTTGATGGAGGTCCCAGAGGATACTCTTCCCGACTCCATGACGGAAGTCATGGAAGATGCTCCTTATTCTTCCGTAACACCAGGGAAAGACCTTATCGGTTTGATGGTAGCCCCTCCGAGTAGTTTGGTCGCTTCCTTTGATTGGAATCGATTTACAGGATACTGCCTTCCGTCTTATGTGCCTTTCGAGATCACAGTACAGGATTTTGGTCTGGTCATACCCAACACCATTATAGATGAAGGTGCGTCTGTTAGTGTTCTATCCTCAACTACTTGGCAAGCTTTCGGTTCGCTGCCGCTTGCGCCTGTTACCCAGAATATGTTGGCGTTTAACAGAAGAATGAGTCAGCCATTAGGGATCCTCCCAAGGTTACCTGTTACTTTGGGAAGATGGGAGGGTAAGGCTTAAAATTATTATGAATGATGGTTGTTCCGGGGCCCCTTGGTTTAATGCTCTTGGGCGCGATTATACCTATGCCATACAGGAGCACTTGTCTCCTCCCTTTTTCGTGTGAGTACGGCACCACATGAAGGATGGATCGTGACCATTGATCAGCTTTCGTTCTTTGGTCCTGATGTGGCAGCTGGCCCGCCATCATCCCTTCCTGGTTTTTATCCACCCGTTGTATTTGCCCCACCGCAGGTCAACTATGTGGCTACCTACCCCGTGCCTATACTCAATGATGATGTTGTCATGCATAGTATGCTGGGGGCATTCGGTCCTGACTTCCAAGATGTTTTCCTTCCATCGGATGGGAAACTCTTGGAAGCGATGACTTCTTATTCATTATGATGAGTTGTCTTCAGAGCAGAGTTCTTTGTCTTGTGTCAAGCTCCTTAAAAAATGAAACAAGGTCGTCGGAGCAGAGTTCCTTGTCTTGTGTCAAGCTCCTTAAAAAATAAAACAAGGTTGTCGGAGCACAGTTTGTTTTCTTGTGTCAAGCTCCTTAAAAAATGAAACAAGCTCATCCAAGGATAGTTCGTCTTCTATGTCAACCTCATTAAAAAATGAATTAGGTCTGAGGATAGTTCTTTTAATGTGTCAACCTCGTTAAAATAATGAAACACGTTCCCGTTCAATTCGAGTCTTTGATAAGATCTCGTAAAATACCAGTCGAGTCTTTCTCTTGATCTCATAATTTGAACCTTCACTCCATCTGCCTTTCATATGGACTGAAGCTTGGGGGGCATGTACCTCGAATTGAGTCACCATGCTGGGGGGCATGCTTACTTTTTCAAGAATAGTTTGTTTCCGTTTCAAGCTTGTGTAAAAATGAAACCAGTTTCAAGCATAGTTTATCTTCGTTTCAAGCTTGTGTAAAAATTAAACCATTCCCATTTTACCTCTAGTGATTGCCATTTTATCACCTGTTTTTGCCCGATGAGCCTTGGTTTTCTCACTCCATCGTCACTATCTTCTTGGTCGATTATGTGCTTTCACTTGATTGTTTTTCCCATTCCTAAGGAACCACTGTGATGAGTGGTCTTGTTAGCCAGCCTCTTAACCTTTACTTGTTCTAGAGAAGTTCCACCATTACCGGAACCAGTTTCTACCCTTTATACCACTCGTTCCTCCAGGAGGAGTCATCTTTCAGCTCTTTTCTGACTCTCTAAACATGAAAAGATTGTCGAGTCCCTTGTCGTTTTGAGCCCGTTAAAGTGGTCACGAAACAACATCTTCCTACCAGGTATACGTTTACCCCTTTTGGTGGGATATGTTATTTACGAAGAAGGGAATACTATTACCTATAGGGACCCTAGGAGGTTTTCTCAGATATTGTTTTCTACCTTTTCGGGTCTGAGGAACTATTTACGAAAAGGGACCATTGGAGTTTACTTTTCTGCTGTCTTTTCAAACTCTCTAAACATGAAAAGACGTCGAGTTTTTCCTCTGTCAGACTCGTTAAACCCTGATGACACTGGATTCAGTCGTAATGACGTTATTCGAGTTTCTCCTTCCTAGGGCTCGATAAATGTACTAGGATGGATTCGTCCGAAGGACAGACTTATATGACAAGCATATGGTATCCTCTTCAAGCTTGTGTAAAAATAAAGAGGTACTCACCAGAAATGGTGGGGGGAAAATGGAACTAGAATCATTGTCGTGTCGACAGTATGTCACTCTTGAACATGGCACTTGTCTGCATTCGTGTCGGGTTGGGGATATCTCACCTCATTATTTGATTGCCTCCGTGGGTTTGGGTGATCCCTTTTGACCTATCATATACTCTTTGCCTTGTCATCATGACCTCATATCTGTTGATGTCAAATACTGCCAATCTCACTGTCGTGTCGTTTATATGTTCAAGAGAAGCTGACCTCTGCAAGTACCAACCTTCCTCTGATTCTCATCTGATCGTGATTCACAAAAAAATTATGTTCCTCTGTCTCGCATCGATGATGTGGGAAACACTATGGCCCACCTTCGATCAAGGTCACTTCCTGTCGACTTCAACTCATTATCCAGGAAGCTGATCTAGAGACTCCCTTCTGGTACCTTGGAGCTTGCATGCCTCAATGGCAGGTTCTTTGCATCCAACGCAAGGTTTTCATCATTGACCTTCGATCGGATGATTCTGTGGGTGTTCGACGCCAACTCACTGTTCACATGCCGTAGATTGTACCTATAGTACCTTGAGGGCCATTGTCATTATTGGTGGTACCTCTCGCGTCTGTTAACAACTTTCATCATTGGCTGGTAATCAGGCGATGTTCTTGCATGTTCGACTTCAGCTCACTTATTCGCATCCTTGAACTTGTGCTTTGATCGGGTCGAGATGGAGCGCAAGACCTTGGATTTTGTCTGTTAGAATCTAGGCTGCGATTTTGTGGATTATTATGATTGGTTACATGACACACTGATTGGATGGCTGCGACCATACCTGAGTCTCTTTATCGATCCTTATTGGATGGCCGCATCCATGCCTTGGATCTAGATTTTTGTATACTCTATTATGGATGGCTGCGCCCATACCACATATGTATCATGTATCTGAGATATTAGTTGTATTTCTCTACGCAGGTTTTCTGATGGTGGTGTTTTCAGTTGGACACATTCTCGTAAAGCATTTCACCCCTCTCTCTCTTTCGGGCCTCATGCTTTAGGGGGCATCTGTTACACAGTAATTTGTCACCGTCCCTGAAATCCCCATCTCGCCCATTGGAGGGTCATTTCTGTGACCAATGAGTAGTGTCATGCCTTGCAAATACCATCATTGCATCCCTTTCCATGAGGACAACATTTCTTCTGTTGATCATTTCCTGAGCAGACCCCTAAAAACACCTGTTTTTGCCTTGGCACTGGTATCCCATTATGTACTTGTGCCAATGAGGAAAATTAACACTGAGCCCACCCCAATTGGTGCTCTTTCCCAGTTAAGCACCTGTGCCAATCTTCTTTTGGAATTTTTTTTAAAAAAAGAGGCGAAGTTTCAATTACAACAACTTCATGGATGAGTCATCAGGAGTGGTTTCGACTGAATAACCACGGCCTTCCTCCTTTGGTCTATTGTTTCCACCTTATGGGGAACCTCCCAATGGATAAGGCCTCCCTTCCACTATTGTAGGGATCCCAACCTCCTCCTCTCCTCTATAAATATAGCCTTCATCCATTGATGAAGGGGCTGAATGGCTGAAGAGTCTCCAAGTTCCCAAGAGCCATCAGAGCCTTATGCTGCAAGGGCCTTGATTCATTCCCTTAAGGCCAAATGCAAGCAAGGAGATTATTGTCAAGACATCTGAAGAGAAAGGCTTTTCCCATCCCCGACAGGCTTTGTCAAGACGTGTTCCGCTGACGACCCTCCAAAGGAGAATTCAGCGTCAGAGCTATGGTTGTATTCTTATTTGATTGACTAATGACAAGTGACTATTGGTTATGGTTCCACTTCTGTTGTTGATTATGATGATGAGTTATGTCTTCTCTGACTGACATATAGTTGCATATACTAGATTTTATGCTTGCATTTGTTTTGTTTCTTGCGTGTGTAGGTGTCCGGTCACGGAGATCGTGAGGATTGTGATCTGCCATAGCTAAGGAACGGGAGCGCTACTTTCTCTACAAGCGACATCGTTGGATTCCAGGTAAGCCTTCATCGCTAGTTGGTTTATTTATAACTAGGAACCTGCACTATAGTGTGAACGATTATTGCTAGACCCGGTCTGGGCTAGTAGGGATTGCCTCTGTCCGCAGAAGGGATTTACCTCCTCAACAGTGTTTTTGTCCCAATACTGCTCCTAAAGCTGTATCTGAGGCATCTGTTGAAATATGAAAAGGTAACTTCCAGTTAGGTCCCCTTAAAATAGGTGCTTCAGAGATTTTTGTTTTCAAGGTCTCAAAGGCTAACTGGAAATCAAGATTCCACTTGAATTCACAGTCCTTGGTAAGTAATTTGAAAAGTGGAGATGCTATCTTGGTGAATTTTTCTATAAACCTTCGATAATATCCTGTAAATCCGAGAAAACTCCTAACATCTTTTTGACAACTTGGAATAAATAAGTTAGAGATGACTTCAACTTTTGACTCATCAACTCTAATCCCATCCCCTGAAATGTGATGTCCTAAAACAATTCCTTCAGAAAACATCATAAAACACTTCTCATGACTTAGTGAAATATTTTCTTCTTTACATCTCTTTAAAAAAATTTCCAAGTTTGCTAAGGCTTCTTCAAATGTGTTTCCATAAACTGTGAAATCATCCATATATACCTCTACACAATCATGTATTAGATCCGAAAAGATTCCTAATACTACCCTTTGAAATGTTGCAGGTGCATTGCATAATCCAAATGGCAATACTCGGTAAGCATAGGTACCCCAAGGACAGGTAAATGTGGTTTTGTCTTGATCTTCAAGTGCTACTTGGATTTGGTTATAACCACTAAACCCATCTAAAAATGAGAAGTACTTTTTTCCAGCTAATGTATCTAATACCTGATCTATGAAAGGTAGGGGAAAATGATCTTTAAGAGTAGCTTTGTTTAATTCTCGGTAGTCAATACATACCCTCCATTTACCATTTTTATTTGGCACAATTACCAAAGGAGAAACCCACTGAATATCTAAAATGGGATAGATAAAGTTAACATTTAACAATTTCTGCAATTCTTCTTTAACAATTTCCCTAAGATTTGGATTCATCTGTCTTTGAGGTTGTCTGATTGGTTTACAATTTTCCTCTATATAGATGTGATGAGTGCAAGTCTTGGGGCTTATCCCTTTCATATCAGTGTACTCCCATGCATATGGAGAAGAATGTCTCTGTAATATCTTGACTAGCTTTGCTTGTTGAGATTTCTCTAGGTTCTTGTTTATGTTTAAAGTTTTTCCTGGAAATATCTCAATTGTAGCGCTACCAAATTTATCCATGGAATAGAGAGACATTTGTCTTGATGATAAAAACTCAATGTTGGATTCTTCTTGAAATTGTTCATGTTTGTATTTCGAAGAGGATTCAAAATTTTCTAAGTTATTCAGAATCTGGCTATCTTCACTAATTTCTGAAATTGTGAAGAGAGGTTGTAAGTCTTATTCATCCTCTATCCATTGAGTATCATCCAATTCTGTAATTGTTTTTGTTGGAGGATACAAGGTAAATTTATTGGTTGAACTACCATCAGAGATGTACATATCACCGGATCTACAACTAATGAAAGCATCAGTTGTAGCTAACCAAGGTCTTCCTAATATAATAGGATGCCCTCCTAGATTATTCTTAGGAGTTAGAATCATAAAATCCACAGGATACTCCCAAGAATCTAGGGACACTGGAATGTCTTCTATTACCCCATCAGGTTTGATCACAGATCTGTCTGCTAATTGTAATAATGTGGGTGTAAAAAGAATATTAGGAAGTTTCAGTTTATCCATGATTTGTCTACTCATGATATTGATTGCTGCTCCTAAATCAATGAGTGTGTTTTGGATCTCAATTCCATTGATGTGAATTTTGACAACTGGATTTCCTAGGTCTAGATACTTTGGAATAGCAATCTTACCCATCATGATATCTGCTATTTTTCCTGCCAGTTGAATTTTCTTTATCTCTCTTATTCTTTTTCTTGTTTTCTTCATGCTCAACTCCTTTATTGTCTTTGCTAAGATTGGAATTTCCTTGATAGCTTGCAATAATTGGATCTTAATACAAACATTTCTCAGCTCATCTAGGAAATCATAATTAGGCACCATAATTTGTTTTTCTACACCCCTATCAATTTGTAATCTTTCTGGAAAGGGAGGTGTAGAAGTGGATGTTGATGGCTGCTCTAATATAGGAGTTGAAATTATTGGTTCTTTTTGTTTTCATTTTTCAATGTTTGGGTCTTGGAAAGGTGTGTTCTCTTCAAGACTTTTATTCACCAGTAGAGAATCTTCCTCAGAGTTGTTTTGCTCTTGTATGATTACAAAAGGTTTCTTCTTTTCAAGTATTCTTCCAGACCTAAGTTGAACATCACTAAGGTCTAAAGGAGTAATCAAATAAGTTGGAAACTGTTGGCCTTCTATCATGTATGTGTTCTGAGGATTTTTATTGTTGGGGTTTGGTATGGGTTGGGCAGGTAACTGATTTGTTTTCTGAGGAAATGGTAATGGAAGTAGTGAATTTTGATGTTGTGGATTTTGAGGATTCTTTTGAGGATTTTGTTGAAAATTCTGTTGAGGAGGGAAATGTGGATATGATGGATATTGATAGTACTGAGAGTATCTCCCATAGGGACTTTGTGCTCCTTGTGCCCAAGTTTGAGATTGATTTTGGAATTGGAGCCAAGGTTGCTGCCAAGAATTCCAATTTGTTGGGGGTTGATTATACAGTTGATCATGGAATCCTTATGTTTGAGGTCCTTGCCAAGGCCTTCTAGAGACAAAATTGAGAGATTCTGTGGAATTTGTAGGAATTTCTTCTTGAAAGAAAACTTTAAGACCAGTAAGTGAAGGACAAATCTTGGTCTCATATTTTTCTGAACAAATTATACAGGTCTCTACTACCTTTGCATCCAAAGGACATTCTCTCAAGGCATGCTTCTTTCTACATTTGGGACAAAATATTGCTAAGGCATTAGATTCAATTTTCTGCTTGTTTTGTAACTTAAGGGTGTCTATTTTTTCACTAAGACTCCCTAAAATATTATATTTGAATTCATCAAGCATATGTCCTATTTCTTCCCTACTTACTGTCCCAGAAGCAGACTTACTTTCCCTTGCAAGAGCAAGGTCTCTTGGTCCTTTCACAGTTTTAGATTTCCCTCTTGAAAGGTTGATAGATAATTCAGCTATTTCAGGTAATGTGAGCTGAGATATATCCCCTTTTCCCATCATTGTTAAGGATATCTAACCATTCATCCCTAATTTTCTTCAATAAGAGAGCTTTCAAAGTGTCTTGGTCTAAGTTTTCCACTTTTGCCCTCTTGATGTTATAGTTAAACCTCTCCAACAAATCTTCCAAATTTTCATCCTCTTTTTGTAACATTTTAAACACTTCCTCCTTATGGTTTACTGGCATAAAGTAATCCAAATACCTCTCTAAAATTTCTTGTTTCATATCTTCCCATGTCCTAATAGAACTGTTGATCAAACTCATAAACCATTAAAATGCTTCTCCTTTCAATGTTGAAGGAAATATTTTAAGTTTTTGAGCATCTTGTAAGTAGTCATAGGTTCTACATAGGATTTCAAATTCAAATAGGAAGGTTTCAGGATCTTCAGTTTTGAGTCCATAAAATTTTGGAAGGACAGAGGGTGAAATTTTTTTCATAGTTGCATTGGTTTCTTCATCTACTATAGGAAACCCAAAAGAGCTTCCCATTTCTCTTGTACCTCTTCCTCTGCCTCCTTCTTCACCTCTACCTCCTTCTCCTTTTGCACCTCTACCTCCTTCTCCTCTACCTATACCTCTACCCCCTCCAAATAGTGTGTGTTCTCCAGTAAAGACTCCGCCTCCCCCTTCTTCTACCATAGTTGATTCTTCTGTGGAAGTTGAAAAGTTTATGTCCCTAGCAGGGGTCCCAGAATCTTCTTCTAAGACAGGTTCAATAGATGAAGTGGAAGGTCTTTCTAATGGAATACTGATCTTAAGTTCTCTGGAAGTCTAGGATCAGTAAAGGATGGAATGTGGGTTTGAGTTGGAGGTGTGCTGGCTCTTGGTCTTGGTGAAACAATTGGTGTTCTAGAAATCAAGCTTCTGCTTCTTATGAATCTACCCTTGAGTCTCTTTCTCTACCCATATCATTGTTTTTGGGAGGTAAGAAACAAGGATACCTAGTTAAACTTCCCTGGAAACGGCGCCAAAATGTCTGCTCAACTTAGTGTTCCTAAATTGATGTCATAAATTGTCAACCAGGGCTAGTAAACTGTTGAAGTGAAGTGCACTATATGTGCCTAGGTATCTGTTTCTTACTACGTTGTGTTTAGTGTTTTTACAATGTTTTTTGTTTTGTGTTTTTATTCTAAGAGGAAGAGAAATAAGTGTTGGTAAAGAGAAGTTGTTGGTCACACTAAAACAAAGCAAAACCTATTCTAAACTATGTATGGAATTTGAGAACAGAAAATGCAAAACTTTAACAAGAAAAATAACTCATAGCAAGAACTAAATAATTCATAACATGAACTCATTCCAATTCATTCATTAAAAATGTGTTGGAATAACTTGAGAAAAGGATAAGTTTAATGCAATGAAGTTCTTCTAAGTAGACAACAACTTACAATATCACAAAAATCTCATCCATGATTAGAAATTTATTGGAACACAATTGGAAAAGATTATTTGTAGCATAGTAAGGAACCCTACTCTAAATTAACTTATGACACTGAAATTAATCCATTATGCAACTCAAATTGTCACTACTAAGCCTCATTCGAAAGTTAGAAATCTTTTGGAATAGTTTTGGGAAAAGGCTATTTGTAAAATTATAAGAGATTGCAGAACAGTCAAGGCCTTGAACTGATATCACTAATTCCTGTCCATATGATGATGTGTTGGAAGAGATTAATAACAATAGTAGTTTGTAAATAATGAAGGCCTTGAAGTCTAATGGAACAGAACTAGCATACAACTAACTAATGAAACTTGAAATACATTAAACAAAACTGAACAAGAATGCAATCAATCAAACTTGAAATACAGTGAACAGAATTGAACTAGAGTGCCATTAACCTCCCAACTTTTACAACTAAAATAAAATGCAACTAATCACTGAAATACTACAACTCTATCTCATTCGGTGTTAGTGATATTTTGGAACAATTCATAAGAGCAAGACTGGCTGTAACATTGATGTCAGTGAGCATAAAAATATGAAGTTCATAAAAAATGCAACGAAACTCTAAAACACCACAGCTATGTCTCATTCAGTGTTAGTGATATTTTGGAACAATTCATAAGAGCAAGACTAGCTGTAACATCCGATTTAAGTGAGCAGAAAACATAAAGTTCAGAAAACTATTTAAATTAGGAATGACACAAGGCTAAAGTTATCTAAACAATATGCATAGAGCTTCTCGGGTAGTAGGGGCCCTCTACCACCGGATTAGCATAAAAATCTCCTCAAGATTGCCTTAGATCATGCAATGAAGTTGAATGTCTTTCATTAAAGGTAAAATTCTTCAGAAAACAGAGTATTACGGACTTTTGAGATCTAACAACAAAACATCAATCTAGCTCACTGTCTCTCGGTCTCCCGAGTCATTCTTATAAAAGAAATACATAACTACCCTTGAGAGGAAATAGGGATAAGTGTCTTTCCAAATTAAAATCAAATTAGAACTCTTGTGGAAGCCTCGTACTCTTGCTGAAGACATCTGTAGAGTTCTTGTCTCGGTAGAAGTCTACCTCTTAATTTTGATTTCTTCCACGTGCATAACCACTTGGAGATTTTCACTCAGACTTCGTAAAGGACAAGTAACGATGTAGATGAAGTCTGGATTTCAACCATATGTGTTTTTCCTCTAAGTGACACCTGTAACCTGTTTAAACATGAAGATAACTGCGGAATAGGCGATTGGCTACAGGAATGGCTGCATTCTGTAGCTGAGTCTAGTAAAAAATTACTACAACAACAAAACCATGAAAATATAGCAAGTCAGTCATTATATGCATTCCTAAAGTGACTTTAATTAATCCTATTGATCTTTTAAGCCCGCAACTGATAAAGGACAAAGGAATTGAAGTGAAATTTGGTGAAAGAGAAGGACATCTTTGGGGCTCAACACTAACCCCAAAAAATGTCACAAATTTAGCAGTTGAGAGTAAGCGTAATGAAACTCTTCAACTAAAAAAGCCACGAACTATAAATCCAGATCCATCCAGACCCGAATCAACTCAATGGAGGCCCATTAAAAAACCCAAATTGTTTTGGAACCCCAAAAAGAAACCATAACCTGAATCAAACCAGCGAGCCCCCAACAAAAAAATGAATCATAGATTTTGAATTGAATGGGAATTTGTAACTCATCGAGGGCCGGAAACCAGAGTTTGTTGCAAGGTCTGGAGTACAGCATAGTGCAATGGCCCCATCACGCTTACGCTGCGCAATCTACAAATCTGTGACAAGCCACTTCGATGCTCTTCCTCACGCTCTGCGACTTTCAACAGAACTCAAGGCAGTAACAAATTAGCTGATTCACCAAGTAATCAAGATGATCCAACTTGGGTTGTTGCTTCAATCACCATGATAGGATCCATGACCAGCCACAAGAAGATCTGAATGCTGCTCCAGTCCACTCACGAATTCTCTGCAATCGTTGCTAGAATCTCAACCCCTCGAGGATCCACGCAGGCAGCTCCAAAACACTCATGGTCTCACTCAACACACAGTCACCGTGCCTACACACCAGTGCACTTTCCATGTAGCTCTCACCCAGGAAATTGCACTCTTCACTTTCTTTCGCAGTCCAGCTCTCGCCACATCAAAGGATGGGCGCACCTCTGCTCCAACACACCTTCACTCAAATGAATGGACAACAAATAATTCGACAAATATAAACACTCCCCAAAATCTTTATTTCCCTCGGCCCAGGAGGGGCCAAGGCCAGGGCTAACTACTTATAGCGTTTCACATATAAAAACGCTAACTACTTACAACTGTATATTAGAAAATCCCCAAATTGAAACTGTTTTTGTGCTTAAAAAACAAATACTGCAAAAATACTTCTGCCCTTCTGGAAAAAGGACCTCCTTTCTCTGTAAAATGTATCTTCTTGACATCAAATGAAAAATTTCCAACTGTAGGAACAGATGGCTATAGAAAAATATGACCTTCATTCAACATTTTTCCCTGTTGAAAAGAATAATATAAAATCTTATCGGCCTCAGCTACGAGTCCTCTTTTCGAAAGGGTGTCTGCCATTTCATTCTGTTCCTGATACACGTGGTTTAAGGTGATCTTATGGAAAGACTGAGATAGTAACCCTCATCCATGCATTCAAGATGAAGGGATTAAAAAGCGTGGATCCCTACACCCAATCAATAACACTCTTAGAGTCCCCAAAGAGAACCCAATCAATAACACTCTTAGAGTCCCCAAAGACTGTGTTCCATGCCCATCCACTTTGCACATAAAAGTGTTTTCCTGACTGTTGGTGCCAACACCACCCTCCCGCCAGAAATGATGAAGTTCTGCCTGACTGTTGGTGCCAACTCCACCCTCTCTCCACAAATGATGCAGTTTTTCCTGACTGTTGGTGCCAAATCCACCCTACCGCCAGAAATGATGAACTCTATCAGGATTAGAAACCAGATAAACCCCACATCAACATTTTATATGAATACAAGCTCCGTAAAAAATCCAATCGGATATTCCTTCCAAATAATGGAGAATTTAATATTTTTGTTTCGAAATTTTCCTCTGATAGACCTAGGCCCAATCTCCCCGAAGAAAGTTTTTTTCTTAAAAATCGTATTCCTGATATCTGGCATTCTCTGCTCAAAATTATTTTTATTTATGCCTCTCCATACTCCCCAGAAAATGTAGAAAGGAAGAGCTTCATATTGTTTTTGAGTGCTGAACTAGGAAGAAAGACAAATCCCAATCGAGCACCGACTGACTCCAGTAAGCATTGATCTTGATTTGATCCAAGATCCCCTCCCATACTGTAATCGCAAAAGGGAACATTAATAAAAGATGGTGAGCATCCTCCATAGATGACCCCAGCAGTGAGAGCATAAGCGAGGTCCCTGAAACCACTAGTAAATTAACTTGTCCCAGGTAAGGAATTTTTTTAATTGAAACATTTAAGTTTCATAGGTATATTCCAAAGCCACATTTTATGAAACCACAAAAATCAGTAATCTAGAGTAAATATCCTTTACAAAAATCTGTCCCTTTTTGCATGTGCCCACCCAACACATATTTTCCTTTCTAGAGTAAATATCCTTTACAACAATCTGTCCCTTTTTGCATGTGCCCACCCAACACATATTGTCCTTTCTAGAGTAAATATCCTTTACAACAATCTGTCCCTTTTTGTATGTGCCCACCCAACACATATTGTCCTTTGAGTCAGAGAGAAAAGTATCTGACCGATTTAGACCATAAATGTAGCTCGTCCATTCCTTCTTCCACATACTTGTCAGCCCCAAGGAGTCACATAGTTTTTTGCCAAGAGCACGATCCCAACCTGCCAGATGTGAGAAATTTCGATTTGAGCTAAGTGGCTTAGTGATTCCATCCAAACCCTTGATAGCATCTAGTCCCTGTCCCTGCACCTGTATGAGTTTTCCATCGCCGATCTCCCACCTCATACCGCGAGGAGCCAATGCATGTTTTTTAGCATGTTGCACCAAATAGTACAAGTCTTCTTATACTGCGATGCACCTTATCCAATCCAAAGAGAAACCACCTTTTGTCGCAGATATTTTCCGTTAATGATATTATGCCAGGAGCCACAATCGAAAAGGGATCTCCAAAGGGATTTTGTGACCAATAAGCGATTGAAAAGTTTGGTATCCACAATTCCCCAACCACCACTTTGAAAAGGCCGAGCGATGGAGGTCAGTCTCGCTAGGTGAAATATTGTTGCCCACCCAAAGAAAACGAGCCATAATCATGTCAACTTTATGATTTATTTCCATAGGAAGGATGTAAAGGTGCATCTAGTATATCGCCATGTTCTATAAAACAGATTTAATAAGAACGAGTCTTCCCCCAAGAGAGATCCACTTAAATTTCCAAATTTCCATCTTTTTCTTAGATTTTATGAACCCAACCACTCTCAAATGCATGTGGAAGTTATATTTGTGAAATATCAAAGACACCGTGACATTTCCATAGCAAATCCTCGAGAAAATTACGAAAATTAAGGTATAAATTGGTTACGTTAATGTTGTGGGTGAAAAACTAAATCTAATTTCATTGTAATGACACGACAATCACATTCTTTACAATAATATCAGCTTTTCTGTGTCAATGAGGAGTTAGGGTTAGAAGCTCCCTAAGAATCAATCAAAAATGAAATTCCTAATTAAAAAAAAATATCATTTCAAGAAATAAATATGGTTTTAAAATCGAAGAGTCTAAAAAAATAAATTTATCAGACAACAAATATCATAAAAGATTTACGGTTTTGGTTAAATGGTGATGAAGTGGACTGTTATAGCATAGGTTCAATTCCTGGTTCAATTCCCTTCTTTGATTGGGGTGATGTATCTGGAAATGTTGATGAAAATGGAGTAAAAAAAAGAAAAAGTGAAAAAGAAAAAGAAAAATGAAGTGTACTACCAAACTTAAAAAAAAAAACTAGCTTCTCCACAATTTACATTATTGGGCCACTGCAGTGCTAATTGTTCACTGCAAATCATGATACCTGAAATTAAATCATCTTCCACCAGGGGAATTATGTATTTCCTTCCACCAGGGGAATTATGTTACATCAATGCTCGCGCAACCAATGGAAAATTAGAAATATAATTTTAAAAAATTAGAAAAACATTTTTTAATTTATGAAAAAATTGAAATAATCAACATGTTATAAAAACTTTGATTAAAATCACAAAAACATACTTTGACCCCAAGGCAAAAACTATAGTGTGGTGAAGACATTGATTAAAAAATGGGATTAAATTTTTAGTATAGTAAATATCAATCAATGTGATGAGACTCTTGTCATTTTCATTGCAAGGTAGCTCAAGAGAATGGTCCCATTTTGGTGATGCACCGAGGAGAAAAAATAGGATTAAACTTTTGGTATAGTAAATATCAATATGTATGATGAGACTCTTGCCATTTTCATCGCAGGTAGCTCATGAGATTCGTCCCATTTTTGTTGGTATTTTGAGCCCATAAACTTTAGTTAAACAAGAAAGAAAAAATGTACATATAAGTAGGAAACTGAATTCATAAAAACAAAAACATGATTTACATGGTAAAACCTTGAGAGTGTGTCAAAGAAACCTCCACATGGCAAGGTAGTGGAATTATTTATTAATCAAGGTCAATAGTGAATCTCCAATACAATAGGCCTCTTAGGCAAAACCATTTTAATACAAAGGAACTCTTTACATAACTTCATATAGTTATACAACCGCCTAATTAAGGTAAAAAATACATCTACATAATATTTTAATTGTTGTCATTTTTAGCAATCTCCACCTTGACAATAATTTTCCTAATCCCTTGCCCATGCCCATTCATCATCTTTTATGCAAGCCAAGAGAATCCAAACACCACCATATCTTCCTTGCCAAAACTAGTTTCATGAACATGTGTGCACAATTCTCCTGTGTGTGGACCTTTTTGAGAGAGACTTTCCCACCATCAATTACCTATCTTACAAAATTTTATTTTACATCAATATGTTTAGTATTGCTATGATAAGCTGAATTATTATCCAAAAGAATAACACTATGAATGTCACATAATACATTCACTTTCTCCAGCATCCTTCCATTCTCACCATGTAGACCCTTCAACTAGATTGCCTCTTTACAAGCATGTGAAGCGGCTATATATTCTGCCTTATTAGTGGAAAAACAACTATTTCTTGAAGCTTTGAAATCCAACTAATCGCTCCATTTGCAAGAGTAAAGAAATATAATTTAGTAGATCTCCTCTTGTCCAAGTCACCAACATAATATAAATCAACATATTTGAAAATTGAATCACCACAACCATTAAATATTATACAATGGTAACTTGTGCCTCTCAATAATACCGAATCATCCATTTCACTGCTCGCCAATGTTCTTTTCCTGGATTTTCTATGAACTTGTTAACAACCCCAACTTCA
This sequence comes from Pinus albicaulis, assembly GCA_034641835.2. Lineage (NCBI taxonomy): Eukaryota > Viridiplantae > Streptophyta > Pinopsida > Pinales > Pinaceae > Pinus > Pinus albicaulis. The sequence continues at coordinate 849,320,802 of CM076579.1, forward strand.
TGTGAAATGTCAGCTCTTGTAGATACCATCACATACATTAAGTTTCCTACTGCATTTTCATATGGTACACGAGACATATACTCCTTTTCTTCATCAGTACTAGGACTTAAACCCAAAGAAAGATTAAAATGGGAAGTTAAAGGAACATTAACAAGTTTTACATATTTCATACTAAAATTTACAAGTATTTTCTCCACATACTTCTGTTGTGATAACCAAAGCTTTCCATTTTTCATGTTTGTGTATATCCATGCCTAGTATCTATTTTGCAGCTCCAAGATCCTTTATATCAAATTTCCTAGAAAGTTGAGCCTTTAACCCATTGATCTCTTCCATGATTGTGGTTGCAATAATCATATCATCAACATAAAAAAAAAAGATAATGAATATACCATTGAAAATTTTAAAATAAACACAATGGTCATATTCACTTCTAGTGAATTTTTGGCTCACCATGAAGGAATCAAACTTCTTGTACCATTTTCTTGGGTGACTGTCTCAGTTCGTACAATGTTTTCCTGAGCTTGTAAACTAATCTTGTGCCATGGTTTTTACAAAATCTTCTAGTTGTTCCATATAGATCTCCTCATCCAAATCTCCACGAAGAAAAGTTGTTTTAACATCTAACTATTCTAAGTCAAGGTCAAGTAACAAAGTCAAAGCTAACACTGTACGAATAGAAACAAGTTTTACAACTAACGAAAAAATATCATGAAAGCTAATACCTTCTATATAAGAGTACCATTTTGCTGCTACCCTTCCTTTACATCTTCTAATATTTCCATCAACATTTCTCTTGAATTTGAAAACTCATTTACATCCAACAACTCTTCTCCCTTTAGGAATTTCTACAAGATCCTAGGTTTTGTTCTTTTCCTAGGAATCCATTTCCTCGTCAATTGCCTTCTTCCATTTTTCAATATCCACATCATTCATTGATTCCCGATAACAAGAACTAGTTTCCCATCCTCAGTAATCAAAGAAACAAATGAAGCAAAATCTTCATTCCTCTTGGTTTCTCTTCTTTCCCTTGTAGACTGCCTACGAGTGACTGGTTTGATAAAATTATACAGTTTCCTTTATATCTTCTTCACCTTTTTCTTTATAAGCTTCTTCTTCCTTCCGACTTTCCGAAAAAGGTTGAGTATCCAACTGAATTTGTTGATTCCGCTATACATGTTCCTTTTCAAAAATTTCGACATTTATTTCTAGAATAAAAGATTCATCAAAATTTACATCTCTACAAATGATGATATTATGCGTAGAAGGATCCACAACCTGTATCCTTTCACAACATCATCATAATTTAATGTCCCCACATTTTCCTCTATAGTATAGTCAGGATGGGTTTCCAGAGTATATGATTGCCAGTTCGCAGGAGCAGGATTACATCACCAGGGGTTTTGGAGGGGTTTCAAGGAATTTTTTACAGGATTTGATGGCATTCACTTGGTGTTGAAGAATGTAATTAGGTCCAATCTTCATAATTTTATTTGATTCATAATGAAATATATTTATGAAAAGAATTAAAAGAATTTTTTATTATTATTATGACTTATTAAAGCTTTTGAATCATGTAAAAATAATTATTTTTTAGTCAAAAATGAATTTTGTCACCTCCACACCAGCTCGGCCCTTACAAGTTCAAGTCAGCCTACAAGAAGGGAATTCGAACTCGAGAAAAGGTTATATATAAGAGCAGCTAGGTTCATTTGAGAGACCATCACTCACACAAGTTAGATCTTCAAGAAGAGGTAGTGAAAAAGTGTGAAGTTGGAGAAGGATACAAGAAGTTGCAGGATCGAAGTTTTAGGGCACTTATCTATCCCACATGTGGAATTTTTTGGGCCACTCCAAATAGATCAAATTATTTCATCCGAATTTTTTTTTTTGGTTCTAGGTCGAAGTATTGCTTCAGGGTTGAAGTATTTCTTTTAGGTCAAAGTGTTGCTTCAGGGTCAAAGTGTTGCTTCTAGGTTGAAGTGCTTCAAAGTTGAAGTGTTTATTCTAGGTCAAAGTGTTGCATTAAAGTCTAAGTTACTGCGTTGAAGCTGTGGCATCAATATAAAATTTTATAGGTCAGATTTTCTACTGAATCAAAGTGTTTCTACTGCTGCTATTCTAGGTCGAAGATAATGTTGGAAGGTTTTCATTTGAAGAAAAAGGAAAGGGTTGACTTGGTGATTGGAGGAATTTGGTGTCTAGGTCAAGAAGTCTTGGATTTTCTCGTGAAAATATTGAAGGAAGAGTTGTTGACTGGGTTTTCCCTTAGAGTGGGGTTTTTCCTTGGATGTCTGCCTACATCTAGTGTCCCTGATATTTACATGTTTTTGATAATTGCTTTATGAACTAAAGAAGAAAAAAAAATAAAATAAGAAAATAAGAATCACACAAGTAATTATCAAGTATAAACAAATCTTTTTTGCCTTTCTGATTTTATAACGTATCATCAGAGCTAAGGTGAAGAAAGAAGAAAAAGGAAGTTTGAGGATCTATTGAAAGGAGTCTAAGGAATATCAAGAAGTTTAACAAGGGAACATAGAAGGATACCTTATAAGGAAAGAAGCTTACTATCTTCAAGGACAATGTCTAACCCAATAAAGAGAGAGAACAAATTAGAAGGAGCACCAAATTATAGGTCATGGAAGAAGATAATTGATCTCATCCTTGAAAAGAACAAAGTCCTAGATTTAGTCAAAGGAAAAGTGAAGAAACCTACTGTAGGATCTAGTGATGCAGATAAAGTGAAGTTTAGCGAGTCATAAATATTGGCTATGACACTAATGGTAGAACATATAAAGGATAATATTGTCCCATACATTTCCAACATAGACTCTGCTCAAGAAATGTATAAAGCATTATTGAAATTATTCAATATTAAGAACATTGGTCAAGTAGAAAGTCTTAAGAATGAAATAAGGACCAAAAAAATGACAAAATATGACAAGGTGGCTTCCTTCTTTGTAAGGATATCTATAATTAGAGATGAAATTCAAGCGATAGATGAGATTGTACCGGAAAAAGAGCTAGTAATTGTTGCATTGTTGGGTTTCCCACCCACTTGGAGTGTTTTTGCTTCAGGAATCAACAACTGGAGAGAAACTACTTCATTTGAGGAATTATTTAATGCTTGCAATCAAGAAGAGATGAGAATTTCATTAGTAACCAACAATGAATAATATAAAGTTTTAAATGCCTACTCCGCTCATCACAAGAAAGGAAACTTCAAGAAGTTTAAAGGGCCAAGAAGGAAGGTAGACATGCCCAAAATAGAATGCTACCAATGCCATAAAATGGGTCACTATAAAAGTGACTATGCCAACAATCCAAAGAATAAGAAGAGGGAAAATGATCAAGATAATTTTTCCGAAGAAGGATCTCTAAAGAAAAATAAAACCGAAGAATCATAAATAAGGGACTTACACTACCAAGTCCCTTGCTCTAAGCTTTAGTTGTTTTTATTTTGTAATTTTGATTTTTAGTATTTGTAGGTTTAACATGTTTTGGAAAAACATTTTTGAATTTTTTTTAAAGTTATAGGTATCCCTTGAGATTGGATTAAGAGGGAGCCCTCACCAATTTCCAAAGATAAGTATCTTATTCCTTGTATTACCTTTTTCATATTTAGTTTCCCTTACTTATCTAGGTTTGTTTATACTAGATGTTAATTACATTTATTTTATATTTTTCTTTGTTTAGGAAAGCCTGCTGATCTGGTCAGGAATTATGAAGAAGGTCTCACAAAGACAAAGCATTGGAATTACATGGTTTGTTAAGAAATAAAGGTACGGCTTAGACCATAAGTTTAATAAAGGTATATTCATTCTTTTTGGTGATTTATTCTACATTACTAACATTATGATTTCTATCCCCCTTGAATCATAAATATTCTTGATTGGGTGATTCATCATTAGATAAATCTACCCTCCTCATATCTTTGATTATTCTTGTGGAACCCTAAAAAGGTTCGTTGTAAAACCATAACTTAAGAGTATGTCTATGTGATAAACCCTAGCCTAATTAAGGTGATCATTGAAGTCTAAGAAAATGCTATTTTGATGTGTAAAATTTTTGATGATGTCATGTTTGGGTTTTGGTATGGTTTTAGGAACCCTAATACTCTAGGGTTTATTAATGGTGTCTAAAATCCCAAACCTTTGAAGTTTTTCGGTGAATTTGGGTCTGTTGTATTATGTATTGAAATCCTAGATCTTTAGGGTTTGGTAGGATTTATGAGCAAGACCCTTATGACATAGGAATGAATCGCTAGGTGTATTTTTTTCCGTTTGATCAATTTATATGTTTGACTTTAATGTGTTTACGTCACTAGGTTTGCTTGACATATGTTTTTATGATATGCTTGTCATGATTATGAAATCCTAGATATGTATATATGTTGACCTAATTGTTAATGTTCATAAGTTGTAGGGCTTGTAATTAAATCGTAGTCTAATTTTGATATTCTAGGATGATATTGTTTAGCTTAGATGATGAATCTAGGGTTTACAACAAACCCTAGTAGAAGCTAGTCATGCTATTTTAAAATTGAGTTGTTATTGATTAATGGATCTTGTATGAAATCTAGGGTTTGCACTAAATCCTAGTAGGAAGTATAACATATGAATTATGAAAGTTGTTAGATGCATTGTTGAATTATACTTGTTTGAATTGTTTCTATGTTTTGCAATATGTTATAGAAGAATTTGTCATATCATTGAAAAAAGATACTGAAGCCCTAGATATAATGAGATTGATATCGTTATTGAGAAATTGATTTGATTTAAGGTTTGTAACAAAAAATCGGGCAAGGATTTTGTTGGGTATGTGTTATATTCTTTCCATGACTAATCACGTGCTAGGGGGGTAAGAGGGGGAGCGATAGCCCCCCCTGTCGGGGTCCGGGGCAGCGCCTCGGAAAATTTTTTTGGTCCTTAATTTCCGGTGGGCGGTCCGCGCCCATGGTTTTGTGCATGGTTTTTCACATGGTTTTGGGGTATGATGGTTTTCTACCCCTGGTATTTTTGTAGATTCGGTCAAGGGAACTACGGTTATGTTATAATCCAGGGTTAATGGATTAGGGTTTATGTATGCTTCAGCATGTATATATATGTGTTGTAACACTAAAAGGAATATAATGAAATATCAAGCTGGTCATCCCGATTTGGGATCTAGGGGAAAATCTCTGTGCTTATCTATTCTATGTTTTATGCTCTCGCTATTGTTTATTTTATGTTATAAGATTCATGTGTAGATAATTTCTGTTCAGGGTTAAAACCTATAGATTTCAAGTATAAAAGTATGTGTCTCTTATTGATTATAAATTTAGGTATCTAGTATCTAAATGCTTCAATTATTATTCTAATATTGATAGCTTAATGCTTATGTATACTTATTTGGTTGCACTTATAAGTTGTGCAAGTACATGATCTTCAAGATATTGAATATGTTCGTAAGTAAATTTGACTGTAAGCATGATGAAGAAATTTATATATGAATGATGATGGTCAAGATGAATTTGATAAGAAGGATGAAAGCCATGAAATATTCTCCGATGTTATTGACATAAGTTTATCTCCCTAAGTTAAGAGGGAGCTTGGATAGAAGAAATCTTCCCATGTTGAGAGGGAAGGCATATTATGGTCATACCTTGAAAGAATAAATTGGAGAATTCATTTTGAGGTATTGCTAAAAGAAGGAAAGCAAGATCTAGTTGTAGAATATGTTCTTGCATGTGAAGTAGGAAAGGAAGTTGTATGATTAAAGAATCTGTTGTCAATATTCGTTTGGAAGGATCTAAGTCCTACTCAGAAAAATTGAGAAGTAACATAAATATTTCTAAAAGACCCTAGAGGTTTGTGCTTACTTATGTATATTTTAAAGTTTGTTACTTATTAGGGTTGTGTTTGTATAGGTAAATCTCTCGGAGGTTTGATAACATGATTTACATGTTTGTTGTTACTGATCAGGTTGATCGGGAGATATTTTTTGTTATTGATCAATTTGATCGGGATATTTTTTTTACCGATCAATTTGATCAAGGAGGATTTGCTACTGATTGAATTAATCAGGAGTGTTGAGGCTTTTTGTGTGATACACATTGCCTGGGAGGAAATCTGATCGACACTATGTGTTGATGTCTGGATCCCGAAGTAGGGAGGGTGTCATTGGTCCTAGAGCTTTGACCTTGGATACACACCTGGATCCATGGGTTGATGGTTAGCAAGTGAGCCTAATGGTACCTAGAAAGGCTGAAAGCTTTATTCCATCTTAGTCCCAGCCAGATAGATTTCCCTGGTCAGGAATCTAGTTTATGCCAATGTGAGTGTCTAAAATGTTGAAGGACCTTGGATATATTTCCATGGTCAGGAATATAGTCCATGGCATTATGATGCCTAAAATCTTCATGGTTCTTATGTTTTGAGATATTCCTTGTACTTGTAAGTGTATGTGTCATTATGAATACCTCTCTAGTTAAGAGGGAGTGTCGAATAATGTAACTAAGTTCGGGCTTTATAATTGTATTTGAGTCATAATGAAATGTACTTATAAAAATAATGAAAACAAATTATTATTATTATTATTATGACTTATTAAAGCATGGGTTTCATGCTTGGGTCATCATGTTTTAGGTCAAAGTCCCCATTGAGGAATTCTAGGATTTATATCAAGTCATTAGAGTCGTTGTACATTTAGTAAGACCCTTCTTGGGCTTTTGAATCATGTAAAAATAATTATTTTTTAGTCAAAAATGAATTTTTTCACCTTCAAACTAGGTTAGTCCTTACCAGTTCAAGTCAACCTATAAGAAGGGAATTCAAACTCCAAAAAAGGGTATATAAAAGAGAAGTTCAATTCATTTGAGATACCATCACTCACAAAAGTTCAACTTTCAAGAAGAGGCAGTGAAAAGGTGAGAAGTTGGAGAAGGAGACAAGAAGTTGTAGGATCGAAGTTTTAGGGCACTTATCTCTCCCACGTGTGGAATTTTCTGTGCTACTGCAACTAGATCAAAGTACTACATCAAGGCCAAAATTGTGTTCCTTCTTATAAGTCAAAGTGTTTCTTCAGGGTTGAAGTAATACTTCTTTTTGGTTTGATTTGGGATGACATAGGTTCGATCTTATTGTGCACCAACAAAACCCTTGATCATTGGCCCTTTTGGCAACGACCTACAAGAATATCACAGTCTCACCTGAAGTGACTATGGGTGGATGCAGAACCAAGTTTCTGTAGCCTTGAGGGATTGGGAGATGTGGTATTTTTATGTTATCTTACTCTTACAACTCCTAAATTACTTCGCCACATTAAATTAATCATAAAAACACGCCATACAAATCCATAAATCATTACTGCGTTGTCATAACATGCAACTGTAATAACTACCTCGCAACAACAAATATTAAGCAAATATATACAAAAAACACATAAGGACATCAAAATATCATCCATGAAAATTATTCTTTATTAAGATAAATATTTGAATACACCTAATCTTGACCTGAGCACTAAGATGTAGGCGGTCTGTGCACTAAGTTGCAGACTCTTCCCAGGTCTCTGTGCACTCAGCTGTAGAGCCTTCCTTTTGCCAAAAAATACATATTACAAAATGCCCTTAACCATCTATCATGTCATCAAATACCTCTAAACATATCATTACATCCCTTTATATATCGGTTTACATCATTACAATACCATGGTAAAAATATCATGGGTTCCCAAAAACAAGCAAATATAACCTAAAACCATTTACAACATAGTGCACTTTACAAAAGGGAGGGGCTTCGACCGACCCCAAAACCCCTATGGCATCGAGCAGTAAATTTATAATGCTTCGTTGCGTGGTCCACTTCATGCTCCACTCCTCAAAATGCGGGGTCTTAGCCAAAATCTAGGCCAAGTTGGGTTGCACCCAATAAGACCCCAACACTCACATGTGACTCGTCCTGAGTCACTCAGCTGCTTTTCCTCTAATTTTTATTGTTATGCTATCACATGACTTCTTGAATTGTTGCAGAATCTCTGTGATCTAATTTTCCTCATTGCACACTTCTTCCAACATTGTTGATGTCGTTGGTCTTCTTGTCTTCTACAATACTGTTTCTTCTCTCTATTGAAGCTCATGAAACTTCCCTTATACTTCTTGAGATAGTTGGAGAGCCTCATCCTAGCATGGTTGAGTTCTCTCTTCCAAAGTCTATTCTTCCCTCCTCAACTCCTCTATCTCTTTTTGGAGTGCCTTTCTGTCACTAATGTTGGAGAGCTTCTGCGAGACTGGTAAGGTATTCGTGGTTTCCTGAATATCCTCTAGCTGCTTCAGTTTCTGCTGGATGTATTCTTCTAGATTTTGTATGTTTGGATCTTCCTGTATTGAAGTCCAAATATGCAAAGTATCATCCAAGAATATTCCACAATCTTCCACTGATGCGGAGATACCAGCCATTGCAGCGTTCAGGTCGGTCTCCCTCTACTCTCATACTTTTGGTGGTGTGGTTGCTTGCAACTCCATCTGCAGCTCACTGATATTTATCTCATACTCAAATTGTACACCTACGATCTTCTTCTTGGATTCCCTAACTGCAAGGCTGAGCTTCAAAACCTTGTCTTCCACTAGTTCCTCTTCTTGGAAATTGATTTCCAAGACTTCTCTGCATGTGGCTTCGATCACCTCTTTCAACTTTTGTTGCTACTACACTACTTGGTCCTTCTCCTTGATGGCCTATTCAAGCTGCTTCTTCAGCGAAGCTCGCTCTTTTTCTACCTGGATGTTCAATTTTTTAGTGAGTTTTTATCGCTCCTTTAACACATCTATGATTCCTTGATGCAGCTCATGCAATGTCAAAATTGGTAATGCTATGATGTTCATGTTTATATACTTCCATCCTTTCGTCTACTACTTTACTTCAGCGGATTCAAACTGTAGAGCTCTGAAAGGTATCTTCATTATCTGCACCCAAAATGTAGTCTCTATTAGTATTTCTTCTCGAATCCCTTCCCTTATCTGCACTAGTTGCCTGGTTTTTTCTGCCAATATCTTTAATTCTGCAATATGCTCCTCGATGCCTGTTAGAAGTGCATTGTAGCAATCTTCTATCTTGTTCCATGACTCCGTTGTAGGTTCCTTCCCTTTTTCTATGACATAAGGGTCTTTCTCAGTCCTTTGAGGCTCTTTTCTACGCTCATCTCTTCCAAGAGGATCCAAATGACCATCATCATGTTGCTCCTCCTCTTCTTCATATTGCTCATCCTTATCTTTATCCTTCCCACTTGGCTCCCCATGCTGCCATGTTTCTTCCTTTGTTGAACTAACTTTTGCCTCTATCTCTGGCGCAATCATCCATTCTGCGGACCACTATTGTACTTGTGCAAATACATCATATTCAGCTACCAAATATGGCAAGGGATACCATGTCTTTGTCGAGTCCTTTCGAGAATATACATAGCCTCTGTGAAAATCAACCTTAAATTTTGCAACAACGCTATACTACTCATATAGGCTTGGCAACAGGCGAAGATTATTGTTCACTAACATATGCAAATCCATGTGATATAATAAAAATAATATCCTGTTTTCCTGTGCTCGCGATGGTTGATTGTTATACCACAAAAAGGCATACCATGTGACTTCACACACATCTGCTTCTACTGGAGGAAAATACAAATCCTGCGGCTCTTTCCATGCCAACATTGCTATTATCAAAATTAGCCATGCATAATGAAATGAAGTACCTTTCTCTTGCATCTTGCAACAATCTTCCAGAAATTATTTGCAAATATAGGCGGCCTAGTTATAATAAATCCTATTGGTGAACTACAAAGATAATGAAACCATTGCTACAAGGAATTCATTAGCGTGACATTTTATCATGATATTTCCATCTATTATGTGTGCGGTGAAGCAGACTCCCTGGTCATTAATCGAATTAATGTCATATCCTCATTTCCCTTTTGTCAACCCGAACTTCTTTTTCATGATTTCAACTATTGTTTTGTCTTGGTATTTTTTGACAAATTCTTCTGCGGGGTTCCGTCCTTGGTATGGTAGTCTTGTGATTCTCCATATCAGAATTTCATCAATAGGGATCCTCTTTCCCATCCAGAGGCATCCATCGAGCACTAACACGAGCAATTGTCTGATACAGGCTATGTTTGTTGGGATTCTGCTGAAGTGCAACACATTCAAAATGTTCAAGATCTCCGACTGCACTAATCTAGTTGACCATTTTTGTGTTTCCAACCTCATTACACCACTCTCAGGGTAGTGGAAATGCTTTAGGTATCTTCATGGTGCGAATTGTGGGTATTTCTTCATGTCATTGAAATCACATTCCGCGGACTTCTGCTGCAGGATTTTCCCAAGTAATTCTCCATCAAATGACACTTTCTCTGGAAATAGTGGTGTAAAGGTTTCATACTTTACATCCTTTTAATATTTCATCGATTCAAATTTGGTTTTCTAGGTGGAATGTATGCTGGAATAGGTGATGGAAATATTGCGCCCTCCATTTTCATTTGTTCCTGCTCTGCTTCCTCCTCGTTTTATTTCACAGGTTGGGGTTCTTGTTGCGGTTTGACAAATTTATTGTCTTGTTTCTTATTCGTTCTTTGTTCCCTTGTTAGTTTCTTCCATGGAGATCCATGTTGTGTGAGTGGTGATGCTTCTGCCGGTGATGGTGATGTTGTGGGTGTATTAGACAGTGTTGTGGCGTCCATGATTCCTGTTATACCTTTCTCTTCAAATATATGAATGAAATATTTAGTGTTCATATAGTACCACAACTCCTGCAACTTCTCGACACTTAGAAATTTTGACCTCTTAGACAACAAAGTGCTAAAATCTTGGCAGGACGTGGATTTTTATAACAATTTTGAACTTATAACCCCAGCATTAGCTCAGACATTAGAGAAATTTTGAGGTCTAAAATGGGCCTCTTAAGCAAAGTGCACAACCAAAATCAAAATTATAAGAACCAATAGGATTTAAGACGATGATGTCAACCATGGGGGATGATTCACCATTTTTGGGGTAAAAAAGTAAAAATATTAAAAAATAATAAAATAATAAAACTACTTTTTCAACTTATCTCCCTAAGGTTTTACTAAAATCTTGAGTGAGAGCACTCGTTGGATGCAAAATTTAATTCCTCATCCAAGGAGTACCCATGTTTCATACTTTTGATGGACCTTACTACACAAAAAATGAGAAATACATGAAAAAACGTGACTATAATCACGTTTTTCATGTATTTCTCATTTTTCATGTAGCAGGGTCCATCAAAAGTATGCAACATGGGTACTCCTTGGATGAGGAATTGAATTATGCATCCAATGGGTGTTCCCACTTGAAATTTGAGTAAAATCATAGCTAGATAAGTTGAAAATGTGAGTTAAAAAAGTAGTTTTTTCTTTTTTCCCTCTAAAATTTGATGATGTAATCTAATATTATTTTATTATTTACAATATTATTTTATAATTTCCTTAGGATTCCCATTTTAGATCTCAAGATTCCCTTAATGATCATGCTCGTATTGTGTTTATTAACTGCATATTTGTCTCTAGATCCTACCAATTTATCCTCATAAATGCATCTTCCCATGCCTCTCAACAATAAATTTTCCTTTTAATGTTCATATGTTTTCGATGACTCTTTGGCATATCCAAAATTGTAATAGAGCAATTTTTCTTGCGAACTTCGACATACTCCAAGCTGTAGCGAACAACCCTTCTTATGTCGAGGATTCCTACGTCGAAGCTCCCTCTGAAGTATAGTTTATAGTGTAGTGCCCACTTTCAATTGTAGGTGGCACTAAGAATTTTATCCTTTCTTCTTTAGAGCGAAGCTGTAGGGGCATGGCTATCCCTATACAACTTCAACCTGATTCCATTTACTCTTCCTTAAACCAATTCTCCATTTAACTTTTCTAATTGAACTGCACTTTCATAAGTGATATGCTTGATAATATATGGGCCCATCAATGCATCTTAAATTCCCTTGGAAACTTCACAAATTTACTATCATAAAGTAGGACGAGGTATCCTACCTGGAACTTCTTCTGCTTAATATTGTTGTCCAGGTAAATCCCTTCTATAGACAGAGGCGATCCCTCTAGCCCTAGGGTGGGTCTAGAAACTATGGGAACATACTAACATCTACCTTGCTAGTTTGTAAATGAAATTCGGAGCAAGGAAGATGACCTACCTCATTCTGATGCATTTTATTATGATAAAGAAAAGGGGAGTTTTACAACCAAGCCTTGATGTTGAGGCTCTCCTTTGGCATGTCTGTATCCAAGCACGTTTTTCACACCCTCATGAAAAAAGATCCAAGATCTCACTATGTTCTCAACACACACAAGCAATCACACTCTGCACTATTCTCTCGAAGCTATGATTGCTTCCTCTCTATGCTAACTTTTTCAGCTATCTGTTCAACTAGAACATGTTCAACTAGCACATCAATGGGAGATGGCTATATTTATAGAGGAGAGGAGGAGGTTGGGATCCCTACAATAGTGGAAGGGAGGCCTTATCCCTTGGGAGGTTTCTCCATAAGGTGGAAACAAGAGGCCAAAGGAGGAAGGCCATGGTTATTCAGTCGAACCACTCCCTATGACTCATCCATGAAGTTGTTGTGATTGAAAAGTCTCCTCTATTTTTAAAAAACTTTCCATAAATATATTGGCGCGGGAAAATCACTTAGAATGAGCGCCAACTGGCGTGGGCTCAGTGAAAATTTTCCTCATTGGCACGAGGGCATAATGGGCTACTAGCACCAAGGAAAAAACAAGTGTTTTTAGTGGTCTGCTCAGGAAATGGTCAATAGAGGGAATGTTATACTCATGGCAAGGGATGCAATGATGGTATTTTCAAGGCATGACACTTTTTATTGGTCATAGAAATTACCCTCCAATGTGCGAGATGGGGATTGCAGGGACAATGATAAATTACTGTGTAACAGATGCCCCGCAAAGTATGAAGTCCGAACATGAGTGAGGGGTGAAATGCTTTACAAGTACGTGCAAGGAACTAGATGTTGATGTAGGGAGACCTGCAAATCAAGCATAGATACATATACATAACTGAAATATCTGTTGAAAATACATGAATCTATGGTATAGTCGCAACTATCCATCAAGAAAAGGATCATGTGAATGGATCCTTGGCATGGACGCAACCATCCGAATGAAGGGATAATATGAAATAGATCCACGGCATGGGCGCAACCATCCGTCTAAAGAATCATGTATATAATCATGAATGACTCATCACTTATCAGAACCTGGACTTTTGTGATCGAAGCCCAGGGTCTTGCGCTCCGACACCACCTGATCAAAGTACAAATTCCAAAATGTGAATAGATGTGTTGAAGTTGAACATGCTAGAAAATCACTTGGTTACCGGTCAATGATATGAATCATTAACAAGTGTGAGAGAAACCACCCATAATATCAATGGCTCTCAAGGTAATACTAGTACAATCCACGGAATGTGAATAGTGAGTTGAAGTCTAACACCCATGAAACCACCCGATTGAAGGCCAATGATGTGAACTTGTCATCAAATGTGAAGAAATTTCCATTAGGGCATGCAAGCTCTAAGGTACTAGAAAGGAGTCTCTAGATCAACTTCCCGGATAATGAGATAAAGTTGACAGGAAGTGATATGTTGAAGGAGGGTCATAATGAATCCCACATCATTGACACGAAATAGAGAAGGTAATATGAGTGTGAATCAATACTGAAACATAGGATCAGGGAATGTACAAATTGCAGAAGGATTTTCTCTTGAACATATCGGCTACACGACTCTGGAATTTGGTAGCATTTGACTCAAATAGGATCAGAGGTCATGTTGACAAAATTGGTAATCGAATGAGAGGAAAACGGATTTCCCAAACCCATGGAGGCAAAGTTATAGAGCGAAGATATCCCAACCCGACACGAACTGCAGACAAGTGTCATGTTCAAGAGTGACATACTGATGACACAACTGACAAATAAATTCCATTTCCCCCACCATTTCTGGTGAGTACCTCTTTATTTTTACACAAGCTTGAAGAGGATACCATATGCTTTTCATATAAGTTTTTCCTTCGGACAAATCCAACCTAGTACATTTTGCGAGCCCTAGGAAGGAGGAAATTTAATAATTTCATAAAGACGGAGTCTGATGTCATCAATTTTAATGAGTCTGACAAAGGAAGAACTCAACATCTTTTCATGTTTAGAGAGTTTGAAAAGAAGGCAGAAAAGAAAAATCTAGTAGTCCCTTTTCGTAGGTAGTCTCATAGGTCCAAAAAGGTAGAAAACTATGTTTGAGAGAACCTCTTAGTCGCAATAGGCTAAGGTATTCCTTTTTCATAAATAATATATCCCATCCCAAAAAAGGGGTAAACGTATATTGGGTAGATATCACTTCGCAACCATTTAATGAGTTGAAAACAACAAAGCATCTCGACAATCTTTTCAATTTTAGAGAGTCAGAAAAGAGCTGAAAGGTGACTCCTCCTAGAGGAACGAGTGGAATAAAGGGCAGCAACTAGTTCCGGTGATGGTGGAACTAATTAGAACAAGATAAACGTCAAGAGGCTGGCTAACAAGACCACTCATCACAGCGGTTCCTCAGGAATGGGTAAAACAACCAAGTGAAGACATATGATCGGCCAAGCAGATAGTGATGGTGGAATGAGAAAACCAAGGCTCATTTGGAAAAACAGGCTGATAAATGGAAATCATGAGAGGTAAAATGGGAATGGTTTCATTTTTACACAAGCTTGAAATCAAAAAACGTTTCTTGAAGTTGGTTTCATTTTTACACAAGCTTGAAACAAAGATAAACTATGCTTGAAACCAGTTTCATTTTTACACAAGCTTGAAACGAAAACAAACGATGCTTGAAAATTTTTGCATGCCCCCAGCATGGTGACTCAATTCAAGGTACATGCCCCCCCAAGCTTCAATCCATATGAAAGGCAGATGGAGTGAAGGTTCAAGTTATGAGATCAAGAGAAAGACTCGACTGGGATTTTACGAGATCTTATCAAATACTTGAATTGAACAGGAAATTGTTTCATTGTTTTATCGAGGTTGACACATTAAAATAACTATCCTCAGATGACCTTGTTTAATTTTTTAACGAGGTTGATACAGAAGACAAACTATTCTTGGAACGCCTTGTTTCATTTTTTAACGATCTTGACACAAGAAAACAAACTATGCTCTAGACACCTTGTTTCATTTTTTAATGAGCTTGACAAAAGAAAATGAACTCTGCTCCAGACACCTTGTTTCAATTTTGAATGATCTTGACACAAGAAAAATAACTCTTCTTTGAAGACAACTCATCATGATGAATAAGAAGTCATGGCTTCCAAGAGGTTCTCATTCGATGGGAGAACAACATCTCGGAAATCAGGACCCAATGCCCCCAGCACACGATGCACAATGGCACTATCACTGAATGTAGGCAGAGGGCAGGTAGCCCCACAATTGACCTGCAGCGAGGAAGACACAATCGACGGATAAAGATTGGGAAGGGAATATGGTGGGTTAGCTGCCATATCGAGACCAAAGATCAATGGTCACGATCCGACCTTTGTGTGGAAAACAAATCACACGAAAGAGGGAGGAGACAAGTGCACCCATGGCATAAGTATAATCACGCCCCAAGAGTAAATTGAAATCCAAGGGGCCTGGAACAACCATCACATCTATATAGACAGTTTTCCCTCCCAAAGTAATAGGCAACTTCAGAAGGATCCATAATGGTTGACTGGTTCCTCTGTTAAAAGCCAACAGACTCTGGGTAATAGGCATAAGCGGCCGAGAACCAAAAGCTTGCCAAGTAGTGGAAGACAAAAAACTAACAGATGTGCCTTCATCTATAATAGTTCCAGGTACGACCAGATCAAAGGTTTGTACCGTTATCTCGAAAGGCACATAAGATGGAAGGCGATATCCTGAAAATCGACTCCAATCAAAGGAAGCGACAAAACTTCTTGGAGGGGGTACCATCGAACTGAGATGGTCTTCCCCTGGTGTTACCGGAGCAAGAGGAGCATCCTCCTAGACCTCCATCACAAAATCAGGAGGAGAAAATTCTTGAATTACAGGGATGAGATGATCTTTCTCCAAGTAAGAGGAATCTGAATAAACAAGAGGAACGTGAGGGGGATGAGATCCACTCTCTATGGAAAGGACCTGATGAACCGTAGGCAGGATCAAGTAGACCGATTCCACATCCAATGGTTGGTTGGGAATGGATTTTTGAATTTGAATTTCTAGGGGAGCGGGATCAACCAAGGATGACTCTTGACCTGTCGTGGAATCAACTAGCGGAGGACTCAAAGAAAGTTTCTAGTAACTAGCCAGAAGGCAGGTGCAGAAACAATAAAGTTGTCCAACACTCTCTTGGCTTCATCCATGTACGGACAAAGGTGAATGGGATGATGCCCTTCACACAACTTACAGGGATTGGTAATATTACCCTATTTATTATGAGTCTTAGCAGCACTAGTTGAAGATGTGCCACCAAGATGACTTCCAGAAGCCAAAGGCAATGGCGGACGACCGTTGGACCATACTTAAAGTACCTTGGTAATGCCAGGGAAATCTCAAAGAAGATGGTCACCTTTGCACAACATGCGAGGGAATTTGACTTTCCGTTGAAGGTTGGATGGTTTATCGATGGATGGTTTCTTAGGCGCAATAGCCGCAGAGGTAGCCTCTCCTTTATCTGAATTCTTCTTCTTCTTCTTCTTAGCCACCTGGTTACTATAATCCAGAGTTTCACCAGGTGAAGTAGAAGAGGAGGACGAAGAAACAGGCGAAGAAGGGGAGGGGTCCACTTTAGAATCAACATGATGTTGTTCAGGTGGAGGAGATGGTTGAACAAAGAACAAGGCATTCGGGACCACCGAGGTCAAAAATAACCAAACAGGAAAACCAACAGTTAACCTGGGAAGGGACAACGTTTCCATATAAGGAGCGCCAACATTCCCAAAAGCAGGAAAAGGACTAGGATTCCCTTCAGAGGGATTCCTTTTTTGGTAAACTCTGGAAATGTTGCCATTGGAAACAACTGCAAAACAAAATGCTAAGGAAAATAACTTTAACCAGGAATATTTCGTTGGCAGTTAATATTTTAAGACACTGAAACAAAACTCTACCGTTTCATATTTTAAGAGTCAAGAAACAGGCAAAAGATGACTCTATCACTTTCAGGTTGAAACGAGCATGAAATGACAAGAGCTCGATGATATTTTCACTTTTAAAGAGTCACGAAAAGACAAAAATGACTGCTCAGGTAATCTAAGCAAGAGGGTATACCAAGTTTCCGTGAACTTCCATATACACATTGGTGATCAAATGAAACAGAAATGAAAAAGGACTTGACGTACGTGTGGTAGTCTCCCAGAATGCTGTGTTCGGTGTATCAAGGTTACAAGGCAGCAGACTCGGCTTCCTATGGATAAAGGATTGCAACCTAGAAGGTCTCCCTTTATATACTCGACGGTATGGGGAGCACAAGTTCGTACTAGTTCTGTCTGAAGCCAGATGGCAAGCAACAACTGCTAGGTTTAAAGACGCCGAAACACGTCTCTAGCCTAGACCACTAAAAATGTTTCGTTAGGTTTCAATTCTTCCTTAGGTTAATTCAATAAATTTTAAAGTTGATATTGAATTATGTCTCGGTTTCAAGGCCCTACCGCATGTCATCTGACAATCTCCTATATGTAGATATATGAGGAAAGAAATATTTCAATTCGATGAATTCTATCTAGTTAAGGGAAGAGTTTCAAACAATGATGCAACAAACAAAAATACTGAAAAATGAAACTTTTTCCAAACTAGATGACTTTCACTATCCAAAAGTAGTCTAAAAAATTCAACGATGTGAATTATGCAATGTACTCTATGAAAAATCCTCTTTTCTGAAAACTATGCAATTGTAATCTATGCACAGTTTCCTTTTTTTTGAAAGAATAAGAATGCACTCAATGCATTTTTCGATGAAATGAGAATCTACTTAAGGCATGCTTTTAATGAAAGAGAATGCACTAGATGTGATTTTTAGCTTTCAATCATTAAACAATGTGATCTAAGTTCAATGATAAATCTCAAAAGTACTTTTCAATGCAATGTGATATAATGCATTTTAACGAAAAGAAAACTTTGAGACAAAAACTAAATGAACGCAAATCTCCTTAATGGAAAGATGAATGCAAAAAGGATGCAAAACCACACTAAGAATGCAATCGTTGTTTTAAACACTTTGTAACGAAATTCCTCAAAATTCTACAAGACATATGAGGTCAAGCACAAAAAGGACTTCCAAAGCATGACCTCAAAACAAGGCATTCATTCCCTTTTACATCAATAAATCAAGAAAGAAAACTTTTCAGTTGAACAAAGAGCAATGTAATCTATGCTCATAAGTGAAAAAGTAGAGGAGAGAATGAGTAAATCATACAGAGAAAAATACTGCAAGGGAAAGACACACTTGTGAAGGATTTAGGGAAAAAACCTCAATTTTTCATCCACCCTGAAATTGGCACGACTTTGGTGGGTGAAACTAGTGCCAACTGGCGCGACTTGCTTACTGACAACTAGTGCCAATGGCCAACTAGTGTGGGTTGCTAACTGACAACTTGCGCCAATCGCCAATTCCTGAATAGGAAAAAAACAAAGAATTTCTTCCAACCAAGACCAGACTCACCACTTCAAGAAAAAACTAAAAGATTGTAATTGATGAAAAACATAGGAACAAACAAGGAAATGGTTATTCGACTAAATCCGTCGAATGACTAAGACCTAAAAGAGTGACAAACTCAAAGGAAAGTCCCCAATGGAGTTGCTAATTTGTTGTCTAGGTAAATCCCCTCTATGAACAGAAGTGATCCCTTTAGCCCTAGGGTGGGTCTAGCAACTACGAGAACATACTAACATCTACCTTCCTAGTTTGTAAATGAAATTCGGAGCAAGGAAGATGACCTACCTCGTTCTGATGCATTTTATTATGATAAAGACAAGGGGAGTTTACAACCAAGCCTTGATGTTGAGGCTCTCCTTTGGCAGGTCTGTATCCAAGCATGTTTGTCACACCCTCATGAAAAAATGTCCAAGATCTCACTAAGTTCTCAACACACACAAATAATCACACTCTGCACTATTCTCCTGAAGCTATGATTGCTTCCTATGTATGCTAACTTTTTCAGCTATCTGTTCAACTAGAACATGTCCAACTAGCACATCAATGAAATATGGCTATATTTATAGAGGAGAGGAGGAGTTTGGGATCCATACAATAGTGGAAGGGAGGCCTTATCCCTTGGGAGGTTTCCCCATAAGGTGGAAACAAGAGGCCAAAGGAGGAAGGCCGTGGTTATTCAGTCGAACCACTCCCTATGACTCATCCACGAAGTTGTTGTGATTGAAACTTTGCCTCTATTTTAAAAAAATTTCCATAAACAGATTGGTGCGGGTAGCTCACTGAGACAAAATGCCAACTGGCATGGGCTCAGTGTTAATTTTCCTCATTGGCGCAAGGGCATAACGGGTTACCAGCGCCAAGGAAAAAATAGGTTGTTTTAGTGGTCTGCTCAGGAAATGGTCAACAGAGGGAATGTTGTCCTCATGGAAAGGGATGCAATGATGGTATTTGTAAGGCATGACACTGCTTATTGGTCATATAAATGACCCTCCAATGTGCGAGATGGGGATTGTAGGGATAGTGACAAATTGCTGTGTAAGAAATATTTCTGTCATGCCAGGCCTTTCTCTTGATTTTTACAACTATTGATGAAATCCTACTATAAATATATCTTCCTCAAAAGAAAGAAATTGCAACATTATTTCCTTCATTATCTCAGGGTCTTCCATATCTATAAAAGTTGCAATCCTCAAGCTAGGCACAATCTACTCAATAGGCATCACAGCTTCTTGCCCATAAACTAACCTAAAGGGTGTCTGGCCTATCAACCTATTACATGTGGTCCTATAAGCCCATAACACTGCTAGAATTTTAAGACCCCAATCATCTTTGTTCACATTGCATACCTTAGTAAGTTCATTCTCCAAAATATTATTAAATTCTTCCATTTTTCCAATGACCTGAGGGTGATAAGGGGTGCTCTTCTGATTATAGACTTGGAAATCATCACTTAATGCTTCAATAGTGTTATTCAGGAAGTGTGAGCCTTGGTCACCCATCAAAATCTTCAGACATCCAAATCTAGACAGTATGTATTCAAAAATAAAATATGTTGCAGTTTTTGCACTGCATTCCATTACTAGTTGTGCTTTGTCCCATCTTGTCAAGTAATACGTTACTATAATTATGTACCTTGCACCAGTCCTCTTCCCAGGTGGGTTGATTGGTGTGAAAAAATAAATAGCCCACTTATCAAAATCCTGCAATGTAACATGTGGTACTAATGGAATCTCATCTCTTCTAGAAGGCTTCCCTATTCTTTGACACACATCACATGATCTAAAATACTCCTTCACATATTTATGTAGTGTAGGGCACCACAATGTTGCTCTCAAAATATTATTCATAATAGCTTTTCCTGCATAATGTCCAGTAGCTATGCACCCATGAGATTTTTCTATAATCATATGTCTTTCATGTTCAGGAACATATTTGCATAACATCTCATCTAGTCCCATCTTATATAAGTGTCTTTCTATTAATGAAAATTTAGATTCCTTAACCACCAATTCATTCTTTTGCTATGTAGTATACTCTGAAGGAACCATTCCTGTAGTAAAAAATTGAATGATATCTGCAAAGTGGTCATATGCCACTATGATTTCCAATAACTGCACATCAGGGAGATTATCTTCGATTCTGGATGGTTCTTCCCCTATTTCCAAACTTGACAGGTGATCAGGTCCTGCATTCATACTTCCTGGTTTAACAATGATATCAAAGTCATACTCCTGTAATAACAACAAAAATATACAAATATTTCATCCTAAGACAGGCTAATTATTAACCAAATACTTCAGTGCAGAATGATCTATAAACATCTTAAAACGTGTCCCCAAAAAATAATGTCTAAACTTCTGCAAATCTTACACCATGGCCAATCCTTCCCTCTATGTAGTGGAGTAATTATTTTATGCTTTAGACAACTTCCTACTTGAAAAATCTATAGGATGATCAACCTATCATTCACCAGGTTGTGCCAGTACCACACCCAAAGCTATACAAGAGGCATCCACATAAACATGAAATTCCTTGTTCCAATCAGGGAAACCTAGTATAGGTGCAACTACCATATTTTCTTTCAATATGTCGAGGCTCTTCTAAAATTCTTCATTCCACTGAAAATTTGCATCCTTCTTCAACAATTTCTCCATTGGTGTAGTAATCTATGCATACCCCTTGATGAAATTCCTATAATACCCAATATGTCCCAACGTAGTACGAAGTTGTCTTACTGTCTTCGGCAGAGGCAAGTTCACAATGACAACAATCTTCGTAGGGTCCACCAGTAGTCCTTGCTTACAAAAAATATTTCCCAAAAATATGTCAAACGGTGCACAAAATATGCACTTCTTTAGATTCAAAGATATCTGATACTTTTTTCATGTGTCAAGCATAAGTCTTAAAATTTCCATATGTTTGCTCAATAATCCAAATACTGTCCATTCCTCAAAATATACCTCCAAAAACTTATGGATGTACTCTTTAAAAGTTGCGATAACCACCCTAGAAAATATAACACGGCCATTTTTCAATCCAAAAGGCATTACTGTGTATTGATATGAGCCCCATTCTGTAGAAAATGTCATCTTATGCCGATCTTCAGGTGCAATCCTAATCTGATGATAACCTGAGAATCCATCTGTAAATGAGTAAGCTTCCTGTCCTCCTACAATGTCCAACACTTCATCTGTGAAAGGGGAATGGAATGGATCATGTAAACATGCATCATCCAGCTTCCTCAGATGAACACAAATCCTAATTTCTCCTTAATTCTTCTTCTCTTGCACCACCATAGGACTTACCCATTTTAATTCTTCTGCAGGTTCAATAATTCCTTCTACTGTCATATTATCAACTTATACTTTCACTTTCTCCTTACACTTTGGGTTCATTCTGTAAGGTATTTATTTTATTGGCTTCACATTAGGCTTCAAAGGAATCTTCATGACTCCTAGATCTCCTATTATACCCTTCATCTAAAAAAAAATGGTGGGAAACGCTTCTTGATATTCATGAAGTAACTCTGAAACTTTACTGACTATTTCTTCATCCCAGTAATCTCCTATAGTTGCAAACTTGGGATCCTCCTATGATCCTATGTTTACCTTCTTGGTTTTTGGTGGATTTTTTATGTCTATTTTCTCTATCTCAGGTCCAGTGACTTCGTAATATCCTTTTGAACCTTCTATGTCGATGTTGTGAGGATCTTCTTCTTCTCCATCTGCAGTATTGTTATAGAATTCGAATGCATATTTTATCTGCGCATCCCAATCAGGTTGCTGCCATGTCACCAAGGTGACATTCTCAAATATATTATTCTTGACTACCTGAAGAGCCAAATCTATGTGTGGAAATTCATCCTGAAAGTTGAATGTAAATATGAATCCATCAACCATGTCTGCCCAATTCTCGATACCATTTTGAAGATCTGTTTCTAGGTACTAGTTCTTAGGGATTGTCTCCAATGTATGAATGAATCCATGTACCCACTCTTGCTATGGAATATCCTTCATGCTGAAATGCATAGTTGGATATGCTCCCTAGGATTAGTTTGACCATCATATTTTATTTCCATTTATGTTTCTATCTGTCCAAACCTTATCTACATTAGTATTCGACATTCCTCCCAACCTCCTATATTCATCTTGTGTGCATTACACCATCTAGCAGGGGTAGCTTTCAGGGCTACAACCAAGGCTAACAACCTTTGATTTTCTTGAATCTGTTATTCATAATTATAAATAAAAGTGTTCACATCACCTATGCCATCATAAGAAGGTAGGTCACATACCCCGAAGATGATACAACAAACTGATTTGGTAATTCTTAAACAACACCTTGTGGATAATTCATGTAGCCTATTCTTCCACTTTTCCAACTCTTCTTTTGAATATGAGGTACAAGAACTATCATTCTCCCAACTCAACTTTCCTTGTGCAGTAGGGTTAACCCAACCTTATTACTTCGCTATCATTTGATAAATGTTGTCTATGTCTAATGCACAATATTCTTCTCTGACTAGTTCTGTGTATCTTTCTCCTTTTGATGGATCCAAAGGAATAATAAATATCATATTATTTCCTTCAAATAACATATGTCTCTTCTCCAGATTAATTATGGCCATATTGTCAAATTCCCAGCCAATTCCAAGCAATGCAAGTTATGGGTTACTGTCATCGACAATCTATATTATTTCAAAATCAATATTAGTTTACACTCCTTGAATATTGACTGTGACACCTAGTAATATTCCCATAGGGAGGATATTTTGCTGATTTTCCATCCTTAACTAAGTAGGTGACCACTATAGCTTCGACTTACCCATAAATTCCCATGTCTGCTTCGTCAAGACATTATCATCAGATCCCAAATACAGAATAACTTGATCCATATCATATTCTCCTATTTGCGCACTAAGCCTAATTTCTCTCCCAGTTCTCTTCCGTCGATGCAATTTATTAACTGCACACATCCCAATTTGTGGTGTTTCTTTTGATGTGTAGGAGTATATCAACTCCTGAATCCCTTCTAAAACCTTTTGATCTCTTAACAACTTCATACAAGTTTGCAGAAAAGATATTAAAATACTTGATTTTCTAACTCCTGACCTTGCGTCAGAGCTCGATCTTGTGTTGGAGCTTGGGTTTGTGTCGCAGCTAATGAAACATCACATTGACTAGGCTTTGGCTATGCAATAGAGGTCAAAGCTCCAAAATCCATAAAAATTCGCTCTTCTTCTGTTAGCCTAGGTATATCAGTGATAAAATGTAATATTCCCAATTAGCAACAACTAATTGGAAATATGAATTTTTGACTACTTTACTTTAATAAAGTTAAGTTAGAAATAAAGTGGGTGAAGAGGGACACTTAACTCACACTTAGGATAAAAGCATTTCCTAAAGTCACTTGGAGACATGATTATTTGGGAGCGTTGGGCCTAGAGGACGAAGTGGCAGTGTGGAGGAGATGTCAGCATGGGTAGCGAGGGTCCAAGTCAGTGCGGATCTAGAGGGATAACGTGATTCACAGAGACAACGCAATTTTTGGTGGGGCCTAGGTGAGAACAAGGCTCTCCAAACATAAAAAGGGAGAGAGGCTCCTCATTTTGATCATTTGATTATGCATCTATGTTATTTATCTTTTGACATTGGGCACGCTTTTGCTGCTGAGAAAGGTCTACAAATGTTGTTCAGCACACCAGATGTCTCCGTGTGGAGATCCCAACCTCAACATCGGGGGACTTTGAGTGCCTGCTCGGGTGAGAGGTTTTATCCTTTTTTTTCAGAGAGAGTGGAGCAGCCACAACTGGGATTGTTCACTTGCAGAGACAGTGCAGTCAGTGAGAGGGAGGATGTAGTCATCAGAGGAGGAGATTCTAGATTGAGGGTTTATCAGGGGATTCAACCTGGGAGAGTTGGAAAGGGGTCATCCCTTCCCTATTCCATCATTTTGGTAGAGTGGGAGGCCATATTTTGTAGCAGATCATTCAGGGCCAGTGTTTATCACTAGGACAACGTGGTACCTCAAGGGAGGTCATTTTTGGAGGTCAGTTATTTTTGTAAATATCTCTGGGCTTTTCTACGTATTTGGTGGACAGGCTATTCCCAAAGTTTCATAATTTTATGAGGTGGGGAGCAGCCCCAAAGATTCAGTTTATTCCAACAATAGCAGCAGCACGGCAGCAACACCAGCAGCTTGGAGATTTATGCAGTCACTAAGGGAGTAGCCATTCCATGATATATTTTGAGAGTATTTCTACGCTTTCTTAGTGTAAGCCAAGGTGCCATCATTCTGATCACCTTTGTAATAATTTTATCTTTTAGTATTTAATAAAATGGCTCAGCGTTCTCCATATTGTGTTTTGTTCATGTGATGTCTCTCTAGTTGTTGTAGTTTCTTGTTTATGTGCTTTATATTGCTGTTTATTTCTATTCAGAATATTACAGTGGTATCATAGCTCATTGACTTGGCTCAGCCTGTGGAGCAGATTGTCTATGACACCAGTAGGAAAACCATACATCTGTTACTGAGGAGGGAAGTATAGAGACCAAGAATGGAGGTTAGAGATCACTTTCGGGGAAGGTGATTGCATTCCAGTAGTGGACACAGAAGAGGAGGAACCGATGGTGGAGGAGAGAGATGACGGGAAGGAGTTCAGGGAACTTCTCCTCAAATCAGTGCATTATTTTTCGAGACGAATAGAAGAGATGGGGAAAAATCTCACTGCAGAACCTAGATAGCATGAAACCCCAAGAGGTTTCCATACCGGAGAGGGACTGGGCACATCCCATCATTTGCAGGAGCACCTCACAGCACAGCAGATGGCATCACATACACCCCTATGTTCCACGATGCCCACATTTCTTGCCACAAACACTGGGGCGGGAGCATAGCAGGAGCAGGAATCGGCTCACATGGGGGATTAATTTTCCGAGTATCAGTCCTACAGATAGGAGTTGAGAGATGCCCTCACATTCCATGACTTCATGCAACTCAAGAGGGACAACAGACCCTGCAACCATCACAGGGGGAGCAAGCATTCACAGGATGGGGATGTACAATGCACTGTAGGCATATATTATCTACCGACATTTGATGGATTCTACAAGTGTTCGACAAAGGCTTGGGTGGAGAAGTTTTATATCTATTTCCAACTTAATCAGATGGCAGAGGCAGAGGCCATCAAGGTGGCAGCGATGCACCTGGAGGGTGAGGCCCATGATTGGTGGTTCCATGGCATGGCTACACTGGGGCACTCAGAGGTGACAACATATGCCGAGTTTACATGGAGGTTGATAGAGCGGTTTGATCGGAGGGATCTAGAGGAGCAATTTGTTGAGATAACTAAGCTCAAGGAGACCGGGAGTCTGGACACATACATATTAGAGTTTTTGAGACTTTTCGTGATGGTACCTAACCTATCTTCAGCTAGGATGGTCTACATGTTCATCGATGGATTAGCAGCGCCTTTTTAGGGGTTAGTCATATCGACGAGGCCAGCTACACTCCATGGCACAGTTGGGAGGACTCGGGAATTGCATGATGCATTACCCTGGATTAGAGCTCCTTTCCCCCAGAGACTGGCATTTCAGCTGAAGGGGAAGGACATGAGGGTTCTGCCTCCAAAGGGGAACCATAGCCAAGGGCCTTTGGATGAGGAGATTAGGAGATATTTGAGGCGAAAGAAGCTATGTTTCACATGCCAGGAGCCATGGGCACCAGGACATCGTTGTGCCGTGGGGAAGGCACAATACATTGAGGTTTTCTCCGATAGTGACAGAGAAGAGGATGAGTATGAGGAGATGGAGGTAGGAGACAGCAGTGTAGGACAGATAGGAGATCATCCACCACCTCCACCACTGAGAGTTGGAGGTGTAGCATTTTCACTTACCGGGGAGTCCTTGCTTCTTTGCAAGGGGTTCCCAAATACTTGACACTGCGTTTCCGAGGTACAGTATAGGGACAACGTGTTTCGGTATTAGTAGACAATGGGGCTACCCAAAATTTTATTGATGCACAGTTGGTAGAGCGAAGGAGCATACCGAAAAAAAGCTTTGGTGGGTTTTTGGTACTAGTTCCAGGTGCCAAAACCATGCAATGTGTTAGGTATGTGCATGCCTTGGCAGTGACTATGGGGACTTACCCACTGACAGATCACTTCTTTATGGTGGACATCACAGACACCAACGTGATACTGGGAGTGCAGTGGTTGATCATGCTGGGAAAGGTCACCGCAGATTGGGAGACCTTGGAGATGGAGTGGACAGACAAGAAGACCAGGAAGCACGAGATGATTAGGGGCATGCACACTTACCCACCATAGAGAGTTTCGGCACACCGGATGGAGGAAAATTTATGGAAAGGAGACATAGAGTGGGCAGTAGAGCTACGTGCTTCAGAGGCAGAGTCTATAGGGCAGGGCGTACACCTATATGTATAGTCCATCCTAGACAGATATGCCACAGTTTTTGGAGATATACCACCAGGGAAACCACCAAATAGAGGTTTTTAGCACACCATTGAGCTAGAGCAGGGCATCCAGGAAATTATCACTACACCCTATAGGCATCATAAGGCCTATCAAGATGAGATTGAGAGGGCCATCCATGATCTCTTGGCGCTGGGGCACATCTGCACTAGCAATAGCCCCTTTGCTTCTTCTGTCGTGTTGGTGAAGAAGAAGGATGCCACATTCAGGATGTGCATTGAATATCGGGCTCTCAACAAAAATACCATGAAGAACTGATACCCCATTCCACGGATAGATGAGTTGATGAACGAGTTGAGGGGATCGAAGTTCTTTTCAAAGATTGACTTGAGATTTGGGTACCACCAGATTTGCGTGAGGGATCAGGATGTTCCCAAGACTGCTTTCAGATGTCATTACAGTCACTTTGAGTTCTTGGTGATGCCCTTCGGGCTAACCAATGCTCCGGCCACTTTTCAGTCATGCATGAATCACATCTTCCGCAGTCACTTGAGGAAGTTTGTGTTGGTGTTTTTTGATGACATCTTGATTTACAACAGAACATGGGAGGAGCACCTACAACATATTGAGGTTGTATTGTGCATATTGGAGGAGTAACATTTTTATGCTAAGCTCTCCAAATGCGAGTTTGGACTGACGAAGATGCTCTACTTAGGGCACATCATTGGTGTGGACGGAGTGAGGATCCATGAGGAGAAGATCAGGGCCATCAGGGATTGGCCAAAGCCGAAGAATGTGACAGAGCTTCGGGGGTTTGTGGTCATCTGCACCTACCACCGAAAGTTTTTCAAGGGATTTTCCCAACTTTCTGCACCCCTTACAGACCTTACCAAAAATGGGGCATTCAGTTGGTCATACACAATGCAGCGGGATTTTGACAGGCTCAAGGAGGTGATGAGAAACTATCCAATTTTGGTATTGCCAAATTTCACACAGCCCTTTTTCCTAGAGTGCGATGCATCAGGGGAGGGGATAGACACAGTCTTGATGCAAGGAGGCCACCCCATAGCTTTCGAGACCCGAAAGCTATTGCCACATGAGAGGTTGTATGCTATATACAACAAGGAGATGTTGGCCATCATGCATGCATTGGCCAAATTTTGGCAGTACCTGGTGGGAAACAGGGTCAGAGTGAGGATTGACCACAACAGCCTTCAATTCTTTCTAGAGCAGAAGTAGTTGCAAGAGAGGCAGCAAAAGTGGGTCAGTAAGATCCAGGAATATGATTTCTACATCGAGTATGTCAAGGGGAAGAAAAACATGGTGGCCAATGCACTTTCACATAGACCGACAACGTTTTATTTGATGAGATTAGATATGGATTGGAGGGCTCAGCTATTGGTTGAGTACTCCAAGGACTGTTTTTCCTATGAGGTGTTGGACGGACAGGTTACAGATGATAGGTACAAGGTGATGAATGAGGTGATCTACTTCAGGGACAAGATCTTCTTGACTAAAAGCTCCAAGCTTAAGGAGAAGGTATTGCACGCCTCACATGATTCACCATTATCAAGCCACCAGTGGTTTACCAAAACCTATAGGGCCATTAGAGAGAGGTTCTCATGGAAGGGCCTCAAGGAGGACATACTACGACATGTTAGGAAGTGTGAAGTTTGCCAACATAACAAGGGGCAGATGAACCATCCGATAGGTTTACTTCAGCCTCTTCCCATACCAGAGGGAAAATGGGATAGTATTTTGATGGATTTCATCACAAGGCTGCCCACTGTACAGGGCAAGGATTGCATATTTGTAGTCGTTTACTGGCTGATAAAGTATGCACACTTCTTCGCTATAGCAGCATGATACACTGCAGCATAGGTAGAAAAGTTTTTCTTCAGAGATGTCTTTAGATTGCATGGTATCCCAAAGAGCATTGTCAGTGACAGGGATAGTTGCCTCATGGGCAGGTTTTGGCAGGAAATTTTCCGTTTGGTGGGCACCGAGCTGACCCCAAGCACCAGTTATCACCCACAGACGGATGGAAAGACGAAGATAGTGAACAAGTGGCTGCAAGGATACTTGCAAAACTATGTCAGCAGGCAAAAAAAGGCATGGTTATGATGGTTGCAC
Source organism: Pinus albicaulis (assembly GCA_034641835.2). Lineage (NCBI taxonomy): Eukaryota > Viridiplantae > Streptophyta > Pinopsida > Pinales > Pinaceae > Pinus > Pinus albicaulis. The sequence goes on from CM076579.1 coordinate 849,350,074, forward strand.
TTGGGGGAGTACTATTATAACACCACTCACCATATGTCTATTAGTATGTCTCCATTTTATGCTTTATATGGGTATCATGCTTTGTCTTTTGCTGACGTGATGTTTGGTGCTAGCAAGGCACCTAGGGCCAAGGATTGGATCCAAGAGAGTCAGGATATACTCCGAGCTCTTAAGGAGAACATAGCTACAACACAAAATCAGCAGAAGTTGTATGTTGATAGGGGAGGGGTTGAGAGGTAGTTTGAGCTAGGGGACTTGGTCTACCTACGATTGCAACCATATCGACAATCCATGCTAAAGCCGAAGGGGGCTGAGAAGCTCAAGCCCTGCATTTATGGACCATACAGGGTGACACGTAGGATTGGAGAGGTTGCATATGAGTTGGAGCTGCCCACTGGTAGCAGGATTCATAATATTTTCCATGTGTTATTCTTGAAGAAGGCATTGGGACAATAGGTGATTGCAACTGAGGAGCTTCCGCCCACATATGATGAGGGGCATTTGGTCCTGAAGCTAGAGGCCATCATTGATACTAGGGAGAGGCAGTTGAGGATTAGGACAGTCAGGGAATACCTAGTGAGATGGAGGAATCTACCAGATGAGGATGCCACTTGGGAGAGTGAGAAAATTTTACAGCATCCCTCATTGCAGTTGCTTGAGGACAAGCAAAGTTTTTCTGGGGAGGATTGTAATATTCCCAATTAGCAACATCTAATTGGAAATATTAATTTTTTACTACTTTACTTTAATAAAGTTAAGTTAGAAATAAAGTGGGTGAAAATGGACACTTAACTCACACTTAGGATAAAATCATTTCCTAAAGTCACTTGGAGACATGATTATTTGGCAGCGTGGGGCCTAGAGGATGAAGTGGCAGTGTGGAGGAGATGTTAGCATGGGACCAAGTCAGTGCAGAGCTAGAGGGATAGCGTGGCTCAAGGAGACAACGCAGTTGGTGGTGGGGCCTAGGTGAGAGCAAGGCTCTCCAAACATAAAAAGAGAGAGAAGCTCCTCATTTGATCATTCGATTATGCATCTATGCTATTTTTCTTTTGACATTGAGCACACTTTTTCTATTGAGAAAAGTCTGCAAGTGCTGTTCAGCACACCGAGTGTCTCCGGGCGGAGATCCCAACCTCAACCCTGGGGGACTTTGAGTGCCTTCTCGGGTGAGGAGTTATGTCCTTGTTTTGCTAGGAAGAGTGAAGCTACCACAACTGGGATTGTTCACTTACATAGATAACACAGTCAGTGAGAGGGAGGATGCAATCTTTGGAGGAGGAGATTCCATATTGAGGGTTTATCAGGGGATTCAACTTGGGAGAGTTGGAAAGGGATCAACCCTTCCCTATTCCATCATTTTGGTCGAGTGGGAGGCCATATTTTGCAGCAGATCATTTAGGGCCAGCGTTTATCACTGGGACAATGTGGTACCTCAAGGGAGGTCATTTTCGGAGGATAGCTATTTTCGAAAAGCTCTCTGGGCTTTTATGGGCATTGGGTGGAGAGGCCATTCCCAAAGTTTCATAATTTTTTGAGGTGGGGAGCAGCCCCAAATATTCAGTTTATTCCAGCAGTAGCAGTAGCACGGAAACAACACCGGCAGCTTGGAGTTACGTAAGCCAAGGTGCCATCATTCTTATCACCTTTGTACTCATTTAATCTTTTAGTATTTAATAAAATGGCTCAACGTTCTCCGTATTGTGTCTTTTTCATGTGATGTCTCTCTAGTTGCTATAGTTTCTTGTTTATGTGCTTTATATTGCTGTTTATTTCTATTCGGAATATTACATAAAATGACTCTTTTAGTTGTTTTCCACAAAGTCATAGGTCTAATATTTTTACTTTTTCAAACCAGTCTCAGAAAATAATTTTGGTCACTAAAGAGGTATAAATCATGTTTGCTGCTCCTTCATTTCATTCATTGCCACCATTGTTAAGGTCATCACCATCATCAGTTTCAAGGTCACCATCTCCATCATCATCATTGAAGAGGTCTAGGGTTAGGTCACTCCATCTCATATAGGTCAAAATATAGGTTCATCTTTGCCTTTGAAATATCTTCAAATTTTCACTTAAAAAAAGGCAGCAACCCTCCATTCCACACATCAAACCCTAAGGAAGAAGCAAGCTTGTTTATGAAATGAAATAAAGGACACCTCTCTTGTTTCATATGGCTCAAGATCCAAAAAAGTTCCAAGCAACTCCATTTTGTCTCATTATCTTATTAAAAGTCAAAAAAATCATTTTAACTATCAAAGATCTTCAAAAGAGGTCAACTTTGACCTATTGTCCCAGTTAAATACAAAAGGAGTCATTTCCAATCTTTAAAAACACCTTATTTTATTTTGAAAAGGTCATATCCAAATGAGAAAATTTCAAAGGTTTTATAAAAGCAGTCTTATTGTCTCATTAACAGGGAGAAGTTTTGTCTCATAAAGAAAGGTCAACTTTGTCTCATTGTCTCATTAAAATATCCATAAAATCGTTTTAAATGTCAAAGAATGAAAGAATTTCACTCTGTCCTCATATCTCATTTGAAGGTGTAAAAATTCATTTCCAAGTGCATAAAGGGTAAAAAAAGTCATTGTAAGTGTCAAAAGAAAATGTAAATATCATCTCACAGTTTATAAAAGTGAAAAGCAACCCTCATTTAATTCATTTTTACCCTTTTGATGAGTGTGGGAGCATGTCTTCACTTCATTTTCCCTCCATAGTCTCTAAAATCCAAAGTCCAATCCTTAAATTCCACTAAATTCACTTGAAAACCTTCAAAAAACATCCTTGTTATGCTTCTGGGATTTTTATTTCACTCTTGGAATATGTTGTTACCCTTCAGAGAGTGCTCACAGTGTGTTGTTATGCTTCTGAGCGCTGCACATCCGTTGCACAAGTGCTATACAGCACATTGTTACACTCTTGTAAGTGTTGTTACGCTCCTGTAAGCGTTGTTACGCTTCTGTAAGGTAGTGTTACTCTCTTGTAGGTGACCTATTTGGGTGTTTTAAAGTTTGAAAAGCCTCCTAAACTTTCAAGCTCATGCTATCATCCTTGGTGTGGCCTCTAATAAAAGGTAAGCCTTCATCCATGCTAGTATTTGGTTTAATGTTGAGGATTTAAAAGCATGTCACCTTCTTTTATTTTCCTCTCCATGATGTTCACAATCCATTGTCCATACATCCATTTTTTTTATTTTTTGTTAAAACCATAACCTACCCATTAGTCAAACCCTAACCCACCACATAAACCATGATTCTTATATCCCCCAAGCTCCATCTACACATTCCCATCACCTACAGTATCATCCATAAAATGTTTTACACCATCAAAACCCTAATTCTAAGCTATTTTACATAGTAAAAACAATGAAAACATAAGGTGACCGTGTTTTAGGGTTTTGAATACCCTACAACTCTCCATTTTCTTTCATTCCACCCTCATTGTGGAGGTAAGGTTCCATCTTATCCCGTAAAAGTTTCTTATAATTTTGATTTAACTCCATGGCCCTCAAACACTAAAAAAACATTGTACACTATTTTTTTCCCACAGTAAAAAATTGGGAATTGATTGTGTTTTGAGGTTTATACCATCCTAAACCTATCCATTTCCCTTCATTCCACTTTCATTTTGAGGTCAAGACACTACCCTATCCACTAAATTTGTATTAGCATTTTTACTCAACCCCATACAGGTTATTCTCACAATCAAAATTGGGAATTTCCTATGTTTTAGAAATTTTGATACCTTCCACACATCCATATTCTTTCATTCCACCTACAACTTGAAGCTAACATACAAAAATACCTACTCAATTTTTTCTATATTTTTTCTCAGCTTCAAGGCCCCTCATTTCATCCACAAAACTCACACTTTCCTACACTTTGTTTTTCCATATTTTCATTCATTCACTCGTTTCATTGACACCCTAGGGTTTTCATCATTCCAGTGACAAACACCATGGAAAGTGAAATAAAAAGCTTCAAGGGAGGGTGTCACCTCAGTCTTGAGCCATTCACCATGCATGAGATTAATGCTTCACCATTGGCCAGAAGGTGTTTTGAAAGAGCTCAGTGCTTGAAATTTTGTGAAAGGATTATGAAAGGAGGGTATCATATTTAGTTTTCCAGCCTATTTTCAATAAGCTAAAGTATGGGAAAGGTCACTCTTGTAGGTATGGATATCAGTCTATCATCTGACCTAATTTATTTAGCTACATGCATCCCTTCTCATGGAGAGCAGTGGTTCAAGGGTATGGACCTAGACATTGAAAAATACAAGAAATTCCTCAAGCTTCATGCCAGAGAAGATCCATAATTTATTTTTCCTTTCAAACATCTCAGAAAAAATTATGATCCTCTTATGATGTTCATAATGAAGCACTTCACATGCAAAGGAAGATTCTCCAAACTATATAGGTATCACATTAGGCTTTTGATGCATTTCACCTCAGTGAAAACACTTGATTTGCCTCATTATTTATACAAGAGCTTGATTAATATGGCTGAGAAGGTTCAGAGTAGAAGGGAAGATCATCATACTATTCTCTTTCATCATGGCCTAATTAAGCTCATTGTGTTGCATCACTTCTCCTCCATAAATATGACCTAGGGAAACTTCTTGGAGAGATTGTCAGCAACACTTTCTGTCTTGCCTATTACATCATCAAGACAACCAATGGAGATTGGCTATTCTAGAATGTCTATTTAGCCTTCAGATGTCCCTAGGTTTGTGGAATTTTCTCACACATATGAGATAGGGAAGAGACAAGTATTTGTGCCTAAGTGTACCAAGAGGTTTTTACACTTGGCACCCATGTTGAGCAATGTCAGATAGACGAGCAACCTCTCTTGGATCAACATAATGAGTCAGTGCTATTAGAGGCTAAGGTATCAGAACACGAGGAGGTTAGATCAGTTGAAGACATCATAAAAGAGAAATATAAAGAGATAGCAGAATTGAAAGAGGCCTTCTCCATTGCCCAATCCCGAATTACTTTCCTTGAGTGGCAAAATTTTCAATTGCAAGTGAATCAGCTCCTACAAATCAAGTACAAATCAGACATGGAGGAGAAAAGAGGTAAAGGAAAGAAAATTGTTTTTTTTTACCAAATTCAGGAGATGGAGGCTGAAACACAAACAAAAAAATCAAGAACAAGAGGCCTCAAAAGGGCGTTGGAGCGAGAAAGATAGTCAATTCACCAATTCGAAGAATTGACCTTTGATGAGATCATTTCCATGGAGATCAATGAGGACAAAGAGCTTTGGTTATCAAGAGTTAATGAGCATTTGAAGAAGCTATTGAAGAAGGCTAAAAGGGATAACAAGCTGCAAAGGCACATGACAAATAATTATCGCAGCAGGGACACCATTTCTCAAATAAGGCTGAAACAAGTGAAGAAGAGGCTTAAAGAGAAAATGAAGCTCAAGGAGAAATATAGTTTGGATTTATTGGTTGGAGCCTCCATAGCTATGTATCCTATCTCTTGAAGGTTCCAAAGAACAAATTTTGAGAACTTTTGAGCAATTTTGGTATTTTACATGATTTTTTATAAAATTCTAGAAATTTCTCATTGTAGAAGGGTAACGAACTTTTGTGAATTTTATTTTGGAGGAACCCAAATGGTGATTTATTTACATTGATGGATGTATTTTGATGAATACATCATATATCAACCACCCTCATGGCATGAAAAGTAGTAATTTGGGAGAAAAAGCTAAAAAACCACCCACTTTTCATGTTTCTACCTCCTTTTTGGACCCTCTGTTACGCTTTTGAGTAACCCTAGAAGAATGGATTTTTGAAGGCCTTCCCGTGGTCCATTTTGAAAAATTAAAGATGTTATGGAAACTATACACACAGGACTAGTTGACCATTCTTTTAGAAGTGGATTTGGACCTCTCAAAGTGCCTAAAAAGTGCCTCCAAATTTCTGTTACACTTCTACAAATTGTTTTTAAAATATTCAGTTAGAATTGTCACAGATCTGCATTGGATTCCCTCAGGACACTTTTCAAGCTCAAAAATGGTCACAAATTCGAGGAAATGTTGTCATTAGAGTTATTAGGTTGGTTTTTGCTTCCTATCATGAAGGAATTTGTAATTAATGTAAGGGACAAACACTCCTAGTTTATAGATAAAATTCAGGGAATGGTTTCTAACCTCCCTAGAAACTAGGAAATGATTCATATTTTGCATTTATAATCCATTTTGGATGGTATTTTGACCTGATGAGGTTTCATAGTCTATATTTTCTATAAGTAGACTCTCTTTTGTCTTTAGTGGGGTTGGATAGTCTCATATAGTAGTGGAGCTCTTGTAATCAGCTTGTGGAATGAAATCATAGACAAATTTGCAGGAATTGTGTTGAGATACTTGTAGTATGCTTTGGAGCATCTGTGTTTCTCATGTATGTTTATTATTCTATGCTTAATACCATGTATTCTTATTCATATATTTTTATCTTGTAATTTTGAGAGCATGCATGCTCTGTTTAAGACAATATTCACCATATTATGTTTTTTTGCTTCTAAACTGAATGAATTCACCTCAGTGCTCATTCAAAATATCCTAAAATTTCATCTTATACTCAATGAATGATTATTATTTTTTAAAAATACCTATATTTTCTCACACATTCTCTGTAATTTTACCTTGAAGTTCAGACCTAAAAACCTCATTTACGGTTCATTCACTGAATTTTCTATCCAACATTCAAAACATCAAACAAATTCTACTTATTAAGCTTACATGCCTAGCCTAAAATAATTACATACTCTACCATTAATTTTACTGCTTAAAGTGACAAAGAGAGAGCCCTCTCTGGTTCGGGTAGGGATAGCTACCTGACCTAAAGTATGGTCTGTGGTCACCTTTCTCCAATCCTACTGTCAGCCTTGGGAAGTTGGGAAGAGTGATAACAAATTCCATAAATAGTCATTTTTATTTCTAAATATAAAAAACATGAAATTTATCTGTAGTATTTCTAACCCATGCACCTATATTTTCAAATTCCTTCTTTTCATCCTCCTTATCACTACTAGTCGCAACTCCACTTGTAGTAACAATACTAATTTGAGTTTCATCAATTCTCCTTTTAATAGTCATAATTTGGATACTTTGTGTCAGTTGTTGGTTCCTATTTTCTTGCATATTCGCCATAAGTATAGGACATTATTCAATTACATGGTCAAAATATTTAAATTACTTACATGTCATTGTGGGGTTTTGACAGTCTCTTTCAAAATGACTTGGTTGGCCGCATTTATGGCAAATAATCTGTCCACTTCCTTGACCAGCTCCACCTCCTCGACCACTGTTTTGTACATTGTATTCATGTCCATTTTATTATGTTTTCATTCTCTAAGTATCAGCATTGCGCTCCATCATTAGGTCATAACTTCGACAATTATTCTCATCATGTCCTACTGATTTATAGAATTTGCAAAATAGATTCCTTGGAGTCTGTACATATTTCTTCAATAGGTAACATACTTCTAAGTGATGTTGTCCTCTAGCCTTACATATATCGCACCACGAGATAGATCTTGGATTCAAGGGATTAGGTGCTCCACCAGCCATGTAATCCTTGAAGACATGGCACTGTTCTTTGGAACAACCCTCCAATTTGCACTTCGTACACTGCACTTATTCTCTAAGTTCCTTGCTTTTATTGATATCTTGTATCTATATGGTTAGGTTCAATAGATGATTCTAGATCTACTGCATACCTGCATTAGTATCTCCTATAGGCGAAGCTTCCAACTTCATCGCTTTCTCCAAAGCTTCGGATTGACTTCCTATCTTCTGTTGCATCAATGGAAATATGATATGTGGTATAAACAAAACTATAAACCATTCTTGATGTTGCTACGAAGCTATGTCAAAGCTCACATGATCCAGTAACAGCTTAAATCTCTGATCTAACTCTCAAATAGATTAATTAGGCTTATGTTTGATTTCTTTCAGCTCGGTGATGGACTGCGACTGCGACTTCAGCTTCCTAAACTCTCCTACCAGTGTTGTTTTAATATCTACAAATTTTTTGTTCTGCTTAGTTGAATACTTCATATAACATGTAAATGCTCTATCATGAAATTTTGTAATGAGTTGCACCTTATTTATATTCTCATCATTGATCTGCTTCACAGTCCATACAGCTTCGCATAAAAACCAAAACTGTTTTGGACCCTTCGATCCAGTTTGCAATATTCCTAAATTTTCACATGATATTTGGAATATTAGAGTTCTTAATTTCCATAATTAATTAAGTAAATAAGAGGGTGGAGGCACCCATAAACCCAAAATATAAATAAAATCCACTTTTGATGTGTGTATGTGGATATTTCAGATCTAGATCTACATAATAGAGTAGTGGAGCAACTACTTAATGTGAAAGGATTGGAGATCATATCTCATTAAATGAGAAAGATCATGGAGGTTGAAGTAGTCAACTAAGATCTTGGAAGGAATCAAATGTTAGATCATAGAGAATTTATGATTAGATGATGGAGGAAGTGGTGCATTAATGCACACATGATGGAGAGGGTGATCATTACATTCACACATGATAGAGATCATGGAGATACAACGCAATCAACATGGAGACCTATGTCCACATGTACAACACAGTTATGAGGTGGGCCAAGGCATGAGAAGGTTCACAAACTAGATAATGAAGATTAAGAAAACACAGAAGGCATGTTTGAGATTATTATTGATGTATGATCTAGAATTTTCCTTTGACATTCCAAGCTTTCTTTGGCTGTTTAGCTAAGATTGCAAGTGTTGTTTAGCACTGGGTGTTCCTGGTCGGGAATCCCACCTCTTTCATTGAGTAGCTCTTGAAAGAGTATTTTCCTTTATTCATCATCAAGAATTGTTGCCATATTGTTCCTAATTTCTGCAGAACATCCATATTCAGAAATTGTACATTTTTTAAGATCAGTTTGAGAGGAGGAGGTTTTCCTTCAATATTTCAGTTGAGGAACAGGTGAAGGATTCATCCTATCACCTTGAGCTTCAAGATTAGCATTCCAATGCTTTAGATCTATATCAGGCATCAAGCCATCTATTATTCATCTCCCAGCAACAACATTTCCATCAGAAATTGAATAGTCCATTTTTGTAGATCCAAGGGAGAAGGGAAGTTGCTATCATTTCAGCTAGTAATCTAGTGGAGGACCATTCCTTCACATTGTATACATTATTTCCATCATTTCCGAGCTACATTGCATATATTAGCAGCAGGATAGAGATCCTCCTTCCTTTACAACATAGTTTTCATGAGCAGTTGTGTAGCAGTAGTTGCAATCTTTAGAGGAGGATTGAGGAGCTAGATCTTGAGCTTCTAGATTGAGGATCTAGTGAAGGGATCAGCCCTTCAAGCTTAGATTTGATCTTGTAACATATTTCAGCCATCTATTTGTCAGATCTAGCTTCAGATCTGCATAACCCAGTAGACTAGGGATCAAACCCCAAGAGGGTAAATTTCCAATCTCATAGATCCAGAATTTCCTTTCTAGGTTATCTTGGGTTACCATCATAAAGCCCAGATCTAGAACCTTGACATCATCAGAGCTCAAAATTTATGTAGATCTGCATTTCCCTTTTCATCCCGCAGTCACATATTCATTATCTGCTGAAGGGACAACACAGTTTTTTCTTCCAGCAACTCTCCAGTTACGCAGTGCTAATTGTAGCATGTTTGCAGGGTGATTCTAGGCCATCTCTTTGGCTAGATTCCCTCATATTTTGTACATTGTGTAACTAAATCAAATCCACATAATAAAAAGGCTCAACTTCTCTGTATATTCTGATGTTGTCTTTAGATTTATTGTTTACTTAGTTGCAGTTCTTATATTGTGTTTCAGTATTACTGCATTCTCCCTTTTGGGAATATTATAGTGGTATTGGAGCATGATCTTTGGCTCAACTTGTGGACATTTTGACAACATAAGGAAAGCAGATAGTAGAGATATAATATTGAGGGATTAAGTTTTGCCTCATCTTCCTTTAGATCTATGAAGGATATCTCTAAGGAGATCAATGAAAAAATAAGAGAAAGGCAAAGAGAAACATCAATAAGGTTTCAAGATAAAGAAGGTCCCAACACTTCTTTTCAGCAACACGGAAGATTGGAGAAGCAAAGACTTTCACATTATTCCACTAGATCCACTTCCTTTGAGAAAGAGGACTGGTATGAATATGATGAAGGATTGGGGCATGAGACCCTAAGTGAATATCTGTATAAATATAAGTCACAACCTAGAGAATTGAAGGAGAATATCTCTCTCCAATAGTTTCTGCAACTCAAAGAAGAGAGGAGATCCAGAAACAACAATAGAAGAAAGATGCATAGTTTCTTCTTGCTTACATTTGATGGATCTTCCACAAGCACATTGAGGTCTTGGAGGGAAGAATTATTTACCTTCTTTCTAAAATATCTTATGTCACAAAGAGAGGCTGTGGAATTTGCAACACTTCACTTTGTCGTGAAGCAAGATTTTTGTGGTTCAGCGACTTGTCACACATGAAAGTGTCTGATTATGCAGGTTTTATGCAAAGACTGAAGAAGAGATATGGTAGAAATAAACCAGATACATCTCACATAGTGACATATCCCATCATCAAGGGGATAGTGCATGAAGATTCAAGAGAATATGTTCTCATTATCACTTAAGAGGATGAGCCTCTACCACCAATAGTTTCATATGTGCTTACATCAAGAGGAGGATCACCTGCATATTTGCAAGATGGTCTTGAGTTCTTGACATTTGGAGCCCCATGCATGATTCATGAGATGCATGATAAGGAGGAGATAGATACCAGTGCTGGTACACTTGTAGAAGTGGAGCCATCACTCTTACCAGTAGTTGGAGAGATCATTTCACCAGGAGAGGAAAATCTTGTGATCTTGCAAGATGTTTCTAAGTATTAGTTGATTTAAGGTATGCATACACTTTCATCTCATATTGTTTCAGTACCTCCTATTGAAACTTATGAGGACGTTCCATCTAGGCTACTGCATGACCAAGGGTTAGAACAACATGCTGATTTGGAGCAGAGTCATATCTTCATGCAAAAGACCCTTGATCTAATCAAGGAGGAGATGAGAATCCATCCTATTTTGTCATTTATGAACTACATTCAACGCTTTGAGTTGAAACGTAGAATTTTAGAAGATGGGATGAGTATGATCCTATGTACAATCGCTGGATATGAGTTAAACATTGTGCCTTGCTTTGAGATAGCACATGCATCACCTTGCAGATATACAACGCTGTTAATGAGCAGCAACGAGAAGAAGAGGTCTCATTCCTTATGGGAGAAATCAAATGGTAGCTTCATTCATGAAGCAATGGAGGAAAAGATGATAGATGGTAGACATATTTAGATGAGAAATATTTTCTCCTTTCTTGATGACACTTTCTCAATGAGCATCTCAAAGCTCAAAGAGAAACTTCTACCTGCAGCAGATCCTAAACCTTATTGTTTTTGGAGGGCCATTGATGAGAAGAAGGTCTCATGGAGAGATCTCATTGGAGGTGCACTTAAATATATCATGAAGTGAAAGGTTATTCAACAGTTTGAGGAGGTTGGTGTCCTACAATGGGAGGATGCCAAGTATTTTCAGAATGATATCCATCATCCACATTGGGATGAATGGTTGATGATATGGAGCAACGGGTTGCCAAACCACTTGCAGATCTATGATACAGGGCAACAAGAAGCATGATTGCACTGGTTGCTCTTGGGTGAGTATGGTTACCACTCAAGGAGTCATATTTTTCTGATTCATGCCTTACACATCACTGGAATAATGCATAAGAAAAAGGCATGGTTCATTTGGTTGTTGATGAGAGAGTTTGGACATCTCATGATATATCTTATGTCCATGTATTTACTCTTGTTTGGGATATGCCTCATGTATTTAAATGTATTTCAGTTTGGGATGTATCTCATGTTCATGTATGTACTTGGGTTTGGGAGAAAGTATAACTCTCACATTATGTGGCATAATGGATCTTGTTTGTATTATGTTGATGAGACATTTCACATGTCCATTACTATATTGTTGTTCCGTGACTTGAATCACGATGATGTAAGGAGGCAACAAGAATCCTTGTTGCTTTGGTTACTATTGGGAGATTATGGAATGAATTCTTCCCATACATTGCATGACCTTTATGGAGGATGGAAACAAGAGGCCTTACATCGTTGGCTTCTGTTGGGGGATTATGGTCATTGTACATGGTATGATGATGATATGATGGGGCAGAAATATGCCTTGTCAAGGTGGATTCTCTTGAGAGAATATGGCCGCTACATTTGATACAATGATGATGTGGTATGGCAACAAGATGCATTGTTGTGGTGGCTTCTATTGAGAGGGTATGGCTCTCACATTTATATTGATGCAGATTTGGCATGGAAATAAGAAGCATTGTTGTGGTGGCTTCTTTTGAGAGAGTATGGCTCTCTTCTTTTGTACATTGTGTAACTGAATCCTCTCCACATAATAAAAAGTTTCAGCTTCTCTGTATATTCTGATGTTGTATTTATATTTATTGTTTACTTAGTTGCATTTATTATATTGTGTTTTAGTATTTATGCATTCTCCCTTTTGGGAATATTATAGTGGTATAAGAGCATGATCTTTGGCTTAGCTTGTGGACATTTTGACAACATAAGAAAATCATATAGTAGATATCTACTATGGAGGGATTAAGTTTTGCCTCATATTACTTTAGATATATGCAGGATCTCTCTAAGGATATCAATGAAACAAGAAGAGAAAGGCAAAGAGAAACCTCAAGAAGATTTCAAGATGAAGAAGGTCCCAACACTTCTTTTCAGCAACACGGAAGACCAAAGAAGCAAAGAGCTTCACATTATTCCACTAGATCCAATTCCTTTGAGAAAGAGGACTGGTCTGAATATGATGAAGTCTTGGGGCATGAGACCCTAAGTGAATATATGTATGAATAAAAGTCAGAGCTTAGAGCAATGAAGGAGAACCTCTCTCTCCAACAGTTTCTGCAACTTAAAGAAGAGAGGAGATTCAAAAGCAGGAATAGAAGAAAGAGGCATAGATTCTTCTTGCCTATATTTGATGGATCTTCCACAAGCACGTTGAGGGCTTGGAGGGAAGAATTATTTACCTTATTTCTGAAATATCCTATGTCAGAAAGAGAGGCTGTGGAGTTTGCAGCATGTCACCTTGATGGTGAAGCAAGAGTTTGGTGGTTCATTCACTTGTCACACGTGAAAGTGTCTGCTTATGTAGATTTTATGCAAAGAATAAATAAGAGATATGGCAGAAAGAAACCAGAGACATCTCACATAGTGACATCTCCCATCATCAAGGGGATAGTGCATGAAGATTCAAGAGAAGATGTTGTCATTATCATTCAAGCAAAGGAGCCTCTACCACCACTAGTTGCATATGTGCTTACATCAAGAGGAGGATCACTTGCATCTTTGCAAGATGGTCTTGAGTTCTTGACATTTGTAGCCCCATGCATGATTCATGAGATGCATGATAAGGAGGAGACAGATACCAGTGTTGGTACACTTGTAGAAGTGGAGCCATCACTCTTACAAGTAGTTGGAGAGATCATTGCATCGGGAGAGGAAAATATTATGATCTTGCAAGACTTTTCCGAGTATTAGTTGATCCAAGGTATGCATACACTTTCATGTCATATTGTTTCAGTACCTCTTATTGAAACTTATGAGGACGTGCCATCTAGGCTAATGCATGACCAAGGGGTTACGACAACATGCTGGTTTGGAGAAACATCATATCACTGTGTAGCGGACCCTTGATCTAATCAAGGAGGAGATGAGAACCCATCCTATTTTGTCATTGATGAACTACATTCAACCCTTTGAGTTGAAATGTAGAATTTTAGAAGATGGGATGAGTATGATCCTATGTACAATGGATGGCTATGAGTTCAACATTGTGCCTTTCTTTGAGACAACACATGGATCACCTTGTAGATCCACAACGCTTATAATGAGTAGCAGAGAGAAGAAGAGGTCTCATTCCTTATGGGAGAAATCAAATGGAAACTTCATTCATGAAGCAATGGAGGAAAAGATGATAGATGGTAGACATCTTTAGATGAGAAATAGTTTCTCCTTTCTTGATGACACTTTCTCAATGAGCATCTCACAGTTCAAAGAGAAACTTTTACCTGCAACAGATCTGGAACCGTATTGGTTTTGGAGGGCTATTGATGAGAAGAAGGTCTCATGGAGCGATCTCAGTCGAGGTGAACTTCAATATATCGTGAAGTGCAAGGTTCTTCAATAGTTTGAGGATGTTGGTGTCCTACAATGGGAGGATGCCAAGTATTTGCAAAATGATATCCATCATCCACATTGGGATGAATGGTTGATGATATGGAGCAAGGGGTTTCCAAACCACTTGCATATCTATGATGCAGGGCAGCAAGAAGCATGGTTGCACTAGTTTCTCTTGGGTGAGTATGGTTACCACTCAAGGAGTGATATTTTTATGATTCATGCCTTACACATCACTGGAATAATGCAGAAGAAAAATGCATGGTTACTTTGGTTGTTGATGAGAGAGTTTGGACATCTCATGATATATATTATGTCCATGTAATTACTCTTGTTTGGGATATGTCACACGTCTTTACATGTATTTCTGTTTGGGATGTGTCTCATGTTCATGTATGTACTTGGGTTTGGGAGAAAGTATAACTCTCACATTATGTGGCATAAGGGAGCCTATTTGTATTATGTTGGTGAGACATTTCACATGTCCATTACTATATTTTTGCTCTATGACTTTCATCATGATGATGTAAGGAAGCAACAAGAATCCTTGTTGCTTTGGTTAATATTGGGAGAGTATGGAATGAATTCTTCCCATAAATTGCATGACCTTGATGGAGGATGGCAATAGGAGGCCTAACAGCGTTGGCTTATTTTGGGGGATTATGGTCATTGTACATGGTATGATGATGATATGATGGGGCATCAAGATGCCTTGTTAAGGTGGCTTCTCTTGAGAGAATATGGCCACTACATTTGGTACAATGATAATGTGGTATGGCAGCAAG
The DNA here is from genome assembly GCA_034641835.2 of Pinus albicaulis. Classification (NCBI taxonomy): domain Eukaryota; kingdom Viridiplantae; phylum Streptophyta; class Pinopsida; order Pinales; family Pinaceae; genus Pinus; species Pinus albicaulis. The sequence goes on from CM076579.1 coordinate 849,365,168, forward strand.
AGGTGTTGCTACGGTGGCTTTTGTTGAGAGAGTATGGCTCTCACATTTATATTGATGCAGATTTGGCATGGCAACAAGAAGCATTGTTGTGGTGGCTTCTTTTGAGAGAGTATGGCTCTCTTCTTTTGTGCATTGTGTAACTAAATCCTCTCGAAATAATAAAAAGGCTAATATTCTCTGTATATTCTGATGTTGTCTTTAGATTTATTGTTTACTTAGTTGTAGTTCTTATATTGTGTTTCAGTATTTCTGCATTCTCCCTTTTGGGAATATTATAGTGGTATCAGAGCATGATATTTGGCTCAGCTTGTGGACATTTTGACAACATAAGAAAAGCAGATAGTTGAGATCTACTATGGAGGGATTAAGTTTTGCCTAATCTTCCTTTAGATCTATGAAGGATCTCTCTAAGGAGATCAATGAAACAAGAAGAGAAAGGCAAAGAGAAACCTCAAAAATGTTTCAAGATGAATAAGGTCCCAACACTTATTTTCAGCAACACGAAAGACCGGAGAAGCAAAGAGCTTCACATTATTCCACTGGATCCACTTCCTTTGAGAAAGAGGAATGGTCTAAATATGATGAAGGCTTGGGGAATGAGACCCTAAGTGAATATCTGTATGAATACAAGTCACAACCTTGGGAATTAAAGGAGAATATCTCTCTCCAACTGTTTCTGCAACTCAAAGGAGAGAGGAGATCCAGAAGCAGCAATAGAAGAAAGAGGCATAGATTCTTCTTGCCTACATTTGATGGATCTTCCACAAGCACATTGAGGGGTTTGAGGGAAGAATTATTTACCTTCTTTCTAAAATATCCTATGTTAGAAAGAGAGGCTGTGGAGTTTGAAGCACTTCACCTTGATGGTGAAGCAAGAGTTTGGTGGTTCATTCACTTGTCACACATGAAAGTGTTTGCTTATGCAGATTTTATGCAAATTCTAAAGAAGAGATATGGCAGAAATAAATTAGAGACATCTCCCATCATCAAGGGGATAGTGGATGAATATTCAAGAGAAGATGTTATCATTATTATTCAAGCACAGGAGCCTCTACCGCCACTTGTTGCATATATGCTTACATCAAGAGGAGGATCACTTGCATCTTTGCAAGATGGTCTTGAGTTCTTGAAATTTGGATCTCCATGCATGATTCACGAGATGCATGATAAGGAGGAGACAGATACTAGTGATGGTACACTTGCAGAAGTGGAGCCATCATTCTTACCAGCAGTTGGAGAGATCATTGCACCAGGAGAGGAAAATATTGTGATCTTGCAAGATGTTTCTGAGTATCAGTTGATCCAAGGTATGCATACACTTTCATCTCATATTGTATTAGTACCTCTTATTGAAACTTATAAGGACGTGCCATCTGGGCTAATGCATGACCAAGGGGATAGAAAAACATGCTAATTTGGAGCAGCATCATATCACTGTGTAGCGGACCCTTGATCTAATAAAGGAGGAGATGAGAACCCATCCTATTTTGTCATTGATGAACTACATTCAACTCTTTGAGTTGAAATGTAGAAATTTAGAAGATGGGATGAGTATGATCCTATGTACAATGGCTGGATATGAGTTAAACATTGTGCCTTGCTTTGAGATAGCACATGCATCACCTTGCAGATCTACAACATTCTTAATGAGCAGCAATGAGAAGAAGAGGTCTCATTCCTTATGGGAGAAATCAAATGGCAGCTTCATTCATGAAGCAATGGAGGAAAATATGATAAATGGTAGACATCTTTAGATGAGAAATATTTTCTCCTTTCTTGATGACACTTTCTCAATGAGCATCTCACAGCTCAAAGAGAAACTTCTACCTACAGCAGATCCTAAACGTTATTTTTTTTGGAGAGCCATTGATGAGACGAAGGTCTCATGGAGAGATCTCATTGGAGGTGCACTTCAATATATCATGAAGTGCAAGGTTATTCAACAGTTTGAGGAGGTTGGTTTCGTACAATGGGAGGATGCCAAGTATTTTCAGAATGATATCCATCATCCACATTGGGATGAATGGTTGATGATATGGAGCAACGGGTTTCCAAACCACTTGCAGATCTATGATACAGGGCAACAAGAAGCATGGTTGCACTGGTTGCTCTTGGGTGAGTATGGTTACCACTCAAGGAGTCATATTTTTTTGATTCATGCCTTACACATCACTGGAATAATGCATAAGAAAAAGGCATGGTTCATTTGGTTGTTGATGAGAGAGTTTGGACATCTCATGATATATCTTATGTCCATGTATTTACTCTTGTTTGGGATATGTCTCATGTATTTAAATGTATTTCAGTTTGGGATGTATCTCATTTTCATGTATGTACTTGGGTTTGGGAGAAAGTATAACTATCACATGATGTGGCATAAGGGAGCTTGTTTGTATTATGTTGATGAGACATTTCACATGTGCATTACTATATTGTTATTCCATGACTTGCATCATGATGATGTAAGGAGGCAACAAGAATCCTTGTTGCTTTGGTTACTATTGGGAGAGTATGGAATGAATTCTTCCCATACATTGCATGACCTTGATGGAGGATGGAAATAGGAGGCCTTACAACATTGGTTTCTATTGGGGGATTATGGTCATTGTACATGGTATAATGATGATATGATGGGGCAACAAGATGCCTTGTTAAGGTGGCTTCTCTTGAGAGAATATGGCCACTACATTTGGTACAATGATGATGTGGTATGGCAACAAGAGGCGTTGCTGCGGTGGCTTCTGTTGAGAGAGTATGGCTCTCACATTTATATTGATGTAGATTTGGCATGGAAACAAGAAGCATTATTGCGGTGGCTTCTTTTGAGAGAGTATGGCTCTCTTCTTTTGTACATTGTCTAACTGAATCCTGTCCACATAATAAAAAGTCTCAGCTTCTATGTATATTCTGATGTTGTCTTTAGATTTATTTTTTACTTAGTTACAGTTCTTATATTTTGTTTCAGTATTACTACATTCTCCCTTTTGGGAATATTACAGTGGTATCAGAGCATGATATTTGGCTCAACTTGTGGACATTTTGACAACATAAGAAAAGCAGATAGTAGAGATCTACTATGGAGGGATTAAGTTTTGCCTCATATTCCTCTAGATCTATGAAGGATATCTATAAGGAGATCAATGAAACAAGAAGAGAAAGGAAAAGAGAAAACTCAAGAATGTTTCAAGATGAAGAAGGTCCCAACACTTCTTTTCAGCAACACGGAAGACCAGAGAGGCAAAAAGCTTCACATTATTCCACTAGATCCACTTCCTTTGAGAAAGATGATTAGTTTGAATATGATGAGGGCTTGAGGCATGAGACCCTAAGTGAATATCTGTATGAATACAAGTCACAACCTAGATCATTGGAGGAGAATCTCTCTCTCTAACAATTTTTGCAACTCAAAGAAGATAGGAGATAAATAAACAACAATAGAAGAAAGAGGCATAGATTCTTCTTGCCTACATTTGATGGATATTCCACAAGCACATTGAGGGCTTGGAAGGAAGAATTATTTACCTTCTTTATGAAATATCCTGTGTCATAAAGAGAGGCTGTGGAGTTTGCAACACTTCACCTTGATGGTGAAGCAAGAGTTTGGTGGTTCAATCACTTGTCACACATGAAAGTGTTTGCTTATGCAAATTTTATGCAAAGGCTAAAGAAGAGATATGGTAGAAATAAACTAGAGACATCTCACATAGTGACATCTCCCATCATCAAGGGGAAAGTGCATGAAGATTCAAGAGAATATGTTCTCATTATCACTCAAGAGTAGCAGCCTCTACCACCACTAGCTGCATATGTGCTTACATCCACAGGAGGATTACTTGCATATTTGTAAGATGGTCTTGAGTTCTTGAAATTTGTATCCCCATGCATGATTCATGATTTGAATGATAAGGAGGAGACAGATACCAGTGCTGGTACACTTGTAGAAGCGGAGCCATCACTCTTACCTGCAGTTGGAGAGATCATTGCACTGGGAGAGGAAACTCTTGTGATCTTGTAGGATGTTTCTGAGTATCAGTTGATCCAAGGTATGCGTAAAATTTCATTTCATATTTTTTCAGTACCTGTTATTGAAACTTATGAGGACATGCCATCTGGGCTAATGCATGACCAAGGGTTAAAACAACATGGTGATTTGGAGCAGCATCATATCACTGTGCAGAGGACCCTTGATCTAATCAAGGAAAAGATGAGAACCCATCCTATTTTTTCATTGATGAACTACATTCAACCCTTTGAGTTTAAACGTAGAATTTTAGAAGATGGGATGAGTACGATCCTATGTACAATGGCTGGCTATGAGTTCATCATTGTGCCTTGCTTTGGGACAACACATGCATCACCTTGCAGATCTATAGCGCTATTAATGAGCAGCAATGAGAAGAAGAGGACTCATTCCTTATGGGATAAATCAAATGGCAACTTCATTCATAAAGCAAGGGAGGAAAATATGATAGATGGTAGACATCATGAGATGAGAAATATTTTCTCCTTTCTTGATGACACTTTCTCAATGAGCATCTCACAGCTCAAAGAGAAACTTCTACCTACAACAGATCCAAAACTTATTGGTTTTGGAGGGCCATTGATGAGAATAAGGTCTCATGGAGAGATCTCATTGGAGGTGCACTTCAATATATCATGAAGTGAAAGGTTCTTCAACAGTTTAAGGAGGTTGGTGTCCTACAATGGGAGGATGCCAAGTATTTTCAGAATGATATCCATCATCCACATTGGGATGAATGGTTGATGATATGGAGCAAGGGGTTGCCAAACCACTTGCAGATTTATGATACAGGGCAGCAAGAAGCATGGTTGCGCTGGTTTCTCTTTGGTGAGTGTGGTTACAACTCAAGGAGTCATATTTTTCTGATTCATGCCTTACACATCACTGGAATAATGCAAAAGAAAGAGGCATGGTTACTTTGGTTGTTGATGAGAGAGTTTGGACATCTCATGATATATCTTATGTCCATGTATTTACTCTTGTTTGGGATATGTCTCATGTATTTACATGTATTTCTTTTTGGGATGTATCTCATGTTCATGTATGTACTTGGGTTTGGGAGAAAGTATAACTCTCACATTATGTGGCATAAGGGAGCTTGATTGTATTATGCTGATGAGACATTTCACATGTCCATTACTATATTTTTGTTCCATGACTTGCATCATGATGATGTAATGAGGCAGCAAGAATCCTTATTGCTTTGGTTACCATTGGGAGAGTATGGAATGAATTCTTCCCATACATTGCATGACCTTGATGGAGGATGGAAACAGGAGGCCTTAGGCTTCTGTTGGGGGATTATGGTCATTGTACATGCTATGATGATGATATGGTGGGGTAGAAAGATGCATTGTTAAGTTGTCTTCTCTTGAGAGAATATGGCCACTACATTTGGTACAATGATGATGTTGTATGGCAGCAAGAGGCGTTGCTGCGGTGGCTTATGTTGAGAGAGTATGGCTCTCACATTTATATTGTTGAGGATTTGGCATGGCAAAAAGAATAATTGTTGCGGTGGCTTATTTTGAGAGAGTATGGCTCTCTTCTTTGCTTTCATGATGATCTAGCATGGTAGGAGAAGGCTTTGTTGTGTTGGTTGTTTTTGGGATAATATGGTTTGACATTGTTTATGTTTTCCCATATGTATCTACTTCTTTTTTTTCACTATGATGCTATGATGTTTGATTCCTACATGGCCAATAGGGCTAATGATGAGGGAATTGATAGATGTAATCGACTCTATGTATCATGGGTTGGACAGATAGTACATAAGTTGAGACTTTCCACTTTGGGAATGAACCACTTCATCTTATGTATCTCATGTGTAGAGAAGATCTTTGGTCATCATATGGTTATCATGGTGATATTCATTGATGAGGAAGGGTATCTAAATTTTTAGTTGGAGGCCGTTCTAGACATTCTAGAGAGGCAACTTTCGAGCTGGACATGCATAACACGTTGTGACAGATGGGAAGGCCTTCCACATGAGGATTCCATTTGGAGGGAGGATGTTTGCTATAGCATCCAATTTTGAAGTTGCTTGAGGACAAGCAACATGTTGATGGGGAGGACTATAATATTCCTAAATTTTCACATGATATTTGGAATATTAGAGTTCTGAATTTCCATAATTAATTAAGTAAATAAGAGGGTGGAAGGACCCAAAAACCCCAAAGATAAATAAAATCCACTTTTTATTTGTTTATGTGGATATTTCAGATCTAGATATACATAATGGAGTAGTGGAGCAGCTACTTAATGTGAAAGGAGTGGAGATCATGTCTCATTAAATGAGAAATATTATGGGGGAAGTGGTGCATTAATGCACACATGATGGAGAGGGTGATCATTACATTCACACATGATGGAGATCATGGAGAGACAACACAATCAACATGGAGACCTATGTCCACATGTACAACGTAGTTATGAGGTGGGAAAAGGCATGAGAAGGTTCACAAACTATATAATGAAGATGAAGGCAACATAGAAGGCATGCTTGAGATTATTGTTAATGTATGATCTATTTAGATCTGGAATTTTCCTTTGACATTCCAAGCTTTCTTTGGCTGTTTAGCTAAGATTGCAAGTTCTGTTTAGCACTGGGTGTTCCTGGTCAGGAATCCCACCACTTTCATTGAGTAGCTCTTGAAAGAGTATTGTCCTTAATTCATCATCAGGCATTGGTGCCATATTTTTCCTACTTTTTGTAGAACATCCATATTCAGAAATTGCACATTCTGAAGATCAGTTTGAGAGGAGGAGGTTGTCCTTCAATATTTCAGTTGAGGAATCGGTGAAGGATTCATCCTATCACCTTGAGCTTCAAGATCAACATTATAGTGCTTCATATCTATATTAGGCATCAGGCCATCTATTATTCATCTCCCAGCAACAACATTTCCATCAGGAATTGCGAAGTCCATTCTTGTAGATCCAATGGAGAAGGGAAGTTGCTAGCATTTCAGCTAGTAATCAAGTGGAGTACAATTCCTTCACATTGTATACATTATTTCCATCATTTCTGAGCTACATTTCATATCTTAGCAGTAGGATAGAGATCCTCCTTCCCCTACATCGCAATTTTCATGAGTAGTTGTGTAGCAGCAACTGCAATCTTTAGAGAAGGATTGAAGAGCTAGATCTTAAGCTTCCAGCTTGAGGATCTAGTGAAGGGATCAACACTTAAAGCATAGATCTGATCTTGTGACATATTGCAACAAACTAGGGATCAAACCCCAAGAGGGTAAATTTCCAATCTCATAGATTTGGAATTTCCTTTCTGGGTTATCTTGGGTTACCATCATAGAGCCCAGATCTAGAAACTTGGCATCATTAGAGCTCCAAATTTTTGTAGATCTACATTTCCATTTTTGGCTTGCAGTCATATATTCATTATCTACTAAAGGGACAACACAATATTTTCTTCCAGAAGCTCTCCAGTTACGTAGTGCTAGGTTTAACATGTTTGCAAGGTGATTCTAGGCCATCTCTTTGGCTAGATTCCCTCATCTTTTGTACATTGTGTAATTGAATACCCTCCACATAATAAAAAGGCTCAGCTTCTCTGTATATTTTGATGTTGTCTTTAGATTTATTGTTTACTTAGTTTCAGTTCTTATATTGTGTTTCAGTATTACTGCATTCTCCCTTTTGGGAATATTACACAGTTCCTCTAAAAATAGGTAGCTTTATATCATCATACCTCTTCTTGGGGGTAAAGGGGGAGGGGAATGGGGAGTAGGAGTGGTAGCGGGAGAAGGAAAACCATAGATACCTTGACGATTGATGGATTCTGGATTTTGCGAACTCTAAAGCTGAAAGGGAGAATACTATGAATTTTCCTGGGGTTGGATTTCTTTTCTTTCACTTTAAGATTCACTCAAAAGGGGACTATAACAAATTTCTACAAAGGTCTTCTGATCTTGTCCACAATATCTCTTTCTGGTGTCTAATCTATATATTTTTCCACTTCTCTTTGTGTCAGTATCTAGCTCAGATTTGCTTTTTATTCCTCCAAACATAAGTAAACTAGCAATATTATTGCATCCATAAAACTCCCTTTTCACATAGAAGAATCTTAATCCAAAGTTTCAAATATTTCAAATACTTACCTCACAGTCCTCTGAATAATTGTCTCTCTACTTCACTGTAGGACACAGTCGAGTCTAATGCAAACTCTGTAATGAATCCTTCGAAGATGCTATAAACCCAAATCTCAACAACTCTTCAAATCCTATTGTTAGTGTGCTCGAATCATTGTACCAACTCAGGAGTCCATCCCATAGGCTCATTACCTTTAAACTAGTCATTTCTTTTAGTCAACCATGATATCCACTTGTACAACTCAACAAGAAAAGAAGCGAAGAAAATACTGTATTGCTCTATGAAAATGTACTTTTGTAACCACGCTTCAAATGTTAGATGAGGATTTTTGTTTTCCTTTTCCGCAAATTATCTCTCTTTCAGGACTATCTAGTATTGAATTTCCTTCTTCGACGAGTGCCACATCCACATATTCCTCAAAAAAATCCCTTTCTTGGAAGATAAACCATTTTTTGGATTGAATTGGGATGGCCCAGGTTTGATCTTACCGTGCACCAACAAAACCCTTGATCACTAGCCCTTTCAGCAACAACCTACAAGCAGATCGCAGTATCATCTAAAGTGACTATGGGTGGATGCAGAACCAGGTTTCTATAGCCTTGAGGGACTAGAAGATGTAGTATTTTTATGTTATATTACTCTTAAAAATCCTAAATTACTTCGCCACATTCAATTAATCACATAAACATGTCATACAATTCCATAAATCATTACCGCGTTATCATAACATGCAACTGTAATATTAATTTGCAACAACAAATATTAAAAAAATATATATAGTAAACACATAAGGACATCATAATATCATCCACAAAACTACTTCTTTATTAAGATAAATATCTCAATACACCCAATCTCGACCTACGCACTAAGCTACAAGTGGTCTGCGCACTAAGCTGCAGACTCTTCCCAAGTCTCTGCGCACTTAGCTACAGAGCCTTCCCTTTGTTACAAATTATAGATTAAAAATTTCCCTTAACCATATATCATGTCACTGAATGCCTCTAAACATAGCATTACATCCCTTTATATATTGGTTTAAATCATTACAATACCATGGTCCAAATACCATGGGTTTCCAAAAACAAGAAAACATAACCCAAAATCCTTTACAACATAATTTTCTTTACAAAAAGGAGGGGATTCAACCCACCCCAAAGCCCCTATGGCACCACACAATATATTTAGAATGCTTGGCTATGCATTCCACTTTGCACTCTGCTCATCAAAATGTGGAGTCTTAGCCAAAATCTAGGCCAAAATGGGATGTGCCTAACACTTCTAGGTCGAAGTGTTGCTTCAGGGTCGAAGTGCTACTTCTAGGTCGAAGTGATCCACAGTTGAAGTGTTGCTTCTAGGTCGAAGTGCTACATCAAATTTGAAGTTACTGGGTTGAATCTGATGCATGAAGATCAATTTTTCTAGGTTGAAGTTTTAGCTGCATCGAAGTGTTGTTGTTGTTGTTTCTATTCTAGGTTAAAGATGGTGCTGGAAGGTTGTCATTTAAAGAAGAAGGAAAGGGTTGACCTGGTGATTGGAGGAAGTCTGTGTCTGCTTCAAGACTTCTTGGACTGTCTCGTGAAAATATTGAATGAAGAGTTTGTTAGTGTTAGTATGTCAGTGATAAAAAATAACTCTTTCAGTTATTTTCAAAAATTCACAGGTCAAAATTTTTAGTTTCTCAAACAAGTTTTCAAAAAATAATTTTGGTCACTAAAGGAGTCTAGGTCAAATTTTCTGCTCCCTTATCTCATTCATGGCCATCATCACTTTCAAGTTCATCTCTTTTATTATCATTTAAAGGTTTAGGGTCATGTCATTCCACCTCATCTAGGTCATTGTCTAGGTGTCATTATTTTCCTTTGAAAACTGTCCAATTTGTCATCATAACAAGGCACTCACCCTTCATTTCACTCATAACCTTTAAAAGGGAGCTAGCATACTTAGGAGGTAAAATAAAACAAGTTGTATTGTTTTAAAGTGTGTTTAAATCTTAAACAGTTTCAAGAAGTCAAATTTGTTTTATTGTTTCATTACAAGATAAAAAAAGGTCATTTCAAGGTTATAAAAGGAAAAAGAAAACTCATTATTATCTTTTTTTAAGTGGAAGAGCTCCTTTCTTACTTAATTTTCACTCCTAAGGTGGTCAAAGGTTCAAAGCCAAGGCGGAAAATCACTCCAACGCCACTTTGCTACACCTTAGGCTGCGTTTGTTACACTCATGTAGCGTCCTGCTATGATTTTAGAAGCTTTTGTTACATTTCTGACCCCTTTGTTACATTTCTGGGTAGCCTTGTTACATTTCTGGTGTGCTGCACAGACATTGCGCAACAATTGTTATGCTTCTAAGAGGACAATTGTTACACTTCTTTTCTTTGTTGCTATGCTTATGGAGGGAAGGAAAAATTAGGTTTTTGGCTTTAAATATCTTCAAACAAGCTCAAGGCTTGTGACCACTACTCCTTGGACCTCTCACAAATAGTAATTCACTACTCTCATACCCTCCCTTGGTCAAGTTATTGAGTTTGTTATTTATTTTCATGCTTACTCTATATTTCTTAATATCATCACTTCTCCATGACATAGAAAGAATTAATTTGATAAGCCCTAACCTACTCCAGCTAAATAAAACCTAACCCTAGTACCTAAAAAATATACTACACCTCTCATATAACTCACACTCTCATCTCCCACCATCCATATCATCCTTAACATGTCATTTTCATCAAACCCTAAATTCTAGTTAATTTTCACAGTTAAAAATTGGGAATTTCCTGTGTTTGCTTGATTTCATAACCCTCCTCACATCCATTTCAATTCATTCCACTGACAATATGGAGATAACATGCCACCCTATTCACTGAATTTTTTCTATAATTTTTCCTAGCTCTATAACCCTTCATCTTACCCCTAAACCTACCTCACCCTTACACTCTATTTTTTCTAGATTTCACTACATATACCCATACCATAAACATACTAGGGTTTTAATCTTTTCACTGATATACAATATGGAGAGTGAGAAGAAGAGCTTCAAGGGAGGGTGCCACCTTATTTTATAACCCTTTGACATGCATGAAATCAATGCTTCACCCTTGGCCAAAAGATGTTTTGAGAGGACTGGATGTTTGAGGTTTTTTGAAAAGCTCATGGAGGAAGGGTATCATCTTCAATTAACCAGCTTATTTTCCAGAAGCTTTAGCATGGGAAAGGTCACTATTGTAAGTGTAGAGATTAACCTATCGACAAACCTAATTTCTTCAACAACATGTATTCCTTGTCATGGAGAGAAGTGGTTCAAGGGCATGGATTTGGACATTGAAAATTACAAACAATTTCTCAAGCCTCATGCTAGAGAGGAACCAAATTACCTCTACCCTTTCAGACACCTCATAAACAAAGATGCTCCTTTGATGATGTTAATAATAAATTATTTCACATGTGAAGGAATATTTTCCAGGTTGTATAGATACCATATCAGGTTGTTGATGCATTTCACCTCTATCAAAACACTTGATTTTCCACATTACATATATAGGAGTTTGATTAAGATGAATGATACGGTTCAGAGAAGAAAAGAAGATCATCACCCTAGTCTTTTTCATCATGGTTTGGTCAAGCTCATTGTATTGCATCACCTTTCCTCCATCAACATGACTTGGGAAACCTTCATGGAAAGATTAGCAACAACGCCTACCATTAGCCCTCCTATCTTGAATAGTACATTATCAGCACAACCAATGGAGGTTGGCTCTTCTAGCATGCCAAATCAGTTCAGATGCTCCTAGGGTTGTTGAGATTACTCATACCTATGAGAAGGGGAAGAGACAGATATTTGCGCCCAAGTATATCGTAAGTGTACCTATACTTGACACTATTGTTGAAAAAAGTGAGCTAGAGGAGCAGCCTCTTATGCATCAAGATAGTCATTAGGGGAATTTTGAGGTCTAAAATGGCCCTCCTAAGGAAAATGTACAATCAAAATTCACTTTATGAGAACCAATCACATTTTAGGAGATGACATCATCCCTAATGGTTGAGGTGGCATTGATTGAGTTAAAGGTACTTACTTGCCACATTCTCAATGGTGGATAAAAACTCATGGTTAATCATGGTAGTGCTCTAAGTACTTTTAAAGTCAAAGTAAAGTACTCATAATAAATGCCATTTCGCACTTTTTGAATAAAAATATATTATTGTCATTTCATATTTCTTGAAAAAAACAATGCATATCCCTATACATTTATTATATTATATTATATTATATTATTTTTATCTAGTATATTAATTACATGTTATTATACAATTAAAATAATATAAATTTTAATTAATAGCATATAATAATTAAGAATTTATAAATTTATATTTATATTTTATTTTAAGTTATTTAAGTACAAATGACAAATGCATTAGTTGTTCAGGGATAATGACTTTTTCTTGAAAAGATCATTCTTATTTATAGTCACATCAATACAATTTTTTTATTAATTTTATTTTGGTGCAACTTTTGAATTGAATTTAACTATTGTTACATGGATTGTGGTGCAAAAAGTGAATTTCAAATTCATAAATATTATTTTACTGGTTTAACTATTATTTTATTATTTCCTTAGGAGACCCATTTTAGACCTCAAAATTCCCCTAATGGAATCATCGCCATTGGAGGTTGAGGTAGCAGAGCAGGTTGAGACCAAATCAACTAAGGAGATAATTAGAGAGAAATATGAAGAAATAACAGAGTTGAGGAGGATGTTCTCCATTGCTAATTCTCAAATCACTTTCTTACAACAGGAAAATTTCAATTAGGGTAATTTTGAGGTCTAAAATGAGCCTCCTAAGGAAATAATAAAATAATAGCTAATCCAATAAAATAATATTTATGAGTTTGCATTTTACTTTTTTCACCACAATCCATGTAACCATGGTTAAATTCAATTGAAAAGGTGTACCAAAATAAAATTAATAAAAAAATTGTATTGATGTGACTATAAATAGGAATGATTTTTTCAATAAAATGCCATTATCATTGAACAACTAATGCATTTGTCCTTTGTACTTAAATAAGTTAAAATAAATTATAATTAATTTGAAATTATAATATTAAATAAAATGAGATGAATATATAATTCAAAAATAAATATATGAAAATATACAAATATAATATTTATTGAAAAATGTGTAAAAGCATGAAGATTATGTAAGGATATGCATTGTTTCTTTTAAAAAAGATGAAATGACTATAATAATATTTTATTCAAAATGTGTGAAATGACATTTATTATTAGTACTCTACTTTGACTTTAAAAGTACTTAAAGCACTACCATGGTTAACCATGAGTTTTTATTCACCACTGAGAATGTAATAAGTACCTTTAATTCAAGAAATGCCACCTCAACCATTGGGGATGTTTTCATCCCCTAAAATGTGATTGGTTTTCATAAAGTGAATTTTGATTGTACATTTTTCTTAGGAGGCCCATTTTAGACCTCAAAAATCCCCTAATGTTCAATTGAATGTAAAGCAACTGTTACAAAGCAAGCCTAAGCCATACCTAGAGGTAGACAAAGGAAAAGGTAAGGATGCTATTAATGTTGATAAAATGTAGGATATAGAGGCTGAAACACAACCAAGAAGGTAAAAACAAGAGGCCTTAAAAGGGTGCTAGAGCTAGAAAGACAGTCATCTCATCCACCTGAAGAGTTGACCTTTGATGAACTTATAGCCATGGAGATAAATCAAGACAAAAAGTTTGGTTGTCAAGGGTAAAATAACATCTGGAGAAGCTATTGAAGAGAGCTAAGAGGGATAATAAGCTCCAAAGACACATGGAAAATCATTATCGCACCAAGAACACAATTTCTCAAATAAGGCTAAAACAATTGAAGAAAAGGCTAAAAGAAGCACAAATGAAACTTAAAGAGAAGGATAGCTTGGAATTATTGGATGAAGCTTCCTTGGATGTTTATCCCATAACTCAAAGATGCCACAGAACAAAGTTTGAGAATTTTTGAAGAATTTTTTTATTTTTTGTGATTTTTGCACAATTATGGAAATTCCTCCTCACAAAAGCATAGCAAACTTTTGTTACACTTATTTTGGGGACATCCAAATGATGATTTATTTACATGGATGGATGAATTTTAATGATTAAATTACATATCAGGAACCCCCTTGGCATGGAAAGCTTTAATTTTGGAGAAAAAAAAAAAAACCACTCATTTTTCATGCTTCTTCCACCTTTTGGAGCCTCTACTACGCTTTTGGATTAATCTTAAGAGAATGGATTTTTGGATGCCTTCCCATTGGTAATTTTGAAAAATTAAAGATGTTATGGAAACTAGATAAACAGGGCTAGTTGACCGTTCTTTCAAAAGTTGATTTGGACTCCTAGAAGTGCCTCAAAATTTCCTGTAAACTTCTGCTACACTTCTTGAAAATTCTGCTACCCTTCTGTCAAAAATGTTACAAATCAACATTGGATTCCTCAGGACACCTTTCAAGCTCATAAAATGTCAAAAATTTGAGGTTTTTATGTCCTATGAGTTGGAATTAGAGTTATTGAGTTGGGTTTTTCCTTCTATCATGAGGGAATATGTAATTTAATGTAAGGGACCAACACTCCTACATAGCTGAAATTCAGGGAATGGTTTCTAACCTCCCTAGAATATAGGAAATGAATCATCTTGTGTATTTATGATCCATTTTGGATGGTATTTATACCTTATGAGGTTTCATAGTTCATATTTTCTATCAGTAGATTCAATTTATTCTTTTTCTGGGTTGGATAGTCTTGTTTTGCAGTGGAGCTATTGTAATCAACATTTTGGAATGAAATCAGAGACATATTTTCAAAACTTGTGTTGAGAATATTGTGGTATGCATTGGAGAATTTTTTATTCTTATGTATGTTTATCTATTCATGCTAAATGATATATCTTATTCTTTCATATACATCTTTCCATATGTTTATCTTGTAAGTTTATGAGTAGAAATCATGTTTTTTCATGCTTTGTTTTAGACAAGGTTTACATGTTATGTCTATTTACTTCTAAATGAATGAATTCATATCAGTGCTCATTCAAATTATCTATCACTTCTTCCTATACTCAATAACCAATTAAACATGCTTTAAAACTACCTATCTAGCCTCACACATTCTCTACAAATTGACCTTGGAATTCATACCTAAAAACCCTACACACAACCTTCTCACTGACCTTTCTATCCAACTCTTAAAACATAAAAAAAACCCTATTTACTGAGCTTACATACCTAGCCTAAGATAATTACATACTCATTCATTCCTTTGACTACAAAAGTGACAATGAGAGAGCCATCTCCGGTCCTAGTAGGGCTAGCTACCTGACCTAAAGCCTGGTATGTGGTTACCTTTGTTCAATCCCATTTTCAGCCTTGGGAAGTGTTTTATGGAATAAAAAACCTACGGATAAGTATTATTTCCCTAAGTGTGGTGGGGAGAACAACAGAAAGAAAGATATATGACCTTTTCCTTAAAATGAATAGATAAAGGGAGAGAAACCTACTTGTAATCTATTCGCTTCCCTCGCCTCCCTTCGTCGCTTTCGTCGCTCTCAATCCAACTTAACTCGCTTGATTGATACCTGCCCTGGAAAACATAAGACATAAAATAACATAAAAGCAATATGATATATTCAATTTAAACAAATTGAATTAATTAAATTCATAAATACACATATAACATAATTGATATGTGCATTAGGAAAGGAACAAATGCCTTTATTATGAAGTAGAAGGAAGAGCACAACCAGTTGATCGATTCATTGTCACTCATCCAGCTTGAGTCGCATCCTCATCACATCCAGCATAAAAAATCCAGCAACATCACAATACATGCATAATAACTCCAAGAGCTATGATCTCGCCAACATAACTCTTCTTAACACAAATTATTGCTCTCTTGTGCACTATGTTCAGTGCTCTATTTATAAGTAGATGAAGTTAGTTTGAGATAAATGAATCATTGAATGGATTTAATAAAAATGGAAGAAGAGGTTTCCTTGTTCATGGGAATAGGAGGATAATATTTTTAATGAATTCATGGGTTCCAAATTTGAGGCTATCAGAAGAGGTGAAAGCTAGAACAACTTCTAGAAGTCACTAGAGGCTGGGAAGATTCCCTAAATCCAATGAAAAATTCACTCCCAGTCAACCAACACACTCTAAAGTGGGCCTAGATCCTATGAAATGCAGTGTTGCATGGGAGTAGATGCTCTACAATTTAGTTACAACTGTCTAGGGGTGCATTGATGGATCAATGGGGCACTTCAACTGGCATCTAAGCAGTGAAACTTTCATGAAGTAAAAACATCAATGTGATGACTTGTTTAGGGCATGTAGCAACCAATTTAGAGTATGATAGACCCTAATAGATACTGATATGTGTTTTGGAATGATGCCCAAATTGACCTGTAACAACTTCCCCCTAAAGAATGAAGTCAAAAATGATAATGTTGAGTGATTTTATTTACGACATGATGAGGAGGAACTGAAGAGTACGATGACCTGCATCAATTACAATACATTACATCATGATATATGTTCATCTTGGACATGAATTGCTGAGGGAGGCATATCTCACACTCAACACATAAAATATCATAACATCAGAAAGTCGTTTACAAATATAGACAGCCTACAGATATAAACAGTCTACAGATATAGACCCATGATAGGATGACCATCTGAATAATGACTATCGTACCGATGATTTGGTACTTCTCCTAAAATCACATCCTGGGTGGATGAAACTAGATCCAGGGTCTTCTATCTCATTTAATCGATCACCTAAAGTACGAGTCTAACCATGCGAATATGTGATTTGAAGTCGAACATGGGAGGACAACATCTGATTACCAGCCAATGATGTGAGCCATTAACAGATGCAAGAGAAACCATCGTTGATGATAATGGCTCCCAAGGTATTGTAGTACATTCTGCAGGGTGTGAATAGATGATTTGATGTCAAACACCATACAAATTATTTTGGTCGAAGGCATGTGATGTCAACCTATCACTGGAAGCGAGAAACCCGTCGTTGATGTAATAAAGGTCCAAGGTGTTGAAAGGTTGTTTCTGGGTCAACTTCCTGAATGATGAGATGATGTCGACAAGAAGTGAATCATTGCAGGAGGGAATTGATTCTCCCCCCATCAATGACATGAAGCAAGAGTAATGATTTTGGAGACAGAATGTGACTAACGAAGAAATGTTAGGGATGACGGTCATGAAATGAAGGTTTATGAGTATTGCAAAGGATGAGGAATAACTGAGTGACTTCTCTTGAACATATCATCGACATTGAATGAATTGGAAACATTTGACCCAAAACCAAAGTGATGGATGGTATGATAGACCATCAAGTATATTACCCAACCCAAAAATCACAGAGATGAAGTGAATAAATGCCATGTTGAAGAGCGACTTGCTACCATAAAGTGTTTTATCCCTTTCCAATTTTCCCCAATCATTACTGACTAGTACCTCTTTAATTTTTAACAATATTGAGGAGGATAACATATGCTTTATGTATAATTCCACCCTCCGAGTGAATACATCGCTCTTTGATGCTTTAAAAATTCTAGCGAAGATGAAACTTGATCTTGTCATGATGGACAAGTCTGTCGCTGTTTGATGCTTTAACGAGTCTAATGACAGTAGAACTCAGTCATTTTTCTATGCTGTTGCAATGGTCTATGTCCTTGTCCACTTGCATTAAAATGATTTTGCCGTGCCACATTTTCTTTCTCTTTTGAATTATAAGGCCTTGCTCTTTTCGGTTTCCATTTAGCTTTACCTTTGTCCTTCCTTTTCCATCCTAACAGTTACTCATTCTTGTGCTTTGACTATTCATAGCAATGCTTTAGCTTCCTAATGACTTCCTCAAGCGTATAAGGCTCATCATAATCAATCCGATATCTGAATGCTAATGGAAAACCACTGAAAATTGTTGAAATTTGGCCTTCTCATTCACAAGATATGGTACATACCTCAATAGCTCTAAGAAATTTGTTGTGTACTACTCATCTCTCATTGATCCCATATTTAGCTCATAAAAATTCTTTGGCCTTGATGTCGTAGTACCTCTCTGACAATCATTTATTCTTGAAAAGTATTTTGAACTTGTGCCAACTAAATTCATATGTCTTGATGTATCTAACCCACTTCACATCTACCCACCAGATGTCTGCTTTATCTCTAAGGTTGAAGATATCAATTCTAGCCTTCATGTTTACCTAGTACTCATGCAACTCAAATAACATCTTCATCCAAAGTATCCAAGCTTCCTCCTCTTATGGTTTCTTCAAGTCCCCATGGAAAGTAGGTGGATTTTATTTCTTAAATTCATCTGGCATGTATCCCCTATCACTCCTCTTGTAAGGATGATACCGATGATGATCATGATGCCTATCCAAACCATAACTAGAATGGTACCTGTACTCATTACCCCTCCTATCCGTAGTACCAAAAATCTTCCATCTCACATTGTGTCAGCTCTATATGACTTGTGTCTACTAGGATACCTACTACCACATGCCCCATTAGTTTTTCCCTCCTATCAATAGTTGATCTGTAGTGGCCCTTGTTTCTACAAATATGACAAGCTCTAAAGAAGTATTGCATTCACCTCTGCTTGTTTCTCTTGTGCCTGTATGAGTCTTTCATTTTATGCCTTACAACTCCATATTTATTCCTTTAGGCTTCTCAATGTGTCTGCCAAATCAAAAGAGTGCCCACCAAGCTTCTCATATGACTCATAGGGAGAGTCCATGTCATATACCATCTTTCTCTCCATGTTGATATTTTTCCTACAAGGTATAATATGTTAGCTAAACCAAATAACAATAAACCAATGTAACTTAGTGTAATTTGGGGAGAATACTTCTTTCAAGATCAACTAATCAATGTCATACATGTATATACAAAATCATAACAACATATAAAATATTAACACATGGTATATCAACACATAAACATCATTCTAGTTGGAGTCCATTCATAGATGCACAATCATACCAAGAACACTCCCTGACCTAATGCATGAAAACCTCAACCATACCATTGCAACTTGACCCCACACAATCACAAGCATGAACCATCCACCAACATAAGCAACATGTGACCTATCGTGAACAACCAATGCATGTTCAACATATAAAATCTCACAAGCAAGCATACATGGAAAACACACAATCATGACCAATATGTGACCTAGCATAAACAAGGATTACATATACAACATGTAACAATATGTAAGTAGGTGTGCATGCACAATATACAAGCATGAACAACACATAATCAGTCATATACACATGACAACATGTTTCAACACACCATCAGTCCTTCCATCCATCAATCCTTCCATGGTGACACCATTGCCACCATGGCCAACACAACACGGATGAAACAAAACATACACCATAGGTATGAGAGACACATATGAAACCAATAAAAAATCATGACCAACACATTTCCTATCCATTCCAAGGGTTAAACTGTGCTTTGATACCACTCTGTAATACCCCCATCCCACATCTACCCAAGTAACCGACCAAATGGGGTAAACATGTGACGAGAGGCTACTATAACGAGATTCAACCTCCTATGTGACCTTAAGGAAGTGGAACCGATGGAAAACACAACATGCAGACCTTTTACACCAGCAACAACACCCCCAAGAGGTAACCCAACCTTTCAGGCCTCTTACCCTTGGGTCACACTGACCTCTTTGCCTCTTTGAGCCATAGCCGCAAGCATAACACTGGATGCCAACATCCAGGAGGCTATAGCCGCATGCATAACACTACATCTGAGCAACCAAAGCCCCAAATACTTAGTTATGTGCCCGCAAATCCAAGATTTGAGCCACCTTTTTTAGGCCTAGAGCCTAGTTCACTGCCCAAAAATTCATGAAAACTTAAGGGATGATAAATAAAAATAGGAAAATGGTATGAAAGTAGTAAAATCAACAAGAAATCATCTAGACCCCTCCTATCCATGACAATAATTTTGTCAAACATGTCAAAAACATTGAATCTACAGGTGTAAACAACAGATTTAAGCATAGGGGTCTCATACTTACCTGAGAATCAATAAGAAGCATTTATCACTTACATCATTAGCTGCAATATAAACTATTTGAACATTAAGTTATAGGTAAAATCATGGATAGAGACATACATCATCACTTATCAAATGCATGCTTATAACCATCACAATAACCACAAAAATATAATGGATACAACAACAATAGAATCCACATAGAAACCAATACATTTGCACACCAAAAACCAAAGGAATGAGCTCTTCATTACTAACTGTAAAAACCAACTAGATATGGGACTACCACATTCCACTCGACCATAGATTGATTGAGCCAAATATATCTTCAGCTAATCACCCTCGTGCCATATTCCAAGCATAAATGTGGGACTCAAACTGAAAGAACCAACCGAGGAATCTCAATAGAAATCAGGATTTACTGTGATCTACACTCGATCACTAGGCCAAACCAAGCATGGATATAACTGGATTCTCTTTGCCTAAACCATGAGTAATTTTCATGTATCCTAGTCTCTCAGGCTTTACCACAACCCACAGTTTGAATCAGGGGTAACTAGGCCCTAAATCAAGACATACTCTCCAGGATTTACCATATATCCCAAACCCAGGATTCCTAGGCCTGAATGGAGAGCAAACCACCTTTCATGATTTACCGCAATTCAAACTTGGATTACTAGTCTCTAAAACGAGGCAACACATGAACCAATTCCATAATAATTCGGAGATCCACCTCACTCATCTTTGAATCCATCCAAAAATCACGCTAAAACAAAAATGAGAATTCCACAACACCATGGCTATCCAGAAATGGAAAGGATAGGTTGAATACACTGTCACACCTAGGAAAAACCCATGCCATGGTAGAAAATAATCACATGCAATAACATGCCTGTCAAATTTAGCAAGGAAATCATACATGTAAATAAATACCCACAAGGAATCCTTCTATAGTTGCTTGATTCCTACTCCTCCTTGCTTGCTTCCTCTTTCTTCTTTCTTTCTTGCCTTTCTTTCTCTGATTCCAAAGTGCTCCAAAAAATATATGTGTCCAAGAGTGTGTGTGAGAGAGAGAGAGAGAGAGAATAATGAGAGAGCTCCAAAAAATGCACTGAAAAAAGGTACTAACTGATCCTCAGAAGCCTTTTTATAGAAGAGGTCTCTATTTTCTTCATTTTCCATTATTTTCCATCATTTTCCTCCTCACATGCAACCTGTGACCTTTCATATCCATTTTCTCCTAATTTCCTTTATTTTCATAAATAAATGTGCCAAAATTTTCATTTTTCCTTTCCAAAGCCTTTTCCTTTGCATTTTCCAATTTACTTAGGCATGATAAACCAATTGAACAGCCACTAGGATGTTTTTGATCCCAACATTCAGCTTGGAATATGTGTCCCATCAACCATGGCCATTACTTTTAACTTTTATTGCATGTAAGTTTCACTAGGGCTGTTACAGAGTGGATCATATTTTCCATTTAGACATCATTGACTTTAAAGATAAGTAAATCCAAGCTAGATAAGAGGTAATAGAATAGCTATGCATTGTCTGTCATCACAATTTCCCTTTTCAAGTTTTTCCACATGTTTTTTGAGCCAAACAAGAGAAAATTTCATGCAAAGTCTTTGTGTACAAAAATAAAATAAAATACATGACAAAACAATGAAACAAAACCAAAATAACCAAACAAATGGAGGCATAACATAAAAACAACATGTAAGACAAAATATGAAAACAAAACAAATGCAAAGACTAGATGGAGAGCAAGATAGAAGGTGGGTGCAATGCAAAGGAAATCAAATGCAACTAAGCCTAATCCTAATGTGACAAGCTAGAAGGTCAAGGATAAGTGTAATGATCTCTTCAATGAAGCCACTGTTGTTGTTCCCAACCTACAAACATAAAGATAAGAGAAATTACAATCGATATATCATAATGTGCAACAAAAAATATAGAATCTTGAAAATATTGCTCAAAATGTTGAAGGGCTTTGTTAAAGGAAGAAATATGTGTCATACCCCATGTCTTTACCCAACCTTCCACCTTAACGTTTCTATAAAAAACATTATCACACAAACCTTGATGGCTCCTTGCGAATATACCTACAATTGTATTTTCTTCCTTAGAAAGCATCAAGAGAGATCGAACTTTGTTTTAGAAAATGGGCCTGCTAAGTAAGATGATTCTAACTGATGATAGTTTGGATTATGAAATTCAAAGCATTCATCTTGATGATCCTAAAACCCTTGAGAGAACTAATTTTCAATTAATGGTGTGGAATAAGGATGATAACCTTGCGAGAGAAAATAATCATGATCACATTCAAAAGTCTTGTCAAGGTAGCGAGGACCTGACATAACTCATGAGCCCCAGTATTGCAACAAGAATGCTGCAACTACTAGTGCTACCAACTTAGACTATCAACCCAGGGTTCATAAGAACTTAAGAGGTGTGGACACTATATGTGCAGAATGTAATGTGTCCTTCTTTCATTGATCTGATGAAATGAAGTGAATGCCATGAAATCCAAGCCTAAAATAATTGCATAAATGGAAATGTTAATCTATTTTGAGAAAGGATACCTAATTAATTTTGCAGAGAGGAAATTCTAGTTACTTTTTTAGAAAGGAAAGGATATTCTACTTTGCATGAATGTAAATGTTAATATTAATTACATAAATGTAAACATTAACATATTTGCAGAGTGTAAATGGTACATCCAAACGGGGCCTAGTTTATGCAATAGAAATAAAAATGTTGGCAATGGAAACCGTAACTTAATATGTATGAAACAAAATTAAATCATTCTTCAATTATTGCATTCAAGGTAAATTTTGTCAATAGAGTTCACAAAGTGCTTCATAAAGTAATCATGAAAATAATCATTATGTTCTTCAAGTCATGAGTTTGTCCACTAATCCAAATTGCATAGGGGAATTGCAATGGAGAAGAGGCAAGGGTTAATAAGTATTTTGGTCTTACTCAATCACAAAATCAGAGCCTAGGGGTCATGATTCAAGACTAAGAGAAAAAAACCATGCATTTGCAGAAAATATGCTCAAGTTTACACATGCTATAGGAGGTGCTACAAGAGGACCTATTTTTCTACAAGAGCGAGATAGATTTCCAAATGCCCAGGTAAATCAAATGAAAATGAGATGGGAAAAATATTTTTTTAAGTAGGATGTCCTAGGACTCCATACCAAGTGAAGTCACTCCAAAATACCCATGTTAGCATGTGCTAAAAAATAACAGAAAATTACTTACTCTAAAAACAAGAAATTTAAGAACTAGTGAACTAGTTAACCTACCAAATGCCTAACCTAATCAAGTGAAAATTATATGAGGTAAATTTTTTTATTTACTTGAATTTTTTTATGACCCAATAAAAAAACAAGAAAATTACTACTAGTTTTCTACAAGGGACTTCCAGAAATTCTAGATTTGTGAATTAGTAAACCAATCCAAGTAGCTCAATGATGAATATGAATTTTCGAATATGTTCTAATGATGCATAATTATTGTGACTCTGTAAATAACCTACAAAAAACTCACGTAAATCAATTAACCAATATGACCCGCAACAAAAAAAGCATGAATAGTAAATGCAGAAATAAGAGATGCAAGTGAAAAGACATTCAAAGGATATGCATAAGTTGTACAAGAGGGCTCCTGTGATGGCCAAGCATAAGGAAACTCAAATTCATATGAAGCAAACCAAGCTTTATAAGCTAAAAATGACACCAAAATTCATATTTGAATCAATCCAAGTACATCCTTGCTAGAAATGAAAGTGGAGCTGCTAAATAACAAGTTTTCTCCACAAGAAGACTAAGAAATACATGCCTCTAGAGGAAAATCCAAATCGGTACTTATAAAAATAGATGAGGAATAATTATCCTTGAAAGGAGGCAACTTTCCCCTCCAAAATCCCTCAAAAAGTGTATCTGGTTCCCAACACTAGGAATCTTCATTAAATGACAGGGAACACATTCCTAGATTTTCTCAATCAGTGGAGCTCCAGAATTTGTCAATAATTTCATGATATTCAGTTCATTTATTATCCAATATTGTTCCATCCTGTAATATGGAGAAATTCCTTATATTATCTCATTCATAATTTACTCCATATTCTCTCAATATTCTACAAAAATAAATAATATTAGGCACATAATATGCAATTATCTCTAAGCCTTCCTAAGAAAATATTAAAGCTAAAAAACATTATTAAGTGTATAAATATCTATTTAATATGACATTTATGTGCCTAGGAAAGGTTAGATGAGCCTTAATTTGTGTCTAATTTGGAGGCCCATCATACCCCCATACTAAAATTGTTGTTCATCCTCTGAGCAACTAATTCATCTTCTTTCCCTGTTGTTATTCTTTTATGCATCAAATGAATTTTTTGATGTCCCACATTGATGTGGATGTAGCTTCCTCTGTTAAATGGAACCCTACATGCTCTTAAATTTCTTCCTTTGGCTTTAGCTCAACCTTTATTTCTGCTCTTTTTTTGTCATTTCTTTGATTTCTCCCCTCTCAATCTCAACTTCCTCTTTTTCTAAGTCCTCCACTTTTATCACTATGAAACAAAGAATTTTCCTTTTGCTGCTATAATTTTTGTAGTTTGCCGTGCATTTAGTTTATTTTTTAAGGTACGGGTAGAATGACAAATTTGTTTACATTGTTTGGAAGAGAGAAAATTTCAAGATTAATTAAAAAACAATTCAATTCCTTTTAAAAATTATATACAAGGGGTGTTGTTGAAGAATTAAAGATTTTTGTAGTCTTCTTGGCCACAGGTAGAAAAGGAGAATATGTACTTACCCTTTCTCTCATGATTCTTTACTCCTTCTTAAGGTTTTGAGGAAAATATTTTCCACTATCAATCTTCTTGTAGCAACCCGTGACTTTTGTGTAGCACTTTATTAGCTTCCTGTAGCAATGTTGTTCTTTCCTGTAGTAGCTATGTTTTTTCCTGTAACATATTTTTTTGCACCCTTTCGATTTCCTTTGAATATTAATTTCTTCGTGAGGCTTTAGGTAAACATTTTCCTTCCTATAGCACTCTATTAGCTTCATGTAGAAAACATGTTCTTCCTATAGAATTGATGTTCCTTCCTATAACACACAACCCGAATATTGTAATAACTAATATTTTCATACGAAGAGGTGGTGGGTCCAACTTTTATTTTTTATTTTTTCTCTTTTTTCATTGCATGCAAAATAAAATCAGTGTGCTTTGAGCTAACTGAGTTGGCCCTCACTTAACCCTTTGCACGGCTTTTCCTCCATCATGCCTACATGATAAAAACCCAGTTTCTCAAGTCCTTTTTGATTTTTTCATGACTCATGTTCCTATCCCAAACATGTGGGGTGTCTAGGTGGAAACGTGAAGTTAACTACTAGATAAGGCTGAGGTTTCTCTGCTACTAATTTTGGCTACAAAAACATTTTCCTTCATACATATGCAATGTTTTTCAAGATAAAATAGGTTCAAAGGGTGAGGTTAAAGATTTGAATACCTGTGCCTTACCATGAATGTTTTTTTGTGCATGATTTTGTTGAAGTTTTGGAGGATACTTGAAGCTGCATGTGATAATCTGCTGGAGGTGCTATAGGTGTTCTTGTTGTTGTTGTTGCTATGCTCCTGAGATTCTCTTGATGTGAGTTTTGAAACTAATCATATTTCATTTCTAAACAGAGTTAGGGTTGTTATGCAAGTCTTCTGCAATTTATTGAGAAATATATGTATTTTTTATGTTCTCTTGCTGACTGATGCTTGATGATGCATGTTTTTCCTTCATGCAAATGCTATTTGGATTGTATGTTTATATTTTCTGAGTGATAAAGAATCTTTTAGTAGTTGATATGAGGTCTTGTGGATAATGAAGGATCAAAATTTCAATCCTCAAGTGATAATAGTGACCGAATTCTAAATTTTATGCTCTACTTGTGGTCTGACATGGGATGTGCAGGCTACTATAGGACTGTGTGTCTTCTTGTAGCAGTCACATAGACATGGAAACTTTTAGGGGCTATTATTTGCAGATGGGCTAATTTAATATGATTTTTTCCAAAAAAACGATTTGCCAATTTCCATTTTTCCTAAAAATGATTCACCCAAATTTTATATCATAAAATTATTTTACCTTAAAAATTGCCAAATTTTTATAGAGACTATATAAAATCATTATAAATTCGAATATTTTTACCAACATATTGCTAAATATTTTACAGTTTGCATGTCAGGGACTATGTAATATTCGCCAAGGTTTCTAAAATTTAAGATAAATTTCCATCCTTAAAATTTTCCCTACACAAAGACCCTTTTAGTATCATAATTTATTTTAGGTTCTGCCTTTAAAAATACTGATAATTCATGAGTAATATGTTGGCAAGGATCAGAGGAATTTTCTGTGGTAGAAGAGATGGGAGAAGTGGTAAAAAGTGGTGTTTTTTTATGACCAGAGGTGTCGAAATTCAACAAGAAAATGCACCACGTACTACTTTGGGATTCCAGTCACACATGAGTGAGGAATTCAGTGACACATTAGTGCTAAATGTGGGCATCTATTTTTTAAATAAATTGGAAAATAAATTGTAATCTTATCTCATAAAAAATTGTAATATTTAACTAAGTGTGATAGACTTAGTTAACTCAAGAATTTCAAGTTGAGGGTCAAAGGTGAGGCATGTAGAGTGATTCTATTATTTACAGGGTCCAGTTGCAGTTGAAGCAATAGTGTGGTGTGAGTGCAATCAGTTAACTCAAATTAATTGTGTTAAAATTATTTTAACTAGTTCTAACTATAGTGGAAAGTCAAGTGAATTAAAATAGATTTAATTCACAAGTAGTGATCTACCAAGTAATTGATGATTCACTATTAATAGCTGCATGCATGTCAATTCTGATGATGACCCAGTTGAGACAAAGGTTAAAGGGAAGTAAAATATTAGTTGTATTATTAGCGAATTGCTCGAGTGCAATTATAAAGCCATAGGATGCCCATGAAGGATTGCGTAGTCAAGGAAGGTTGGAATTCCTATCTAATAGGGATTTATTTTTCCTAGGGATTGCATGAGAAAGGCAGGATGAAGGCGGGCTCTAAATTGGCTATGTGTTGGTCTAATTGTTCCTAGATTAGTGTGAGATGATTGGTAGAGTGTATGAGTTTCATGTTAGCACACATGCATTGTATTGTTTCATGATTCCTTGGCTTATTATACAATAGAGATAGAGGTGTTTTGAGCATTTTCTTTCCCCAAGAAAATATTGTGTTGTGCGATTGATTTACTTCTATCTCTTACTTTCATGTGATTGAGAAATCGTGATTTATGTTCCACAAATATTGTATAAGGATTCAGTATCTTGTTTTAGTACATTGCATGACTAGATCGAGTCCATTATTGTAATTTCTACATGGTATCACAGCACCAGGAATCATAATAGTGGAGAAGAAATTAAGTTTTTTTTGAACAACATTCAAATTTTTAGATACATTCTTTGGAGCTAACAGCTGATCAGGATGTCTTTCACTGGCTTGATACTCGAATATGCACTCGAGGGAAATTAGAACTATATTGCATGGAAGGACAGGATGGGGGAAATATTGGAGGATAATGGGTTGAAGGAGTTCATTGACACTGATATTCTTGAACCCAATAGGGCAGATGCTGCACAACATGAAGCATGGAGGAATAATGTCACAAAGGCGAGGAGGATATTATTAGAGGGAGTTAGAGATAATATTGTCTCGAGTCTCCATGGAAAGGAAATTCCATATTCCATGTGGAAGGCCTTGACACATTTGTTTCAAAGCAGCAATGACCACAAAAAATTGGTACTCAAGGACAAGCTCAGGAATATAAAAATGGAGAAGGGTGACACAATCAATAAATACTTGAACAAGTTCACTCAATGTCGATATGAGCTTGGAAGTGTTGGTATTATTGTAGTTTATGATGACTTGGTGAGCCTAGCACTTTTAGGCCTTCCCAAGTGTTGGAATAGCTACCAATACTCTGTGAATGGGAGGGAGAAGTTACTATATTGGGAGCGACTATGGTCGGATTTGGTACAAGAAGAGTTTTGGTGGAATACCAGGGATGGATTCTCATCCAAGACTGATGATGAGTAAAATTGTGCCTTGGCTGATAAGGAAAAGAAGGGGAAGGGGAATAATTCCTATTCCAAATCTAAGACTGGAAAAGAAGGTAAGAAGTGTTACATGTCAAAGGTGAAATTTTTTCACTGTCATGATCATGGACACTATGCCACAAATTGTCCACAGAAGAAGAAGAACAAAAAGAAGGATATAGGAGCTGCAACAGGTGAAGATTTGGCCTCAAAGTTTGAGTTGGAATTCTCTCTCATCACATGCATGGTGTCAACTATGATGGGATCTATGTGGTACTTGGATATTGGAGCATCTTTTGACATGACGAGAAACAAAGGAATCTTTAGTAGCTTGGAGGATAAGGATCTTTAGATGCACATCAATATGGGTGATGGCAGGAGGTATAGCGCTACCAGGATTGGTACAGTTACTTTCTAGAGACAGTCAGGTAAACCTTTCATATTAAAAGATGTCATGCATGTATCAGTCTTGAAAAAAAATTTAGTTTCAGTTGCTATGTTGGAGGATCTTGGATATGATGTGGTTTTCATTGAAGGAAAGGTGTTCCTTCATCACAAAGCCATGGGACAGGTAAAGAATATTGGGGTTCATGTGAAGAACCTATAAAAACTTGATGTTGATGGCTGTATAACATTGAGAAGTAAAGCAGGGGAGGTGGTGAGCTGGGATACAAGTGAGTTATAACATAGTAGATTGTGCCATCTACACCACAATGCTTTGAGGATCATGCAACAGATTTATGCAGGCCTTCTAAAGGGTACTCTTGCACAGATAGACACATGCAAGGGATGTACCATGGGGAAGTATAAAAAGGCCACCTTTCATTATAAGAATAACCAAGGAGTGGAAATCCTTGAGAGAGTTCACTCAGGCGTGTGTGGACCATTCTCAATAGCTTCCACAAAAAAACACATGTATTATGTGATTTTTGTTGATGATTTTTCTAGAAAGTGTTGGATCTTCTTTCTGCAGAAGAAATATTATACATTCTCCAAGTTTTGTGAGTTCAAAGAATTGGTAGAGAAAGGTACAGGGAAGAAGGTGAAGGCACTAAAGGAGCGACAATTGTGTTGAGTATATCTCTAATGAATTCAAAAACTTCTTCACCAAAGAAGGAATTCAGAGAGAATTTCCATGCACCTCATAACCCACAATAGAATGGGGTTGCAGAAAGCAAGAACATAAGAATTGTGGGAGTAGCACGAGCTATGTTACATGATCAGGGCCTATTTTTGCATCTATGAGTAGATACATGTAACACAATGGTATTTGTGCAGAACTTTAGTCCTCATCAGATACTTGGCATGAGTACACCAGAGGATGATTTTTCAGGTAAGAAAATGAATGTTTCATATTTTAAAATTTTTGGCTCATTTTTCTATTTCCATGTGACCAAAGATGCCAGGAAGAAGCTAGAACCAACATCAGAGTTTGGGATATTTGTGGGGTACACTGATACTCCCCAAAACTATTGGGTGTATTTGTCGGCTAACAGGATGACAATTATCAGGAGAGATGTTAAATTTGATGAGGAGAAAGCCATGTGATTGTCCCTTGAGAGGGATCTTGACTTGCATGCAGATTAGGAACTTATAGTTCTAAAGGGTGAACCTCAGGATGTGGAGCAGCCACAAGTAGAGGATCATGGAGTGGAAAAAACCACTCATGCAGTGCCATCCACCAGAAATGGTAGGAAGTGCACTAGAGAGGTTGGAAGATTGATTCTAGATATGACATAGAATGTAGGTGCACCTACATCATAGTGTAGGAAGAGAAGGTCCCCATACAGGTATACTGGATACATGGCTCTTATGAGCGAGTGTATTATGATAGAACCATCCTCTTTTTAGGAAGCAGTGCAAAAAACAACATGGGTTGATGAAATGGTTGAGGAGTATGAATCCATTATCAGAAACAATGCATGGGAAGTGGTCCCAAGACCAGTGGGGAAGTCAATGGTTGGATCTAGGTGGATCTATAAGGTGAAGCAAGCAGCATATGGGAGTGTGGAGAAATACAAGGCCAGATTTGTGGCCCAAGGATTCTCACATGTAGAGCGGATTGACTATGAGGAAACTTTTGAGAGCGTAAGCTTCTGTGATCCATATCATATTAAAGAAAATCTTCCAGGAAATCACATGAGAAATTTTAGAACCGACGCATTTCGAACTACTAAATGTAGTTCATCATCAGGATACTAAAGATTGGCTGATCCGATTATTATATTTATATCATGCAGAGAAGAGCAATGATCAAAACCTAAGGAAAAATTATAGATGTTAAAAACGGTCAAAAATAAAAATCCCATAAAATAATAAAATAAAGACCCAGTCAAACAAAATAAATAAAATAATCAAACTTAAAACTAAAGAAATGGACAAAATCCTACAAATAAAGACCAAGTCAAACATAAAATAAATAAATAAAAAGAAAACTCCCATCATAAAGTAATAAAATAAAGACCATGTCAAATAAAAATAAATAAAATAATTAAACTAAAAAGTAACAAAATAGCCAAAATCATAAAATAAAGACTAAGTCAAAAATTAATAAAAATTAAAATAAGAATATAAAATAAATAAATAAATAAAATAAAATAAAAGTAAAAAATAAAAATATATATAAATAAATAAACTATATATCCAAATATAAATAAATAAATAAATAAATATATATATATATATATATATATGGAAAATTTTAGGGGCTAATATTCGTAGGTGGGCTAATTTTCCATGATTTTTCCAAAAAAATATTCGCCAATTTCCATTTTTTTGTAAACATGATTTGCCCAAATTTTACAATATAAAATTATTTTACCTTAAAAATACCCAACATTATATAGATACTATATATAAAATCATTATAAATTTTTATAATTTTACAAACATATCAATAAAATTTTATACTTCACATATTAGAGACTATTGAAATTCGCCAACGTTTTAAACTTCAAGATAATTTTCCATCCTTAAAATTATCCCTAATATATATATATATATATATATATATATATATATATATATATAATCAAAATTAAAAATACATAAAGAATTAAATAAAAAATAAAACAATAATACTACCTAAAAAGAAAACTATAATAAAACTATGTTAGCAATAGAATTAATAAATTAAGCAAAAAACATAGGGAAACCAAAAGAGAGTAAAACACAAGAGGAAGGACCCTTATTGGGAGAAAAGAGATGGAATCCAACAACTACTAACTTTCCACCCAACATCCCTATTCAACGTACAGGGGCTCTTCTCAATCTCAATAGCTTCCCTAAATTTACAGTGATGGAAATGCTCAACCCTAGTGAAGACTCTGGATTCTTCCATACAAATGTGATGCTTCGTCTTCTCTGCATGCTCAGCTAGAGCCGAGGACTTCGTTCTACCCATGGGGGCGTCACTGACAAACCAATATTATATCACGTGCATTCATATTGGGGTAAAAAAAATCAAAAAATAAAAAAACATTATATTGCCTCTATAACTAGAGGGGAGAGGGTTTTTTTATTTAGTATATAAAATATTTATATTTTGAGGTATTTTTTTTAAATTTTTCTGGCCAAGCGGAGTTAGGAAGGTGGTCGTGGGAAGGTGGGAGGCAAATACCACGTTCGACTGTTGCAGGGTTTGTAGGGTTCGGAGCAGAGCAAGGTGGGAAGGCCAAGCGGAGTTAGGAAGGTCGTGGGAAGGTGGGAGGCAAAGACCGCGTTCGACTGTTGCAGGGTTTGCAGGGTTTGGAGCATAGTTTGGAGCAGAGCAAGGTGGGAAGGCAACGACCATGATTTTGATGAGTTTTGGTTCGACTGGTCGTGGACTGGTCCAGGGTTTCATCAACCATGAGGAGCAGAGCACATGAGCCATTTCACCATCGGGAGCAGACATATCTATTCTTTTTGCTTGCTCATATTTATATATCCCAAGCCCCCCTCGGCTGGCCAGCCAATGCAACAGTCTGTCTTCGTAATTAGAACGGGTTGATCCTACTCCCTCCTCAAGAGCTTCCCACGCACAACAGAGGAAGGAACCAACCCAGACACTTTGTGGAGGACCAGGACGATTATCCCTGTGAACCTCAGCTGCGATTGCTTCAACTGGCCTTAGTGTTAAGCATGGCTTTTTTTGAGCAAGCTAAATCTGTGAGTTCTTTTTACTGGGTTGAATATAGGTTTTCTAAGCTTCATTTGCATAATTGTGTACTGGCTTGGAACTTTTATGTGAGAATCCATAACATTTGAAGTAACGTTGTTCTAGATATTAGGTTTATTTGGTTCCTCTGCGAGAAATAGTTCACTGCGAATTTTTCGTGAGGAGGTGGCTAAACTCTGTGAAGAGATTCAATCTAAGTCTCTTGTTTCCACAAGTGGAAAAATCCTAGATATAAATCATATGACGGCTGTTATAAATCGTTTCAGCAAATGTATAAATATCCGTAGAAAAAATGAGAAAAATGAGAAAAATCACCCGAAGTGATAGGGTTGGCTTGGTAGGTTTCAAGTGGCTGAAAGGGCTCTGTAAATGGCCCCTGGAGTGGGAGGTATGTGGTCCCTAAGTCAGGACCCGTGTAGCAGACCCCTGCAGAGAAGACTGGTGGAGGGTAGGTGGGTGCTCTACAGAGAAGGGGCGAGCTGGAAGGCTCCTACGAGTCATGTCATGATAAGCCCCCTGGAGGCTAGTGAGTAGGCCTTAAGAGCATTCGGTCACATTGAGAAGGAATAAATTAGAAAGACTGCCAGCACAGTGAGAAAAGTTGAAATGCATCCGGTCACATAGAGAAGGTGTACACAGAAGTTTAGAGCCATTCCTGCAACCAGGCTGTAGGAAGTTTAAAGCCATTCCTGACCAGGGCGATTTGCGGAAGAAAATAGTCATTGTTTTTTATAAATCCAGTTCACCAGCTATTTTGCAGTGTTTGGGCATAGCAGGACTCGAACCTGCGACCAAAGGCTCTACCAACTGAGCTATACACCCATTTTTATGCTTTTCTAATGATTATTATATTTACCCACTATTTACGCTATATTTATAGATGTGTGCTTAGGCTTCATGAATGAGAATTTTGATTCAAAGTGGTGAATTAGGGTTTGAACATATATGTGTTCCACTGGAGAGTCTTCCATTTCTTTTGTAATTTTTGAATGCTCACAAAAACCAGTAGGAAAACAAATTTTGAATCACTGTAGTACTAGTTTTTTTTAATCACTCTAGTATCAGTAACTTGCCAAAATTCAGTCACAAACATTATAAAGCAAGATGGTAAGCATTACTAAAACATTATAGCTATTGGTATGGGTATTGAAGATTTGAGTCCCCTTACACAAATCTATAGTACAAAGTTTTTTTGAGAGAGTCATGCAGCTTTTCAATCAAACCAGTTCAACTAAAGCAAAGATAGTCATCGGTCTACAGAACAGAGTGATATTTCTAGGTTACAACTTTTCTAAACAGCAAAATGCATATGAAGATTGTGATATCGAGGAGTCACTGAGTGGTCACCATGGGGGCGTCATTGACAAACCAATATTACACTGTGGGAGTGATCTATCAAACAAATGATACATTCATCCATGTAAACCAACTACATTCCTAATACATGAAAAGTAGGTAGGCCAATTTAGGAATGTGTGTATAAAGGGTGGCATGTTATCCAAAAATAAGTTAGAACCATATGCCTTTTGCCATAATGATGAATTCATATCCAAGAAGTGTGCCATGGCACATGTGAACACACCAGCAATAGTCAAGACACTCATCATGCTAAACAAAACCCTTAGCAAACATGTAACTCCTCCAAATCCACATACATTGGATGATGTGACATGTCTCCAAATATGTCAAAATGAATGGATCCATGTGAGAGAAACATCCAAAGGTGGAATTTACACTAGGATACCTCAAAAAATAATGCTTAGTGTTTAAGGTAAACATCCTAGCAATCCTCCAAATATGAAATGAAGATCCTAAAAGGTGGTGGTCCATTAACACATATGCATGAAAGCAATAGTGTATTAGCTCCAAAATAGACTTCTTCCAAACATGATTTTCTTGGACAATGCCTCGTGTTATGTGAGGGGTAACACTCTCCATAAACTCTCAAACACTATGGATTGACCAAATAAATGTATATATTTTAATCCCTGACTTCTTTCATGATTGGTCATAGCTATGTTCTTCCATTTCACTAAGGGGATACCCTAATTTTTTTTTTTTGCATGTCCACAAATCCATGAGCATTTTTTCCTGATATTTTACAGAACTCCTTCTAGGATAAGCCAAGGAATGCTAGAGTACTACAATTACTACCAATATAGAGTTCCAAATGTCAATTTTCCTCTAACTAACAACCATCTATTACATTAATGCTTTGTTTAATATTTAATATTTTCTAATAACTAGAACCAATCCCTCTTCCCATATCCATTTGGATTTAGAAAGATTCCAAGGCATTTGAATGCTTCCTTGAATTCAATATGAGGGAAAAAATTGTAACTAACTTTCTAGTTTAGTTTCCAAGCATATTGCAATTTCTTGAAGTTTAACCTCCACAATCATAACAACACTTTATATCTCTAGAATTTCGTATAGTTTTTGTTGCTTCTCTTAAAGATCCATTACTTAACAAGAGTACATTATCTATGAATAAAAGATGAGATAAGGATGATACCCTTGTAATCTTGGTTTGTCAGTTGGGGTTCTAACTTTTTGTTAGAGTTTTATTGAGAAGTGTTGTAGCTCAAATGTTCCGGGTGGGTTGGGATATCGAGAACCCACTGATAGGGAAAAGTGTCTGCACAAATTGAAAAATCCCCTGGGAAGAAAATTCCAGAATTGAAGGCAAGTCCCATGCAGTGCAGCTGTCTTGGATTGTAAAATAACCTTGACCTCAACTTTTGGAGTTGGTTCTATTTTGTATAATTTGTCTATTGATTTAATTGTGTCTGAGGTCACTTTCGACCCGTTGATATTTCACTGTGGGCTTTTCTTTTTGTGTCCACTGGAAGGTTGAAGCAACTGATCTTGATGGGGTATTGAACTGTGGTTTAGAAGTTTTCTGAATCATAGATTACTTTGTTGAGTTAGATGGCTTGTCAAAAATGAGTATGATCTTTAAATCAAAATTATATCAGTGTTCTGAAATGTATTGATATGTTTCTCTATTGGGTAGACTTACATTAACATCGTTGCTAAAAGGAGATCTTGTTTGAGGAATTTTCTGAATTGTAGTATACTTTGTTGAGTTAGAGGTTTTTTTTTACATATAATTTTTAAATAAACAACTACTGTTAATATATATATCTATATATATAATTTGTTATCTTATAATGTATGTGTAGGTTGAAGGTTGGCCTTTTCATCACGCTATCAAAAAGTTACATCTGATATGTCGTTGTGTTACTGGGCTGCCTGATTGATTTGCCTGATGGGAAACTAGACTAGTAGAACAAATTTATAGTCTTCAGATTGCTGAGATTTTCCGTTACAAGAGCATCTGACCTGACAAAGACTACTGAGGATAGGCACACAGGCCTTTTCTTACCGATTTCCCTTCCATGATATGCATTGACACAAAAATTGAGTGCTTAAGACCCAAGACTATAGAGTTGACTATAAAAGCCATGCTTTTATGGTTCAACGCCCTTGGCTGGTGTTCCCATACTGCTCTATCCCCAAGTGCATTAGAGGGCTTGTTAAAATTGAGTATGATCTTTAAATTAAAATTATAGAAATGTTCTGCAATGTATTTTTCTGTTACTCTATTGGGTAAACCTACATTAACATAGCGGTCAAAAGGGGTATTTCTAAGCAGGCATTGCATCAAAAAATTTGAGAATCACATGGCTATGTTCAAAATCTATTTATAATTTGAATGCCTCATTACATTGTTTCTCAAACATAGGAATCCTCTGCAGGTCTGCAATCTATGTATCAGGTTCCATATTCTAGATGATCTGAAGGAATGAGAAATGATTAGTGAATTGATTGACTAGATTTTTACGTGCATAAGATGTATGCTGCTATTATTTGATTTTATTAGTAGTCTCTTTCAAACTGGGCCTTGTTTTAAACATGGTGTTCGTTCACTGGTGATATTTGCTGAAATATTAAGCAGTGGCTTTGGAAATCACTGTTATCTCTGCCCTATCTAAATGATATGAGTTTCAAAGGGGCAAATATGTTTGCAAGAAGGTCCCAAGTCCATGTTTACGTCCTAAAACCTGGTGTGCACCAGATGGAAACACTTAACAAAAATAAAATAAACCAGGCTATTAAATTCTGTCATTTTGGCAAGAGCTAGATTTTGAAATCTCAAGGTGGCCTTATTCTGTTGTAGTGTAAAACACCTAGGAATGGTTTCAAAACATTCTGATATTTTCTTGTTCCTTCTTGTTTTTGCATATCCTCCAATGGTAGTAGGTCCAATACAGTGATTTCTACAGGATGGGCTAAGTGTTTTCTCAGCACTCAGCTTTTGGGTATAAGTTATTGTGGTGTTAAAGACTTCCCAAGCTTCAATGGGAATATGAGTGCTCAAACAGTAAGGCATACTGCTTTGTGTTACCCTGAGCATCTTCAATTCAAATTAAATATGGGGCCTACCAGTGTCACAAAAAATTCAATATGTATTTGTGACAACTATATATTTCTTGCAAGTTGCTAATAAGTTAAAAGACAATACTTCTATCATGCAAGCGTGCACTAAGACTGTTCTATTGGTTTGGTCTATTAGACTGCAATTATACCAGAATATGACTCGAACCGTTTCTTCAACTCCATTTATTCCCAGCCTTTAGATAGTGGTACCACAACTGTATAGATGAAATAATCCACTGGATTCTATCTTCTAAAAATTGAAATAAGTACTTATCTATACATTAATGATTAGGTATGTGCATATAACATGTCCATTTCATACGTTTTCCTCTTCAACGTGAGATTTTGCACGCCATAAGTTCACATTCATTATGTACCTTTACATGTAGCACAACATAATTCAAAGCTCCTCTTTTCGGTGTTCCGTTGCACCCCGGTGCAATTGCTAGTTATTACTTCATAATTTCAAGTTATGTACATAATGACTTGCACACCACAAGATTTGACATTAAAGTTTTGATTATTTGCTTAGAGGACACAACATACTAAAGGATAAACATGTAATAGACCTTCTTATATCCAATAATTTGGATCATGTTGGATTAGGTAATGAATCTTTTTATATGCAATCATTTGCATTGTGCTATGTTAGGTATTTTCATTGTGCTATGTTAGGTATTGATTTAGATGATCAAACTTACTATTATAAATGTGATATAGATAAGAGAGATAATACATTTTATTAATGTCCAAGAATAAACTACAAAAGTATGTCGGAAGGACTAAAGATAGTATTTCCATTGTCAGTACAAAGTGGTTGTGCCAAGTCAATATGGTACGCAAGAGTAAGGATTATCAAGGAATGTAAAAGCTGATTCAACTTAACAATTTACATCAGGTCACTGCATGCATAAATGAGCACTTAATCTTTGTATCTTGCCTTTCTATTTATTTTATTCTCAATCAGTAAAATACGAAGAATTTCTTTATATATCAAAGAAAAACCATAATTGGGAAACTAAGAGCCAAGACCTAGATGAGCAGAGTCTCGAAGAATTCAAAACTTTAGAATCCATTTCATACCAATGAACAGTAAAAGCTATGATGGTTTGGTTTTGACACGGTTTTGACCTCTTTAGGACACAAAAAATGATGTAACTAAGGCCAAAATTGAGGCAGATTTAGGGCCTAAGCTTGCTTATAAGTTTGTCAATGTTTGACTCAATAAATCAACTCTCAAATCTATTTTAGTACTCTGTTTTATTTCTGGTTTTAGTTCCATTTGAGTAATCCATCGATAGTACATTTTGAATCAAAGTGTTTCATTGAAATAGTAAGAGTTATTCATGTTTTTTTGAGAAACCAATATGTTTGTGGAATTTTACTTACTTTTTCATTTATTTATGTGCAAAAACAGATGAACTTGTCTTATAAAATTACTATCGATGAAGAGAAACCTGTCATTGGCATTGTCAGGTGTTGAGAAGGTTGTACATTTGCTGAAATCCATGATGAAATTGTGGATGATGGAATCATTGAATACCCTTTTGATTTTATCCATGATGGAGTAGCTCTAAATCCAAAGCAAGAGAAGAAATGGAAAGTTTATACAACACTTTTAGGCATCAAGAGGAGACTAGACACATTTGATGTGGAAACAAGGTGTCCAAATGCAGTGGAAGCAATACCAATCTTTGAAAACATTGAAGAGAATGTGGAGGAACCTATGCATAAACAACCAAGAGTTGAAAATATTCCTTTGTTAGTGGAAGAAGCCACAATTGTTGATTCTTGTGTATTGGCATCTTGGGAAAAAAAGTGAAAAGTTTAATGGAAGAGTTTGTCAATGAGAAACTTACTCTCAAAGTATATTCAGAAAAGGGAGAATCTAAAATAAAGATCCATTGTGAAATTTGTGGCATTGATTATGGAACAGGTGATGTATCCTTGATAGCGCGAACAATGCACAACTTCAAAAACCATCATATGAAAACAACGTCCCATCAACAACTCCTTTCAATGCCAAGTGGTAGTGAAATTCCTTCATGTAACAAAGTACAACAAACAACGGTGGTTGGAGATCGATTTCATATTGATCAAGCAATCAAACTTCTAGAACAAGACACAAGAGCCTAATTTGTTCAAGGTGGTGGAAGCAACACTTGCAGACTATAAGGACATGAAAAAAGTGAGAGTTGAATGTACACGATGCAATAAATGGTTTTGTTTGGTTCCAACAAGTGGTAATATTGTCAGTTCTCTAAATGAACACATGAAATCAAAGAAGCACACTACTACTACGACAAATGAGGCTTCACATCAGGAGATTGGGCTGAGGAGTGGCATAGTTGGGAGACCTAAGAAGGCTACCAATGATAAGTCCCAACAAAGTTTGACTAGGTTCTTAGTGCCATCATCACCATCAGTATTACATAGGGGTTCTACAAGTGCAACTCCTACTTCAGGTGTGTTAATTAGTGGTTAATTAATAGTTTAGAATAAACTTGAATATGAATTTGTATATTATTTTATTTATTTTACTTCTAATTATTTATTTATTTATTTATTTATTGTGTTGTCATCTTATTATAGCTCAATTGTCTCCCTTGTTACTACAATGTTGGGGGTATTGGTATCCTTATATTGATATAAATGGGGAGAGATTATAAACAAAGGTCCTAATGGATGATCAAAGGGGTGGAAAATTATGGGCCATAGAGAAGCATACCAAGATCATGCTATGTTATGAGGGTATTGAATGTCATATTGATGGTACATATAGGCATATTCATTACAAGAGGGGTTCTGAAACAGGGACCCCTTTTGATTCATTAACATGTAGATTTTTTAAGTTGGTTCCAGAATGTAATGACTTCAGGATGCGATTATATCGTGAATCAAGGTGCACCAATAAAAGAAGTGAACGAGATATAGGAAAAGGTAGAAGATTGGACTATTTGACTCAAAATGAATTGAATAATGCTGCAAGGGTTACAAATGCTAACCATAGATCAACAATGCGAGCTCTTTGGTGGGAGAGGACAAAGGTTGCTACACTCTCTATTAGAATGAGATCTCTAAAGGAAAATTTGTTTGAATCGACAGAAAGGAAGGATGTCTTTAGGTTTTGTAAGGATGTTTGTGAGGCACATAAGCAAGGAAAATTACAAGGTAAAGATGTAGTTTGGGATTTTTTCAAGGATATATTTCATAACTTGATTCATGAAAAAGCAGGGAGAAGGTATAGTACATCCACAAAATCCCTTTATGAGATGATCAAGTTATGAGGAGGTCCTAGATTACATAACTTTATTAGCTTGAATATGGATGGTCCTTCAATATCTACAACTTTAAGGCAAGTTAAAAAGTCATTGACATATATTCCAGGGGAGCACGAACACATTTTTGAGGCAGTTGGAAAAATTTATGATTCTTATAAAGCAAAACATGGTATATATGGACCAATTCCTGTATGCCTTGCAGAAGATGAAACAATTGTGAAAAAATATGTTAGGTGGATAGCAAAAAGTGATACACTGGTGGGGTTTTGTGGTTTAAAAGAAGAACATCAATGCCAATCACATTTCTTGGTGACAGTTGGTGAGGGAGATGCAGGCTATGATATTATAACAAATTCTTTTAAAAACAATGTTATTGGACATTATGCACGTGTTATTATTGCAAACCCTTTACATGAAAAAATTCCTCATTTGGTTGTGGTTGTTCATCCAACATGCAATAAATTCAATGAAAATTTTGTTTATCAACAATGGGAAAAGGTAGAATTTATGTGGAAGAAACACGTAGAAAACAATTTGGGACCTATTGTTGGTCATTCCTTGGATGGAGATAGCAAAAGAAGACAACTTATGTTGAAGGATTATTCTTCAACATCAGGTCATCGATATCAAATTCCTTGGGAAGGGTGGAGGCTAATTGGGTTGTACAATGGTTGCAATGTAACAAGATTGCATGACCAAGATTACAACCACAACAGCAAAAAGCTAGTGAATCCTTTGTTTAGCGGTCGACGAGAATTGGTTTTAGGAAATGAGTACATAAGTTTTGGCCATGTCAGAATGGTTTATCACAGTTTTAAAGTGGATGATCACAAGCTTAAGTGTGAAGATATAGAGATGATGGATTGAAAAAATTGGGGTTTCGCACAATGAATTGCTTCAAGGCATGTTCAGAGGTGTTTGAAAGAGTTGAGAAGTACACCAAGTGGAAAGTTAGAGAGGACACTAGCTACAAAGACTTACCTAATGATTGTTGCTGACTACATTGACATCTTTATGTCTCATAGTTTGAGCCTTTGGGAAAGAGTGCGAAATGCTTCACGAGTTCATCATTTCTTCGCATTATGGTTATGCTGGGTACAAAAACAATCTCATACTAATGTCAACATAAATTTCATCAGTAGAGAGGCATATCAAGATGTGAGAATTTATTGTCATTTTGCAGTTTTGTTGATGAGATTGTTTAGAAATATATATGTGGCCACTTCTCTTGAGGAATCTGCAGCCTCTGTAAAAAAAAATATTTAAAATTTTATAAATACAATAGGCTACAACATCACCATCCATACATCTCCAACTTAAATCATAATGATTCAAATCAGTAAGGTGAAATCGATCTCGTATTCAGGAGCACAAACCCGTCGGATCTAAACCAATTTAAAATATTTGAATTGCACATTCAAAGTTTGTAGAGGGGTCTTAAAGCATAAACTGACGCTTCAAATACAGAACAACTAGAAGGAAATACCATGACACGCAATCCGATCTGATATTCAAGATAAAGAAATATTTTTAAATTACAAGAATAATTTTTCCATATCGCATTGCAAATCAAATGACATCAATTTTAAATAAGGAAAGAGACTGAAAATAAATAAATATTATGATCTGATCTTACACATACTTATCACACAATAAATGAATAATTAAACACAATCCAACCTAATCCTAAAAAATTTCAGAGTGGTGTCGAGCTGGTCTTGTCCAACCCAACCAGCTCGTACCCTTTGTCAACGATCTAGTTCACACAAATATTATAATCATAAACCACATAAAATAATTAAACATAACATAGCTTAAAGTGCTTTGATTAATCTTTGAAATATCATTCTTTACATGGTGCACGTAAATGTCAAACTCCAGCAAACATAAGGAGCGATCCGGAAATTAACTATGCTCGCGTAATGCTTCATTGGGACCATCTCCTCCCCTTCTTCATGGTTTTATGGCTCCAAGCGATCTCTGAGTTTATATAGATATTGACATTACAAATCAGGCTATTAACAAGCCAATCAAAATATAGAAGGAACAAATTATAATTGATAACCATTTTCCATGGATAAAAACCGAATTTGGTTCCGATGCAACTTAATGTTGAATAGAGGAGCTGAATTTGGTACATGAGGGATGTTTTTGGTAAATGGATCCTATTTTCTTGGTTTGATACTGATGGTGAACTAAGTATGATGTTGACCAGCAATTACTTCCCAAAATATCCTCGAACTGTTATTCAAATTTTCAACTAAGTAATGTACTCTGAATTTGAATAATTAAAGTAGTATATGCATTCCTTGACTCTAGTGCAGTAACGTGCGTGCAGTGCAAGAACTTGATACGTGGTTCAAGAACTTAATGCGTGGTGTAGGAACTCTTTAGAGTGCGAGAAATCCATAGTAAATTGGTGCAGGAATCCCAACTGGCATATGAATCTGCTGCATAGTACAGGGCGGTGAATGTAGGATCAAGCCTTGTTGCCATATTTTTGTACTATACAATACCCCCCATTTATTTAAATAAATGGGGACCCTTTAAAAATAAATAGAAATTTATGAGCATGATTTTATCTTAGCCTAAGTCTAAAAACATTAGGAAATAAAGGTTTTTCCCTTTTCTCTTTGATTTTAAAAGCACTCATCGCAAATCACATAAATTACAAGCTAAAAAAGTTAAAACATATATAAGTATTACGAATTTAGATATGCACTTCAACCTTTTCAAGTTATATAAAATTCCCATTACAATTTTTTTTAAAATTCCTTTAAAAAGAAATCGCATTGCGCCTTTTAAAAAAAATCTTCTTATAACATTTCGATAAAGATTGTGATGGGTCGAACCCCAAAAAACAATAAAACAACAATCATAA
Source organism: Pinus albicaulis (assembly GCA_034641835.2). Taxonomy (NCBI): domain Eukaryota; kingdom Viridiplantae; phylum Streptophyta; class Pinopsida; order Pinales; family Pinaceae; genus Pinus; species Pinus albicaulis. Next base: position 849,408,309 of record CM076579.1, read on the forward strand.
AACTCCAAATATATGATAAAGCACAACAGCATGACTTCTTAGCACATTTTGCGTTTCACAACAAGTAACCACATGTAAAGTTTTATTACCGCATTAAAATTGCGAGCTGCGATTTGCAGAGATTGCATTCATGAAATTCATCGGCAGCAAAAAACATAGCTAATGGTAATGTTTTAAAGTTGTTATGTGCGATATTAACACTTATTACTCAAGTGCGTGAAATAATTCATATCTAATCAACCTGTTATAAGATCTAACGTCTTAAATTGGTAGATTAGACATATTACGTAAAGGTGTGTAAGAGATTTGATAGAAAGAGTTATGGGTTATTAACGACATTTAATGGGAGTAAGGTTCGAAAGATTGATATTTACTTCGAGCATGTTTTGAATAATTGAGTGCCAAAGTTTTGATTATATTGTTTTAACTGTATCCTTCTCTCCATTCATCTTAGATCTGAGTTTACTCTTTTCACTTGAATTCAGGAAACCACCTAACGAAGTGAGAATAACTGGAATGACATAGAAAGGCAAGGAAATTTCCCAAACATCCACCACTCAAGGCTCAGACATGCCTCCATTATTCTCAGATACGACCTGCAACAAGGATTGCAGCAGTTCTTCATGGGAATAAATGTACCAACTCTTCGAGGAAGAACAACCAAGGATAATAGTTAAAATATCTACAACATACACGACATTTTCCTTAGACCTATCTAACTTCGACGTTGCATGCCTGTTTCTTCACAAGATAGAAAAAAGGTTGAAGGTTCTCCCTTACACAGATATGGTAAAGTGGGTAATAGACCACCTTAACATAGCAGATAGGTCATTTAAGAATTCAAAGACGGAGAATATTGGTTCATTCACTGCAAAATATTTAAGGAAAATGTACTAATTTCCCATGCCGCAGAAGAATTATGATAAAGATTTTGTCCAAAGCTTTACAAATAAGCATACAAACCTCATGAAATTAATAAAGGGATGGAAATATGACCAAGGCAAGATGAAACGGGACAAACTCGGTATGTACCCGATAGCACAGTTACCCTCCCCTTATTATTATGTTGTCGGAATGTTATGTAGATTGTTTGCAAAACAAGATACCACTAGGTTTTCCATAGACTGGGTCCATTTAATTGACACAATCGTTAATTATTTCATTATGAATTAGGTGAAGATATTTTCTGATAATTTGGCCAGAAATATCATAGATTGTAGAAGTAAAAGAAGTGTTTCCTCTAGGACAATACCCCCCTTCTTCATGAGTTCTTACATTATGGACGCAATTTTCTTTTGCTCAAGTTTTCCTATCATGGGATGGAAATGGACAACCCAAGACCCCACTCCAATCCATATTTACCACAAATCCTTTTGGGAATCCGATTTTCATTTACATTTCTATAGAATTTGCAATGGAGTCATGTTACCCATCTATCAGATTATCTTTAATGAAAAATACCCTAGGATTTATAAAGAGGCTAGCATAGACATTTTTCCAGTTGCTAGATGGTTTTCTGAAGACAATTTCACTTATATCAGAGTTTTCAGGAGTTATTCTTCTCCCCATGTTTTTCCCTATTATGTTCCTGCTAACCTCCTATCTAGAGAACTTGCCTCCCAACTCCTAGTAAGTGGCATTTCCAAACAAATAAAAGATTCCAAGAAGGCCATTTGGCCTACTTTCCCTCCGCAGTATGGAACTTTTTCACTTTTCGATATCGATCATGAATTCAAGGAAATTGAAAATGTTACTTCATTAAATTTGGATGTAATGCCAAAGAGGCCATTCAACCTTAATGATGTGGTTAAGAATTTCACCACTGAGCTTAAATTAAAACCTTTCTTAAATGAGATAGATATGTTTGATGATTTATTTCAAGGCATGGAGAAGTTCACAGATGTACTGAAAAATGCATCCATTCAGCTAAGTGAAAATGACTTTGAGGCTTTCAAAGCATATAGAAATAAAATAGTAAAAATAATCCCTTTGGATTTTTTATTTATTGAAGATGTCAATAGACCAACTCCAAGCATTAGTTTGGATAATGAAGCCAAGGACATGTCTAAAGATGAATCCCAAGAGAAATCTAATCACGATTCAGGGAAACACAACATAATTCTCACAATTCGGATCACTCTGATAATGAACTTGAGAGTAGGAATGAGAGCCCAGAGAAAATAATTGATAAAGTGATCAAAGGGATTGAGATGCAAATAGAAGGAGGAATTAATGGACTTGGATCATCGTCTCAAGGAGTTCAACGTATCTAGAATACACTCGACCAGACAGAGAATCCTTAGCCAAAATATTTTAATAATGAATGGGAAAACTTTTCCAAGGCACTAGAAACACCACAGAAGAAGCCTAATATTGATGAATCCACAAGTTTCCAAATTCCAGAGCATTCTCATAATTTAGTGGAAACTGCAATTCCACTACAACAGGTACCTAAAGTTCATGAGATTGTAGTTAAGAGAAGAAAGAGAAGAAGAATGGACGAAACAATTTCAAATCTTATGAATGAATCTATAGACTTTCTATGGAAAGACCCTTTGGCTGATCCTACAAAACATTTGACTAAGTTATCACAATAAGCAGGATCATATGCTACTGCCACCATCGACAAAGCTACCAAGGTACAACTTCCACTACAGCAAAAAGAAGACAAAGTAAAAGAGTTGGAGAGATTGTTAGAAAAGAAAAAGTTTAATTCAAACAATTAGATGGAAATGAGGATGACTCAATTTCAAAAGGATTTTGAAAGAACAAATTTGCAACACCAGGTTCAAATTATAGAGAAAGAAACACAGCTTGAAGCAGCAATGAAAAAATTGAAAATCCAGCCTCAAGTAGATTTGTTCATAAAAGAATCACTAGAAATGAATGCAAAGCTAAAGTAGCAGCAAGAAACCTTTTGTCAACAAGCTTCAATCACCAACCCTTATTGTGATACAAGAAAAATCCTGATCCAACAAGTGGCTAACAGGAAACTTGAATGTGAGAAATTTTAAAAGAAGATTAATGAGTTCATTCAGTGGCAAGGATCTGACTCAGGAAAGAAAGCTGACCTACCTCATATAGAAAAATTTCACAAAGAGATTTTATTTACAGATTTGGAAGTATAGCTGAGACAAGCAGAAAAGGTGACAACATAGGCATCAAGGTTAACAAATGAATTTTTTGAATCTGTTAATGAACATCTTTTGAAAGTTGAACTTATTAAAGAATCCATAGCTGAAGTACTCTCATAGCTCAAACCATTAGAAGAACAGTGGAAGAAAAGTATAGAAATGCAGGAGGAAATGATTAAAAATATAAATAAGTTTGACCAAGAAAATTATTGGAATTTTCTGATCAAAACTTATCATGAGTGCCTAGATCTGTAGTCATTAACTGATTCAACAAAGAAGTCATAGCCATCACTTTTGAATGCAGTGTTAAAAGGCCATATCAGATCAGGAATTACACAACCATCTTAGTTAAAGCCAATGGTGGATATTTTTTAGCTTCGAGATCAAACACGCAAAGAGGATCAACACACATAATCATGTTGTTATTTTATTTCCTATATTGTATTTTAAGTTTTATCCTTACGAGGATGATTTTTTGAAACCTCCTCTATTTTTATGTAATAATATATTTTTAAACATATTGTAGTTTAGTATTTAAACCCTTCTCACGCATTTAGAGAAGGGTCCAGAATTTTTTCAAAAACATTTGCAAAGACTACACTTCTGTAATTTTGTGAATGCTTTGATGGATTAATGGAACAAAATCTATTATATTTTGACATTTGAAGTTGTTTAACTGAAGTCACACTATTGTACTCTTTAAATTGCTTGAAAGTGAAGAGGAGCAGAAAACTACTATCCGTTTGAATGAGTAGGACCTCATATATATGGTACTTCTACACGTTATATTAAGTTTTTCTTTTTAGATTGACAATTATCTTTTTATCTGCATTATATATTTGAACTGTTATCATAAGTGAACATTAAATGCACTTCTGTATTGATATTTGTTTATGATCTCTTATCTCATATATAATCAAACATATAAATGCGATATACATTTCACAATTATTTTAATCAAACTACTTTGTTAAAAGAATTATATTTACATAATTTTCATCTCTTTCAACTTTTAAATAATCTTCATTACTAATAGTTGGAAGATTTATTTTTAGATCGCATAAAGGAATGAACACCCGGGTATATAGTAGAATAGATGGTTTTATATAAATGCATATGATAGATTAAATCGTTTCCCATTTGCATGTTATATAAGTAAAACACACCCAAAAATCATCCTTATTGGGAAACTGGTCCCTTTATCCCTTTTCTGAGCCACCACACCAGAAGGAAAAGGAATTTCTCTAAGTTTTGGACTATGTGGTTTCCCCCCATGTTATTGCAATGGAATTCCAAGGTCTCAACATTTTGGTGCTAGAACGAGGGCCAATTATGAATTGTGAGAATATTTGATCAGTCTAAAAGCCAATCTAAGAGTATCTCTCCCTCTAGATCCCCTTCAAATTCTAGAACATTAGCTAGATCTAAATCATTAAGATCTGAAGTTCAACATCCCTCTCCTGAGTCTCCTAGTAAAACTCAACCCATACTATCTCCATATTTTCATCAAAATTCCCCAGAAGTTTAGTCTTTGATAGAAAAGTTAGAGAGCATATCCATTTCTGTTGAAAATCCTGAAACTTCTCAATCATTTGAGATTAGTGTTTTATCTTCTTTACAATCTAGAAGAATATTAACTCGATTAGAAACTCAAAAGACAAGAATTCCTCCTTTTTAATTTCCTATCGATACTTATCGAAGGAAGAAAAATGAGACTGAATCAGAGTAAATCAACAGTGAGGTATTATCTAATAATCCACCCCATTCACCTCCATTACCTCCGCTCAGTTCCACAACTTCCATTCCAAAAATCAATGTTACTTTAACTAGTTCCAGTACACAAACTACTACTCCTTCAACTAGTTCTAGCACTTAGACTGCCTCTTCTTCAACTCAAACTCAATCCATCACCTCCACCCAAGGTCCAATAGCAGGCCAAGTTCCTCCACCAAATGTACAACCATGGAACAATCTAGGTGTTGTACAAATGCCTTCTCCTCTTCATCCTCTTCCAAAATACCCTGAAATATGGTTACCTAAATGTAATCCTGATGATGGTCTTCCAGATGAAGAACACATCCATAATTACATGATAGCCATTAATTTAAAAGAGGTAACTGAAGAAGATTGTGTTGTAAGATTATTTCCATATACTCTCAGGATCTACAGGATCCTGGTATTTTTCATTACCTTCCCACTCTATAAATAGCTGGAATATGTTCGAAGAACAATTTCTATCTAAGTTTGGAGATGATAAAACCACTGTATCGCTCATCAATGCTTTATAAAATCTAAAGGCTAAAACATGGGAGAAAATAAAAGATTTCAATTCAAGATTTAGTAAGTTACTCAATAAAATTCCTGCTACATAAGTTCCTGGTACAAAACTTTAAATTGAGTGGTATATTTCATCTCTTCCATCTAATATAACCGTTTTTGTTGATAGAGAAAAATTGCCTACATTGGCAAAAAATATTAAGGAATCTTTATTTGTAGAGAAATGCATAATCGCTCTTGAAAAGAAGAATTCCCAAGAAGATAGGAAATCAAAGAAAGTATCCTTCAAAGATGATTCAAAGAAGAAGCAACCAAAAGACCCTTTTGATGTAGAAGGTCTTTAGAAAGTTTTACACACTATGACAAATGAAATTGCAGATATCAAAAAACAAGTTGCTGAAAGTTCTAGTTCAAAGAAGACTTTCAGACCTTTCAAGAAAAATCAGTCTTCTAATTCTCAGCCCCCCAACATTATATCTAATTTTGATTCTAATCAAGATACATATGAAGAGCAAAAATAAGAAGAAGAAACTAAAGGAGAAGAAGAAGTTGAACTAAATGGAATGTGGGATTTTATCTTACCAAATGATGAACAACAAGAACCTTTACCTGTAAGTACAAGGAGCAAGAACACCACTGAAGAAACGAAACCAAAGCAGAAACATAAGAACACAATGCCTGCTAAAGAAAAAACAGTAAGTAAAAAGTCTACATCTAAGGCTACACAAACTAACCCTACTACTTCAGATGTTCCACCTACATTAAAGACAATGGTAGTCTCTGACACCATTGAATATAATGTAGTTGAGGATATGAAAAAGACCAGGGCCAACCTTTCAATTCATGAACTTACTAAGATAAAACATTAGCAGAAGATCTTACTCAGATATTTGAATGTGGTTCCTGCTTCAGCCCCTGCTCCAGTAGTAGTTCAAGTTGCTAATAAAATGGGTAAACCTCCTTCTCCTTCAACTCAAATAGATGCTATAGATTTGATTATGATAGGTGGTCGATCCATCTCTCATACGCCATTTATTTTAACCTATGAGATCTATAATAAGAACATCCACAATTGTTTAATAGACTCAGGAGCTTCGTCTAATATTATGCCAAAATTAGTATGTGCTAATTTGAACATAACTCCTCAGGGTTATCCTGTTCATATAGTACAACTAGATAGAACAAAAGTAGAGGTTGTAGGAGAAATAAATTTTGTCTCTATCAAATTGTCATCAAACCCTAAGGTTGACCAGATAATTGATATATTAGTGGTTGATATTCCTGAATTTTACAGTTTAGTGTTAAGTAGAGACTCATCTAACAAGCTTCATGGATATTTCACAATGGACTGGTCACATATTTGGCTACCCCATAATGGAAATCCAAACCAAATCCGGGTAGATCGAGAGAAATTTATGAAGCATACAATCACTGATCTTGAAGGAATAAACGAGGAAGTAGCATTCAATAATAATATTATTGGAAATTACTCGGCATAATCATTTCTTGGAAATTTTAATGCTCAACCATCACCTTTTTTTGATAATGCAGTTATCTCTTAAATTGAAAATTTTTCCTAGACAGACACTTCTAAGTGTAAGATTTTTGTAAATAAACCAGTAGTTAATTCTTTATTTTGATGGCTCTAAAGAAGAAGATGATGCAGGAGCTGGTTGTATTTTAATAAGCCCAGAAGGAGAAAAAAACATGTTAGCCTGCTGACTCGAATTTGATTGCACAAACAATATAGTAGAATATGAAGTATTAATCCAAGGTTTGTACAAAGCAATTGACCTTGACATTAAATATCTGAAAGTTCTGGGAGATTCAGAAATCATTGTCAAACAGGTAAGAAATACTATCCATTTTCATTATGGACATCTTAAGCATTATCAATCATTAGTCCAAGAATTGACTTCCCATTTCTTAGATTTCAATATTTCTTTTGTACCCAGAATACAAAATGCTAGCGCAGATTTATTGGCTAATGTAGCATCGAGATTAATTCCATCTCAAGAATTTAGTCCCAATAGGTTTTCTATTGAATTGATTTTTAGACCATCTGTTCCTGATACCATTTCCAATTGGAGAGTATTTAATAATGATTCTGATATCATATCTTTTGTTACAACTGAAGTATCTTATGATAATCAAATTTTAGATGAAAATGAACATGATATTCAGATAAAGGAAGAACAGGATGAAAATCCAATTACTAAGTCAGTTGTCAAATTAGAAGACCTTTATGATCTAAAAGATAGGTTTAAGAGAGTTACTAATTTTAAAACTCAAATTTCAACCTTAATATTTGAGTTAGTAAATCTCGGAACTAATGATAAACAAAAAAATGTCAAGTTAGGTCTTTGTCTATCTTATGATGAAATATTATCATTTGTAAAGTTATTAAGGACTTACAAAATTGTTTTTTCTTGGGATTACACCGAGCTTAAAACATATGAAACTTCTGTTATTCAACACGATATTCCTATGATTTCAGATGAGAAACAAATACAACAAAAGTTGAGGAAAATTCACCCAAATATTGAAAATCAAATCAAAACAGAGTTGAATAAACTCCTCAAAGCTAAGATCATCTTTCTAGTTAGACATTCTAAAAGGGTTTCAAATTTGGTTCTTGTCAGTAAGAAAAATGGTGACATTAGGATTTGTATCGATTTTAGAAATTTGAATAAAGCATGTCATAAAGACAATTTTCCATTACCAACCATGGAATAAGTACTGCAAACAGTAGCTGGTTCTAAACTTATGTCTTTTCTAGATGGATTTTTAGGATATAACCAAGTCCTGGTACATCTAGATGATAGATTAAAGACTGCATTCAGGATTAAGTGGGGAACTTATGCCTATCAAAAGATGCCATTTGGGTTAATAAATGCAAGTGCCTTTTTTCAAAGAGCCATGGACACAACTTTAGAGGACTCATTAAAAAATCAGTGGTTATTTATCTAGATAACATTACAATATTTTCTAGACAAGAAACCAATCATGCGAATGACCTAAAACAAGTCTTTGAGCGATGTAAAAAATATGGAATTCAATTGAACCCAAAGAAGTCATATTTTTCTCTAGATGAAGGAAAAATTTTAGGATTCATTGTGTCTAATAAAGGTATCTATATTGATCCTAGAAGAATTGAAGATATTAAAACTTATTCCTTTCCCTCATGATAAGAAAACTATGCAGTCATTTCTTGGAAAGATAAATTTTGTTAGAAGATTTGTCCCGGAATTTTCGCAAATATTTTTACCTTTACAAACCATGATTAATAAAAATTCAGTCTTTAATTGGGGACATAATGAAAGAAATCATTTGATTTAATCAAACAATCTATTATCACTACATTTCTGACTACCCCAAATTTTCTTAATCCTTTCACTTTATATACATTCTCATCAGATACATCTTATGCTATTGTTTTGGCACAACTTAATGACCAACAAATTGAAGCACCGATATCATTCTTCAGTTCCAATTTGCAAGATGCAGAACTAAACTATTCATTTGTTGATAAACAAGCATTTGCTACCTTTAAAGCTGTAAAGCATTTTAGGCCATTTATCGTCAAAACTCACACCAAGATAATAGTTCCATTTTCCGTCGTGAGACAATTATTGATGCAAAGAGAATTAGGAGAGAAAAGGGCTAACTGGGTTATTTCTTTACAAGAATATGATCTAGAAATTATACCTTATAAAATTGTTAGAGGTCAAGGTTTTTGCAGAATGCTAATAGGAGCATCCCATTTATCATTAGAAGCAGATTCAGGTAATAATGTACAAGTGTCAGAGGTGAGCCTCAACAATGCTCAGTCTCAATACACTGATCTCAAGTTTTATTTGAAAAATGGATATGCCCCAACACAAATCATTTATAAAAAAAAATGTGCATTAAGATTGAAAGCCAAGAAATATGAAATGATAAAAGATGTGTTGTTTAGAAGAAACTTTGATTCTGTGTTATTAAGATGCTTAGAGAAAACTGAACCATAAAAAGTTTTGTAGGAACTCCATGATGGAACAGCTGGAGGACATTTTGGAGGAAATACAACAACAAATAAAATCTTGCATGCAGGTTACTATTGGCCAACACTTTTCAAATATGCTTATGAATATGTGAGGAAATGCAAAGTTTGTCAAAGTGCATCTAGAAGACAAAGGAAACCAACTTTCCCACTACATCCAGTTAATATCGAACAACCATTTGAACAATGGGGATTAGATATAATTGGTGAGATCGTTCCTAACTCTTCCAAATAGCATAAATACATTCTCACAGCTACATATTATTTTACTAAATGGGTGGAAAAAATTTCAATAAAGGTATCCAACTCTAAGAATAGTATTGAGTTCATTGATCATTTTATCATAACTAGGTTTAGTTTATGCGCCAATTTAATGTTTGATAATGCATCTTATTTTTCAGGAGTTGCTATGATAGAATTTACTATCAAAAGAGGTTTTAAACTCAAATATTCTACTAATTATTACCGTAAGGAAATGGTTCAACATAATCCACAAATAAAAACCTTATTAGAATAATCAAACAAACTGTTGACCAAAACCAACGAAATTGGCACAATTCATTGAAATTTTCTCTTTGGGAAGATTGAATAACTCAGAAGGCCTCCATTGGAATGTCTACATTCAATATTTTTTATGGAAAAGAAGTTGTTCTTCCTATCAATGTAGTTATTCCTTCTCTTTCCTTAGTTCAATTTATTGATGAATCTCCTTCTTCTTCCTTGCAAGTAAGAAAATTTCAAATCCTTAAGCTTGAAGAAGAAAGAGAAAAGGCTAAAGTTACTCATGCACATCATCAACATTTAGTAAAATATTCATTTGATACAACTTATGTTACTCCTAAAACATTCTAAATTGGTGATCTGGTATTGAAATGGGATAAAGCACATGAGGAAGAAGGTAAACACACCAAATTCCAAAGATTGTGGCTAGGTCCATTTCAAACCATTAAAGAAGTAAGCCCATAAACATTTTTATTGCAAGATCTATCAGGCAAAAGATATTCTTTGCTTGTTAATGAGCATATTTTAAAGAAATATTTTTCATAGGAGGCAACCCCTTATATTCCCTGTATATTACTGTCTTTTCTTTTCCTTAGGAAAATAAAAGTTGAATAGTATTGATTTTTGGCTTTTGAAGTAAACATCTCAGAAAATATTTTTGATTTATCACTTATAGAATAAGAATTGTTAAGGAAATATTCGAAAGATTCGAATATCAAATATATTCTATTTTGTTGAAAGATACAGTTTCACTGAAGTTATTTATTCTTTGATGAACTCTCATCTTTATAAAGCATGGTTATTCTGTTATCAGTGAAGAAAAGAATCTTTAACATAGTAAAGACTCATTTACAGATAAGAAATATTAAACTTTAAAAATTATCATCCAGAATCCTCAAAAGGATCAATGATTCACCCCATTCGGAAAAATTATCAATTTTTAGAAAGTAATTCAAGAATTATGCAAAAAAGCTTAGAAGATATTAAGTCTCATCAAGAGCTTGTTTACCATGTTCATAGGGAAATATTTGAACTAACATTACCAATACTTCCTACCAAAACAGGTTAATGACTTGAGATTATATCAAAAGGAAAAGGGCCATCTTGAGTCTCATCAAGAGCCATCTTGATTTGTTTAATTACAACCAATGAATGGCATTGTCAATATTTGGTTACCAAGCCAAGACAATGGATTTTAAGTGATTAAAAATACAAAAGAAAAATATCTACATAAAATAAAACAAATTCCAAAAGAGATAAAGTATATAAAATTTAACTTATTTTTGAAGATTTTAAGAGTGACTGGATGGGAAAATGAATCATTGCTGGGTAAAAGGAAACCCTACCAAAAGCTTAAATTTCCTATTGGATCAAAGGCTCTACCTGTGATAAAATAGTATATATTTATAAAGCTAATCTGAAAGAGCCACCTGCTTCATCTTTTTGAACTTAGTAAAGAATCATATAGATATTCATAATTTTATTTTAAAAGAGGAATTCTTATGAATTATAATCAAGAGATATTTTATTTCTTAGTGAGATATTATATATTGAAATTCATTCCAGCAACTATTTTTATTTTGAATTTTTTTTTTAGAAATTTCAAAAGACTAATCAGAAATAGTTGGTTCTCCCAAGTGAATCACCAATTGTTGTACTATACAACACCCCCCCATTTATTTAAATAAATGGGGACCCTTTAAAAATAAGTAGAAATTTATGAGAATGATTTTAACTTAGCCTAAGTCTAAAAACATTAGGAAATAAAGGTTTTTCCCTTTTCTCTTTGATTTTAAAAGCGCTCATCGCAAATTGCATAACTTACAAGCCGAATAAGTTAAAACATATATAAGTACTGTGAATTGTGATATGCGCTTCAACCTTTTTGAGTTATATAAAATTCCCATTACAAATGCTTTAAAAATCCCTTTAAAAATAAATCACATCGTGCCTTTTAAAAGAATCAGCTTATAACATTTCGGTAAAGATTGTGATGGGTCAGACCTGATGAAATAATAAAGAAAAAGTCATAAACTCCAAAGATCTGATAAAGCGCAACAACATGACTTCTTAGCACATTTCACGTTTAGTGACAAGTAACCAAATGTCAATTTTTATTACCGCATGAAAATTATGATCCGCGATTTGTGTAGATTTCATTTCGCGAAATTCATCGGTAGTAAAAAACATAACTAATGGTAACAGTTTAAAGTTTTGATGTGCGATATTAACACTTATTACTCAAGCACGTGAAATAATTCATATCTAATAAACTTGCTATAAGATCTAACATCTTAAATTGATAGATTATACATATTACATAAAGGTGTGTAAGATATTTGATAGAAAGAGTTATGGGTTATTAACAACATTTAATGGGAGTAAGGTTCGAAATATTAATATCTACTTCGAGTGTGTTTTGAATAATTAAGCATCGGATTTTTTATTATATTGTTTTAACTCTACCCTTCTCTCCATTCATCTTAGATCTAATTTTACTCTTTTCACTTGATTTTAGGAAACCACCTAACGGAGGGAGAATAACTGGAATGACAAAGAAAGGCAAGGAAATTACCCAAGAATCTGCCACTAAAGACTCAAACATGCCTCCATTATTCTCAGATAAGACCTAAAACAAGGATTGCGATAGTTCTTCATGGGAAGCAATGTACCAACTCTGCGAGGAAGAAAAACCAAGGATAATAGTTAAAATAGCTACAACAGGTGCAGTAGTTTCCTCAGACCCGTCCTACTTCGACATTGCATGCTCGTTTCTTCACAAGATAGAAATGAAGCCAAAGCTTCTCCCCTACAGAGATATGGTAAAGTGTGTAATTGACCACCTTAACATAGAAAATAGGTCATTTAAGAATTAAAAGTTGGAGAATATTGGTTTGGTCACTGCAGAAGATTTAAGGATAATGTACCACTTGCCCATGCTGCATAATAATTATGATAAAGCTTTTGTCCAACACTTTACAAAGAAGCATAAATACCTCATGAAAGTAATAAAGGGATGGAAAGATGACCAAGGCAAGCTGAAACGGGACGAACTCGGTATGTACCTGATAGCAAAGTTACCCTCCCCTTATTGCTATGTTGCTGGAATGTTGTGTAGATTGTTTGCAAAACAAGATACCACTAGTTTTTCCATAGACTAGGTCCCTTTAATTGACGTAATCGTCAATTCTTACATTATGAATTGGGTGAACATATTTTATGATAATTTGACCAGAAATATCATGGATTATAGAATTAAAATAAGTGTTTCCTCTAGGACAATACCCCCCTTCTACATGAGTGCTTACATTATGGATGCAATTTTCTTTTTCTCAAGTTTTCCTATCAACGGATGGAAATGGACAACCTAAGACCCCATTCCAATCCATATTTACCACAGATCCCTTTGGGAATCCGATTTTCATTTACATTTCTATAAAATTTGCAATGGAGTCATGTTAACCATCTATCATATTATCTTTAATGAAAAATCCCCTAGGATTTCTAAAGAGGCTAGCACATACATTTTTCTAGTTCTTAGATGGTTTGCTGAAGAGAATTTCACTTATATCAGAGTTTTTGGGAGTTATTATTCTCCCCATGTTTTTCCCTATTATGTTCCTGATAAGCTCCTAGCTAGAGAAATTGCCTACCAACTCCTAGTAAGTGGAATTTCCAAACAACTCAATGATGCCAAGAAGGCCATTTGGCCCACTTTCCCTCTGCAGTGTGACACTTTTTTCAATTTTCGATAGTGGTCATGCATTCAAGGAAGTTGCAAATGTTACTTCATTAAATTTGGTTGTAATTCCAAAGAGGCCATTCGACCCTAATTATGTGGTTAATAATTTCACCACTAAGCTTAAATTGAAACCTTTCTTGAATGAGATAGATTTGTTTGAAAATTTCTTTCAAGGCATGGAGAAGGTCAGAGTTGTACTGAAAAATGGATCCGGTGAGCTCAGTAAAAATGACTTTGAGGCTTTCCAAGAATATAGAAATAAAAGACTAGAAAGAATCCCTTTGGATTTTTTATTTATTGAAGATGTCAACAGACCAATTCCAAGAATTAGTCTGGATAATGAAGCCAAGGGCATGTGTGAAGATGAATCCCAAGGGAAATCTAATCACTAGTTATGGTAATCACAACTTAATTCTCATAATTTGGGATCACTCTGATAATGAATCCCAGAGTAGGAATGATATCCCAAAGAAAATAATTGATAAAGTGATCAAATGGATTGAGATGCAAATGGAAAGAGGAATCAATGGAGCTGGATCATCCTCTCAAGGAGTTCAACATATCTAGAATACACCCGACCAGACAGAGAATACTTAGCCAAAATATTTGAAGAATGAATGGGAAAATTTTTCCAATGCACTACAAACACCACAGCCAAAGCCTAATATTGAAGAATCTGCAAGTTTCCAAATGCTAGAGAATTCTCAGAATTTAGTGGAAACTGTAATTCCTCTACAATAGGTACCTAAAGTTCATGATCAAGAGATCATTCTGGCATACCCTACATATAATATTGAAGAGATACCCTCACTTGATGTCTTCTACAGTCCCAGTCATAAGGTTGTAGTTAAGAGAAGAAAGCGAAGAATGGATGAAACAATTTCAAATCTTATGAATGAATTTGTAGACATTCTATGTAAATACCCTTTGGTTGATCCTAGAGAACATTTGACTAATTTATCAAAATACACAGGAGCAAATGCTACTGCCACCATTGACAAAGCAACCAAGGTACAACTTCTACTGAAGCAAAAGAAGACAAAGTACAAGAGTTGGAGATATTGTTAGAATAGGAAAATTTTAACTCCAACAAGCAAATAGAAATGAAGATGACTCAATTTGAAAAGGATTTTGAAAGAATGAATTTTCAACACTAGGTGCAGATTACAGAGAAATAAACACAACTTGAAGCATCAATGGAAAAATTGAAAAGCCAGCCTCAAGTAGATATGTTCATAAAATAAGCACTGGAAATGAATTCAAAGCTAAAGCAGTAGCAAGAAAACTTTTTTCAACAAGCTTCAATCACCAGCTCTTACTGCGATACAAGCAAAATCCTAATCCAGCAAGTGGCTAACATGAAATTTGAATGTGAGAAAGTTGAAAAGAAGGTTAATGAGTTCATTCAGTTGCAAGGATCTGACTCAGGAAAGAAATTTGACCTACGTCAGATGGATAAATTTCACAAAGATATTTTATTTAAATATTGGGAAGTACAACTAAGACAAGCAGAAAAGGCGACGTCAATGGCATCAAGGTTAACAAATGAAATTATTGAATCTGTTAATGAACAAATTTTGAAAGCTAAACTTATTAAATAATTCACAACTAAATTACTCTAAGAGATCAAACCATTAGAAGCACAGTGGAAGCAAAGTACAAAAATGCAGGAGGAAATGATTAAAATTATTAATAAGTGTGATCAAGAAAATTACTGGAATTTTCTGATCAAACCTTATCATTAATGCCTAACTCTACAGTCATTATATGATTGAACAAATAAGTCACACCCAATACTTTCGAATGCAGTGTTAAAAGGCCCTATCAGATCAAGAATTACGCAGCCAGCTCAACTAAAGCCAATGGTGGATATTTTTCAGCTCCGAGATCAAATGCACAAAGAGGTTCAACACACATAATCATGTTGTTATTTTATTTCCTATATTGTAGTTTAAGTTTTCTCCTTACGAGTATGGTTGTTTGAAACCTCCTCTATTTTTATGTAATAATCTATTTTTAAACATTTTTTAGTTTAGTATTTAAACCCTTCTCATGCATTTAGAGAAGGGTCCAAAAATTTGTCAAAAACATTTGCAAAGAATGCACTTTTGTAAGTTTGTTAATGCTTTGATGGATTAATGGAACGAAATCTGTTATCTTTTGACATTTGAAGTTGTTTAACTGAAGTCGCACTATTGTACTCTTTAAATTGCTTGAAAGTGAAGAGGAGCAGAAAAATGTTGTCAGTTTGAATGAGTAGGACCTCATATATATGGTACTTCTACACGTTATATTAAGTTTTTCTTTTTAGATTGACAATTATTTTTTTATCTGCATTATATATTTGAACTGTTATCATAAATGAATGTTAAATGCACTTATGTACTAATATATTTTTATGATATATTATCTTATATATAATCAAACATGTAAATGTGATATACATTTCACAATTATTTTAATCAAAATACTTTGTTAAAAGAATTATCTTTACATAAATTTCATCTCTTTCAACTTTTAAATAATCTTCATTACTAATAGTTGGAAGATATATATTTAGATTGCATAAAGGAATGAACACCCTAGGTATATAGTAGAGTATATAGTTTTATATAAATACATATGATAGATTAAATATTTTCCAATTTGCATGTTATATAAGTAAGACACACCCCAAAATCATCCTTATTGGGAAACTGGTCCCTTTATCCCTTGTCGGAGCCACCACACCAAACGGAAAAGGAATTGCTCTAAGGTCAGGATTGGGTGGTTTTCCTCCATTTTTTTGCAACAGAAATCCGAGGCCTCAACACATATGCATAAAAATATAATCAACTCAATATAAACCTGCAAACACACAAACTATTATTAATGATGATTTTAATGTTTAAATCTCGTTAAAACAAGGGAATAATGGAAAATAGTAAATAATTACTCTATTTTCTCAGAGAATGCACCAATCCACTACAATAACCATTCAAACTAAACAAAAGCATGAGGGATTTCGAGTAAAAGGTGATATAAATTGAGACAAAACATAGGCCTAAAATTCCCCCACGTTGATCATCTTGCATGTCCTCATGCAAGAATATCAATTGTTGTATTGTCTCTCCCTTGCAAAAAAACAATATTAAAACATTTATGGGCACTCATAATAATGTTCTTGCAATTATGTGTGATCAAAATTTCCTTCACTAAATAGAGATTGTTCTAAAAACAGAGTGTGTGTTGGATTCTTTATTGATTTAAACTAATTTCAAGAAAATATAACAAAAGGGATGCCATAGGAATACTAAATTTCAAGGATGGTGTTATTACTTGAATAAAATATCCAACTATTAAAATTCCACAAACATCTCGAGGGCATCCTTGATGAGAAGTTTCACTTTAATTCCTAATTGTAAATATGAGTGACATGATTTGAAAGCCATGGTGTTAAAAGTAGACATAATCATACCTTCCCAAAGTGTCCATCTTACCATTATCCACATATAGTTGAAGCTCCTCTTTTCTGGGCAAAGTGAATTACCTAAACTAAGGTTCCCATGTCCACAAAAACAAATTATTCCAAAAATATATAACTCCAAGGCATAAAACCAGAAGGATATTAAATTCATTCTCAAAGAGATATGATAATGAATTCAGGGAAAGAGAAAAACAACCAAGTAAATCATAGTGTAAAATTAACTTTAATACCACAGGCATGGCCCTGTTGCTAGCATGCATTAATAACCTCAACAATGATGCCTTTTAACCCCATGAAATGCATGTGTCCCATATATTAGATATAGATTCAGAGACATTTGAAAGAATTTACATTTGTTTTGAAATTAATTGAAGGCCACTGTCCTGGCTTGGTAACCAGCTAACGACAGTTCCATTCACAAGAACTAACAAGAAATAACAATTCGGCTCATGATGAGACCTCTTGTCTTTTTTATTTTCAACTGAAAGACATTACCCTGGCTTGGTGAACAATAGTGGTAATGTAATTCTCATTAGACACATGATCATGGTAGGTAGGCTGATAGTGAGACCTCCCATCCATCAATTAATTTGTCTTATGAAAAAAATATTATTATAATCAACCTTAAATAGGTTACTTAATAGTTGGGGAGGTGATTCTGCTCCTTAAGAGCACATGATGGTGTGAAATTTTTTTAATTACTAATATTTACTAGTTGGTCCTTCTACCCTGAAGACCCATTTTAAATAAATGAATAAAAAATTCCTCAAATTGATCATGCCAAGGTTCTTATGAAAACTTGTTATATTTTTGTAGGCGTGGTCCACCATAGGAGGATTCTAATCAATACCTTCGAAGAGGAACTTGAAAAGGTTTCCTGGATGATATTTTTTTTAAAATTAATAGGTGAGAAGTATGTTAGGAAGTATTAAACATAACTATAAAAATAGCCTTCACTGACATATTGGTCAATAATCAAAGTGAATTTATAAAATATGAGGCATTAGGAGTGAATTTCTTCTGACAAGTCTTACCACAAGGGCACTTAATGGTAAATTTTTCAATAGCCGCGCCTTAGGGAATCACAGTTTAAAGAGTGCTGCTATACAATTTTATTTCATATGACATGTTTATTCATTGCTCTTATATTACCCTATGCTATTTTAAAGAGAGGAAAATCACTTTTAAGTGTAGGCATACTTCCAATGTAGCCATGTGCGTAACAAAATGCTAAATATACTCACTGTTAGTGTCAGTGTTTGCATACTTCCACCAGGGATCAAAACACATTTTCATGTGCATCTTAGGTGTCCCATTCTGAATAAATTTTTCATCATTCCATTAGGTCATGACATAAAAAATTTCCACTAGTGGTTGTGCTTGTTTAATAAGCTTCATTCTCCCTTAGAAGATCATATTGGCTGGCTCATTCTCATGATTCCTTGAGCATAACAACACCTATGGAAATGCTCTGTTCACTTGGAAGTCTTTAAAGTCAAAATTTCATTCTAAAAGTCAGGTTAAAAAAGCAGTCCCATTAGGTCATTAGGGTTTTACATTTCTCAAGGTCACTCCTTCATTTAGATAAGGTCAACACATATATGAGAGGGACTAAATAAGATCATCATGATGTATTTATTGTACTTTCAAAGTTGTATTTTTAGTTTAATAAATTTTATATAAAAATGTCATTTTGATAGAAAAGTAAAATATGCAATTTATTTTAATTTTTCGAAATGTAATTTTATGTTATCATATGTAATAAATGAAATCATGAGTTTTCATTTATGTTATCATATGTAATAAGTGAAATCATGTCCAGCCTAAGTGAGAAAAGAAAGCTAGACTCCATGTCTTGATCAACCTGCAATGCCAAAAGGTCAGAAAGCAAAAAGAGTATCAGTGTCAAAGAGGAAAAATGAACATTAGAAAAGTGGGTAATTTGAATTAAATTTCAAATCCACTAAAGCTATAAAGCCCACCAAGCACTTCAAAACAAGTCACTGTTTCCATTCAAGTATTAAGATTCTTTAGCAAACGATAAAATCTAAGTTTTTAAGAAGTTTGGGAAAAAATTTATTGGCGCTGCATTTTTTCACCTAAGCACTAATTTTTGAGAATTGCACCAATACCCAGCCGCGCTGCGCTAATGCCTAATAAATGTAGTGCATTTTACACATGCGTTGCGCTAATAACTAGAGGCACTGCGCTAATGTCCAAGCGCAACACTAATGCACAGTTTGGTCTATAAGCCTCAAAAATTGGTCCAGGTGTTTCCAAAACTTTAACAAAGTTTCTCTAAAGCCTTTGACAAGTAAGTAACATATAAAATTCACCCCCAGGCTGTCTTCGAAAGGATTTTCATGGTGATTTTTTTTTCTTTGGGAAATTTGGAGGTTGGATAAGCTATAAAACCCTAGATTCAGTCTTTGTTCCCATTGTTCCAAAATTTTCCACTCATAAACCTCACATTTTCTTCCGCCATCATATTCCTATTCCCTAGACCCTACTCCTTCCCCAAAATACCATATCTCTATTCCCTAAAGCCTATTTCACTTCCCCATTTCCATCTACCTCTTCCCTAGGGTTTCAAAGCTTTCAAACTCAAAATTTTGGAGGAGGAGGACAGAGATATTAGTGAGGAACAATCACCAAAGAAAAGTGATCACAAAGGAGGGAAAATTAATAGATTTGAACCAATAACCATAAGGGAACTCATGGCCTCTCCTCTTACTGTGTCTTGTTTCAAACATATTAGTTGCTTTGAGTTTTGTGAGAGGGTGTAGCAGATTATATATTAGCATGGGCTAACAAGGTTGTTCATCAAAAATCTTCATGATGGACATGTCACTCTTGTTGGGGTCAATTTTACCGTGCCTTCTAGTGCTATTTCAGCTGCTACGGGGATCCCTAATGTGGGAGAGGAATGGTTTAAAAAGGTAAATCTTGATCTGAGCTATTATGAGCCATACCTCAAACCTAGATACAAGGATGTTAAGAAAACTATTTTCCCTTTCTCTCATCTCCTTGATTGTTATGTTCCCATGATGAAAATAATCATGAAGTATTTCACTTGTGAGGGGATATTTTCTTGACTCTATTCATACCATATCAAACTCCTCAGGCACTTCACTAGAGTTAGAATGCTTCATATACCTTATTATCTCTCCCAAAGCATTGAAAAGATGGCATACATTGTACAAAGGAGGCATTATAATCATCAAATGCAGAGTCTTTTTCACCATTCACTCATTAACATGGTAGTCATGCATCAACTTGAGCAGAAGAACATTTCATGGGATACATTCATTGCAAATGAAGTTTTCACTACCCCACCTAGTCATCACGAGCAGAGCATCCCTTCACCATCTCATCCCCCCATATCCACTTCTCCATCTCAGTTTGTTGCTGATATATCATCACCTATTCATATGCCTTCACCTCATGTTAACCCTACTTCTTCACCTTTCCGTAATCCTTCACCATCATCAGATCATGATACTGAAGCATCAAGTAGTGAAAATGACATTGAGGCAACTTGGGCTAATGTGAATGATGTTGAGCCATTTCCAAAGACCTATCAGAGAGGCCACATGAATGTGTTTGATTCACTTAGAGTGAAAGGGGCCATGCCTTCTTCATCAATAAAACAGGTGGGACAAGGGCAAAGAAAAGGCTAAAGAGATAATCATTGAAGAGCAAGAGGACAAACATGAAACAGAGCAGGAGTTTCAACTGATTGACCTTGATGAGGAGGATGAGGATAGAATCACTAGTGCATTAATTAGAAGCAAAAAGAGGAAAATATTAGTGAACTTCAAGCTAATCTTGGTAGAGCACAATATGTGATTGGTTTTCTTGAGCAACAAAATAAAAAACTGAAGACCAAGCAGATTATCAGTGAGTTAAAGACCATCAAAGCAAAGAAAGATGCATAGAGGGCTTAAGCCTTGTTGAAGGAAACCTTGGAAAAATTTGGTGAGATTTATGATGAGGAGGATCAATCTCCTAGATAGAGACCAAGGACTAGAGGGCTAAAAAGAGCTCTAGCCCTTGAGAGACAGAAAGAAGCTAAGTTGGCAGAGCATCTCACTCCAAGTGAGCTGTTTGCCCTTGAGATTAGTAGAGATAGAGATTCATGGCTTGATAGAGCCAACTTGAATCTAGAGAGCTTGCTAGAGAAGGCTAATAAGGAAAATGATATTTAGAGGGAAATGGCAAAGCATTATGCCATGAGAAACAAAATTGCAAGGGCCAAGCTCAAAAGAGCCCATGCAAAGATTCAAGCTTTGACCGAGAAAAAGGAGAAGGAGAGGTTAGACATAATTTCTGAGGTGTCTCTTCATGCATATAACCCTTTATCACCAAGTAACCTCATAATTTTGACAAATTTTGTCACATTTGGCATTGTCGTACATTTTTTGGATTTTTGGGCAATTTTGACAGATTCACACTGCCAAAAACGCAACGTCCTTGGTGCTGCACTTTTTCTTGGAGCATACAATGGACAAATGGTCACCACCATCATGTTTAGAATGATGATGACATCAAATATAGCTAGTTTTAGAATATTTGGAGGGGAACTAGTCCCTCAAAAAGGAAAAAAACCACCAAACAAACATGTTTCTGCCCTTGTTTTTCCCTAGGAGCTGTGCTAATACCAATCTTGGGAGAAATGTTTTTTGACAGTGTAGATGGGAACCATTTTAGAATATGAATCCATATTTAGAAAATATACTCAGAGATATTTCCAATGAGATATTATGGAGCTTATTTTGACATCAGGAAGGCCTCCAAAAGTGGCTTGCAAGAGAGCCTAGTTTTTCTGTTATGGCACTGCGCTTTTCCCAGGAAATTGCCATTTTCACCATCTTCAGCATATTTTCACTTTTTGACTTTTTATCTGGGGAAATGAAAAATTATTGATGCAAAAGGTCAATATAAATGTAAATATAATTTTTTTATTGTTATCTAGGGTAGATAAATCATATAATTCCTCTAAAGGTCAAATGAATCGGTTTCCTCTCTTTTAGAGGCAAATTGTTGAGTTTTCCTAGTCTTCAGATTCTTGTTTGGGAGTAGGTGAAACTGATCCATATCTCATGGATTCGACTTCCTGAGTCTAGGAAGAGTGGTTTTGAGGTCTATATAATGTATTTTCTCAGTGATTTTAATGGTTGGACTCATTTGGAGCTTTTCCATCTCAAGAGACATATTTTTATCAGTTTGGCTTGGACGTTAATGATAAATTTGCAGCTATTTATTTGGGATCCATGTGGTATGAAATGTTTGACATATTTTATTATTTTTTATCATTTGTATGAATGTATTGTAAGCTCATATACCATTTCCATGTCTATGATATGCTTAATTTCAAGTTGAAAGGAAAAATTCACGTTTCGTGCTCTGGTTTGGGCAATTTTGCATAATTTGTTTATTTTCTTCACTTTAGGGAGAATTCATATCAGATGCTCTTCCTAAATCCTCACCAGTATATTCACCTCACCATAACCATATTTTAATGTCAAACCTTCTACCTACCTTGCCCCTTAGAACACCCTGCAAATTTTGACCTAATTTCCTTTCCCTAGTTGTTTGACTCCTCCTGATCCAGCAAACCCTACACAATCAAAATAAAAACCCTGAGCTGCTATACCTAGCCTAAAATATTCTTTCCTCAGTCATTTTGATTGTGATCCACATGGAGAGAGCCCTCTCTTGGCCTAGTAGGGCCAGCTACTTGGTTAAGCGTGGTTTGAGGTTACCTCAGAATTGCCTCTTTCAGCTTGAGGTTCAATCTGAGTGATAACATTTGGCGACTCCATTGGGGAAGAAAGAGTAAGATTAGATCAACCCAAGTAATAATCTTTCATTGAAATTTTTAAACTTCTGGATGATAATTTTAAATTTTATTCAAAGGCTGAATTGAAAAAATTGTAAAGTGCATATTTGTTTTTGAAATTGGACATATTGGCTTCCCGAAGATACACCAGATCCAACCCTGATCCGAATCCTCCCACCATTTTTAGTGATCCTCAGAACATTGTAAGAAAAGCTAAAGCCTATTTTCTAAAGGAGATGAATGGACAGGAATGTTCAGGAGGACCAGTTAATGGTAGGTTCTTTAAACATTATTATTTCTGATGCAACTTCTGAGAGAATGTTTCACTTTCATTGTAAATACCAGTTTATATTTTCTGCAAGGTTTGGAGTAGATAGTAATCTAGGCTTGGGGCCTGAAGTGAAGGCTATAAATCTTGTTGATTTTCTATTTTTTACAAAGTTTTGGAGTTAAAATTTGAGAGTGTTAGAGTCATTTTAATAGTCTACAGTATTTTGGATTGTTTGACCGTATTTACCCAATGGTTAGGCACTTGGTCTACGGTGTTGTTGACACCTCCAAGGATCTCCCATCCCCAATAAGGCCAATGTTAGTGTTATTATTTTCATACTTCCACCAGGGATCAAAACACATTTGCATGTGCATCTTAGGTGTCCCATTCTGAATAAATTTTTCATCATTCCATTAGGTCATGACATAAAATTGTTCCACTGGTGGTTGTGCTTGTTGAATAAGCTTCATTTCCCCTCAGAAGATCATATTGGCTGACTCATTCTCATGATTCCTTGAGCATGAAAACACCTATGGAAATTCTTTGTTCACTTGGAAGCCTTTAAAGTCAAAATTTCATTCTAAAAGTTAGGTTAAAAAAGAAGTCCCATTAGGTCATTAGGGTTTTTCATTTCTCAAGGTCACTCCTTCATTCAGATAGGGTCAAAACATATATGAGAGGGACTAAATAAGGCCATCATGATGTATTTATTATACTTTCAAGTTGTATGTTTAGTTTAATGAATTTTATATCAAAATCTCATTTTGATAGAAAAGTCAAATATGTAACTTGTTTCAATTTTTCCAAATCTAATTTTATGTTATCATATGTAATAAATGAAATATTGAGCTATCAAAGTGCAATCATGTCTAGCCTAAGTGAGCAAAGAAAGCCAAAATCCATGTCTTGATCAACCTGCAATGTCAAAAGATCAGAAAGCAAAAAGAGTATCAGTGTCAAAGAGGAAAAATGAACATTAGAAAATAGGGAAATCTGAATTAAATTTAAAATCCACTAAATCCATAAAGCCCATCAAGCACTTAAAAACAAGTCATTGTTTCCATTCTACTATTAATAGTCTTCAACAAAGGAGAAAATCCAAGTTTTTGTGAATTTTGGGCAAAAATTTCTTGGCGCTGCATTTTTTCACCTAGGTGCTGCGCTAATGTCCAAGCACTGCGTTAATACCCAACAGCGCTGCGCTAATGCCTGAGAAATGAAGTTCATTTTACATAGGCAATGTGCTAATAACTGGAGGCATTGCACTAATTTCCAAGCACTGCGCTAATGCACAGTTTGGTTTATAAGCCTCAAAACGAGGTCAACGTGTCTCCAAAACTTCAGCAAAGTTTCTCTAAAGCCTTTGACAAGTTAGTAACATATGAAATTCACCCCCTTGTTGTCTTCAAAAGGATTTTCAGGGTGATTTTTTTTTCATTGTGAAATTTGGAGGTTGGATAGGCTATAAAACACTAGATTCAGTCTTTTTTCCCATTGTTCCCAAATTTGCCACTCATAAACCTCGCATTTTCTTCCTCCATCATATCCCTATTCCCTAGACCCTACTCCTTCCCTACAACACCATTTCCCTATTCCCTAAAACCTATTTCACTCCCCCTTCCCCATCTACCTCATCCCTAGGGTTTCGAAGCTTTCAAACTCAAAATGTTGGAAGAGGAGGACAGAGATATCAGTGAGGAACAATCACCAAAGAAAAGTGATCACAAAGGAGGGAAAATTAACAGATTCGAACCAATAACCACAAGGGAACTCATGAAATCTCCTCGTATTGTGTCTTGTTTCAAACATGTTGGTTGCTTTGAGTTTTGTGAGAGGGTGCAACAGATTCTATATCACCCTGGGCTAACAAGGTTGTTCATCAAAAATCTTCATGATGGGCATGTCACTCTTGCTGGGGTCAATTTTACCATGTCCGCTAGTGCTATTTCAGCTGCTACAAGGATCCCTAATGTGGGAGAGAAATGGTTCTAAAAGGTAAACCTTGATCTGAGCTATTTTGAGCCATACCTCAAACCTAGATACAAGGATGCTAAGAAAACTTTTTTCCATTTCTCTCATCTCCTTGATCGGTATGTTCCCATGATGAAAATAATCATGAAGTATTTCACTTATGAGGGGAGATTTTCTTGACTCTATTCATACCTTATCAGACTCCTCATGCACTTCGCTAGAGTCAGAATGCTTCATATACCTTATTATCTCTCCCAAAGCATTGTCAAGATGGCATACATTGTACAAAGGAGGCAATACAATCATCAAATGCAGAGTCTTTTTCACCATTCACTCATTAAGATGGTAGTCATGCATCATCTTGAGTAGAATAAAATTTTATGGGATACATTCATTGCAAATGAAGTTTTCACTATCCCACCTATTCATCATGAGTAGAGCATCCGGTCATCATCTCATCCTCCCATATCCACTTCTCCATCTTAGCCTGCTGCTCATACATCATCACCTAGTCATATGCCTTCACCTCATGTTTACCCTACTTCTACCTTTCCGTAATCCTTCACCATCATCACATCATGATACTGAAGCATCAAGCATTGAAAAGGACATTGAGGCAACTTGGGATAATGTGATTGATGTTGATCCATTTTCCAATACCTATCAGAGAGGCCACATGCATGTGTTTGCTTCACTTGGAGTGAAAGGGGCTATTCCTTTTTCATCAAAAAAACAGGTGGACAAGGGAAAAAAAAAGGCTAAAGAGCCAATCATTGAGGAGCAGGAGGACAAACATGAAACAGAGTAGGAGTTTCAAATGATTGACCTTGATGAGGAGGATGAGGATAGAATCACCAGTGCATTAATTAGAAGCAAAGAGGAAAATATTAGTGAACTTGAAGCTAATATTGACAGAGCAGAATATGTGATTGTTTTTCTTGAGCAAGAGAATCAACAATTGAAGACCAAGGAGATTATCAATGAGGTAAAGACCATCAAAGCAAAGAAAAAGGCATAGAGGGCTTAAGCTGTGTTGGAGGAAAACTTGGACAGATTTGGTGAGATTTATGATGAGGAGGACCAGCCTCCTAGACAGAGACCAAGGACTAGAGAGCTGAAAAGAGCTCTAGCCCTTGAGAGACAGAAAGAAGCTGAGTTGGTAGAGTAGCTCACTCCAAGTGAGCTGCTTGCCCTTGAGATCAGCAGAGGTAGAGAGTCACGTATTTATAGATCCAACTTGCATCTGGAGAGATTTCTAGAGAAATCCAAGAAGGACAATGATATTCAGAGGAAAATGGCAAAGCACTATGCCATGAGAAACAAAATTGCAAGGGCCAAGCTCAAAAGAGCCCATGCAAAGATTCAAGCTTTGACCAAGAAAAAGGAGAAGGAGAGGTTAGACATACTTTCTGAGGTCTCTCTTCATGCCTCTAACCCTTTAGTAGCAAGTAACATCACAATTTTGACAAATTCTGGCACATTTGGAACTGTGGTGCATTTTTTGGATTTTTGGGCAATTTTGACACCAGACACACTGCAAAAAATGTAGTGCTCTTGGCGTTCCGATTTTTCTTGGAGCATCCAATGGAAAAATGGTCATGAAAATCATGTTAAAAATGATGAGGACATTAACTCCAACAAGTTTCAAAATATTTGGAGGAGAACTGGTCCCTCAAAAAGACAAAAAACCAACAAAAAACTTGTTTCTGCCCTTGTTAATACCAATCTTGGCGGAAAAGATTTTTTCCTGGGAAGATTGGCACCATTTTAGAATATAAAGACATATTTAGAAACTAGACTCAGAGAGATTTCCAATGAGCTATTATGGAGCTGCTTTGGACACCGAGAAGGCCTCCAAAAGGGGCTTGCAAGAGAAGCTATTTTTTTTGTTATGGTGCTGCACTTTTGCCAGGAAATTGTCATTTTCACCATTTTCAACATATTTTGACTTTTTGAATTTTTATCTTGGGAAATGAAAAAATATTGATGTAAAAGGTCAAGATAAATCTAAATCTCATTTTTTTATTTTTATCTAGGTAGATACATCAGATAAGTCCTCTAGAGGTCAAATGAATCAGTTTCCTTTCTTTTAGAGGCAAATTGTGGAGTTTTCCTAGTCCTCAGATTCTTGTTTGGGAGTAGGTGAAACTAATACCTATCTCATGGATTTGACTCCCAAAGGCTAGGAAGAGTGGTTTTTAGGTATATATGATGTATTTTCTCAGTGATTGTAATGTTTGGACTCATTTGGAGCTTTTCCATCTCAAGAGACATATTTGTATCAGTTTGGCTTGGACATTAATGATAAGTTTGCAGCTATTTCTTTGGGATCCATGTGATATGAAATATTTGACATAGTTTATTCTCTGTGATCATTTTTATGAATGTATTTTAAGATCATAAGCCATTTACATGTCTATGATATGCTTAATTTCAAGTTGAAAGGCAAAATTCATGTTTCATGCTCTGTTTTGGGGAATTTTGCATAATTGGTTTATTTTCTTCAGTTTAGCGAGAATTCATTTCAAATGCTCTTTCTAACTCCTCAAAAGTCTATTAACATAACCATAATCATATTTTAATGTCAAACCTTCTACCTACCTTGCCCCTCAGAAAACCCTGCAAATTTTGACCTAATTTCCTTGCCCTAGTTGTTTGACTCCTCCTGATCGAGCAAACCCTACACAATCAAAATCAAAACCCTGAGCTACCATACCTAGCCTTAAATCTTCTTTCCTCAGTCATTTTTACTATGATCCATATGGAGAGATCCCTATCCTGACCTATTAGAGCTAGCTACTTGGGTAAGCGTGGTTTGAGGTTACCTCAGAATTGCCTCTTTCAACCTGAGGTTCAATCTGAGTGATAAAATTTTGGTGACTCGGCTGGGGAAGAAAGAGTAAGATGAGATCAACCCCAGTATTAAGTTTTCATTGAAATTCTTAAACTTTTGGATGATAAGTTTAGAGTTTATTCAAAGGCTAAATTGAAAAATTTGTAAAGTGCATATTTGTTTTTGAAATTGGACATATTGGCTTCTCGAAGATACCCCAGATCCAACCCTGATCCGAATCCTCCCACCATTTTTAGTGATCCTCAAAACATTGGAAGAAAAACTAAATCCTATTTGCTAAAGGAGATGAATGGACATGAATGTTCAGGAGGACCATTTAATGGTAGGCTCTAGAAACATTATTATTTCGTATGTAACTTCTGAGAGAATGTTTCACTTTCATTGTAAATACCAGTTTATATTTTCTGCAAGGTTTGGAGCAGATAGTCATCTAGGCTTGGGGCTAGAGGTGAAGGCTATAAAGCTTGTTTATTTTCTATTGTTTAAAAAGTGTTGGAGTTAAAATTTGAGAGTTTCAGAGTCATTTTTTGAGTCAGTTCCCACTCACTTTAAATAGTTATTAAGTCAATTTCATAATCTGCAGTCTTTTGGATTGTTTGACCATATTTATCCAATGGTTAGGCACTTGGTCTACGGTGTTCTTGACACCTCCAAGGAGCTGTAGAAATTATATAAAAAATGCATTATATATCCAAGATTCTCCTGATCACACAATATTTCAACTTCATGCACAATACAGAATCTCTTCTACTATTGATCATCATATGCGGAAATTAAATCAATTGCATGCACACATTGAAACCATAAAAATTCACACATATGAACATAGTGTTTTAACGGGAAATCCTGAAGCTAAAAACCCAAACTATCTGTATATAATATATGTCATAGAAAGCATGTAACAATATTCATACAAAGCTTCTCACAAGCTCTCAGTACAATACAATCGCTACACACTAATCAGGTCTTGATCTAGCAAATCCATGCACCGATCTCTGCCACCTGCTAGCCTGCCTCTACTACGTAATCCATGCTGAAGAATGGCTCTGAATCAACTTGAATTGGTCCAGCCTTGCTCACACAATCCTCATTGGCATATCCATCAATGCGTGGTGCAAAATCATGTAACACTATAGTCACAATTGATAGTCAACTTTCCCTTTCACCTATCTCTCCACTGGTCTCCACTGAAACTGTCCATGCACTATAGTTAACTGATGTATTCTTAAAATGAGTTAATATTTAGTGAATTAATTAATAATTAATTCACACCACTCTCACTATTGTATCAATCAGTTAGACTAGATACAACTAGCTCAACTGTGTCTAACTGAGTTAAACTGAACACAAGTCCATCAACTACCTCAATAACTCCACCAAACTCTGTCACATGAGTTCTAACTGAAGTCTCCATGCAATAGCTCCACTTAACCCTCAGGAAAAGTGTAATTCCTTCTGTCAACTCCTGTGCCACATCTGTGCACTTTACTAAAGTGCTCCAAGAGAATAAGTTAATGTTTATAGTCCAAATATTATTAAGAGCTAATAATATTCGACATATCTATTTTTAGACTGGCAATCTAAAAATAGATTCTGCCCAATATGTCTAAAAATAGAAGTCCATCTATTTTTTCCAACTTGACCAACCATCGACAAATAGCATCCTGAAACTCATAGAATATGATCGACATGTCTAAAAATAGACTTGCGCCAAAATAGCCTGCGGGCCCACTTAGTGAAGGCGACTCTTTTCACTAAGCTCATCATCTTGTTGCAATCTCAACAGGAGCTGCCATCCCTAATAGGGCCAATGTTAGTGTCAGTATTTGCATACTTCCACCAAGGATCAAAACACATTTTCATGTGCATCTTAGGTGTCCCATTCTGAACAGATTTTTCATAATTCCATTAGGTCATGACATAAAATTGTTCCACTGGTGGTTGTGCTTGTTGAATAAGCCTCATTTTCCCTCATAATATCATATTGGATGACTCATTTTCATGATTCCTTGAGCATATAAAAACCTATGGAAATGTTTTGTTCACTTGGAAGCCTTTAAAGTCAAAATTTCATTCTAAAAGTCTGGTTAAAAAAGCAGTCCCATTAGGTCATTAAGGTTTTTCATTTCTCAAGGTCACTCCTTCATTAAAATAAGATTAGAACAAATATGAGAGGGACTAAATAGGATCATCATGATATATTTATTATACTTTCAAAGTTATTTTTTTAGTTTAATGAATTTTATATCAAAATGTCATTTTGATAGAAAAGTCAAATATGTAATTTATTTCAATTTTTCCAAATGTAATTTTATGTTATCATATGTAATAAATGCAATCCTGAGTTGTCAAAGTGCAATCATGTCCAACCTAAGTGAGCAAAGAAATCCAAACTCCATGTATTGATCAACCTACAATGCCAAAAGGTCAGAAAGCAAAAAGAGTATCAATGTCAAAGAGGAAAAATGGACATTAGAAAATTGGGTAACTATAATTAAATTTCAAATCCACTAAAGCTATAAAGCCCACCAAGAACTTAAAAACAAGTCATTGCTTCCATTCAACTATTGAGGGTCTTCAGCAAAGGATAAAATCAGAGTTTTTGAGAAGTTTGGGCAAAAATTTCTTGGCGCTACGTTTTTTCACCTAGGTGCTGCGCTAATACCCAACCGCGCTGCACTAATGCTTGAGAAACAAAGTGAATTTTACATAGGCACTGTGCTAATAATCGTTGGCGCTGTACTAATGCCCAAGCTCTGCTCTAATGCACAATTTGGTCTATAAGCCTCAAAAATCGGTCAAGGTGCCTCCAAAACTTCAACAAAGTTTCTCTAAAGCCTTTGACAAGTAAGTAACATATGAAATTCACCCCCTTGTTGTTCAAAAGGATTTTCATGGTGATTTTGTTTTCTTTGTGAAATTTGGAGGTTGGATAGGATATAAAACCCTAGATTCATTATTTGTTCCCATTGTTCCCAAATTTTCCACCCATAAACGTGACATTTTCTTCCTCCATCATATCCCTATTCCCTAGACCCTACTCCTTCCCTTCAACACCATATCCTATTCCTTAAAGCCTATTTCACTCCCCCATCCCCATATACCTCATCCTATGGTTTCAAAGCTTTCAAACTCAAAATGTTAGAAGAGGAGGACATAGATATCAATGAGGAACAATCACCAAAGAAGAGTGATCACAAAGGAGGGAAAATTAATAGATTTGAACCAATAACCACAAGGGAACTTATGGCCTCTCCTCTTACTGTGTCTTTTTTCAAGCATGTTGGTTGCTTTGAGTTTTGTGAGAGGGTGAAATAAATTCAATATCACCCTGGGCTAACAAGGTTGTTCACCACAAATCTTCATTATGGGCATGTCACTCTTGCCAGGGTCACTTTTACCATGTCCGCTAGTGCTATTTCAGCTGCTACGGGGATCCTTAATGTGGGAGAGAAATAGTTTAAAAAGGTAAACCTTGATCTGAGCTATTTTGAGCCATACCTCAAACCTAGATACAAGGATGCTAAGAAAATTGTTTTCCCTTTCTCTCATCCCCTTGACTGGTATGTTCCCATGATGAAAATAATCATGAAGTATTTCACTTGTGAGGGGATATTTGCTTGACTCTATTCATACCATATCATACTCCTCATGCACTTCAATAGAGTTTGAATGCTTCATATACCTTATTATCTCTCCCAAAGCATTGAAAATATGGCATACATTGTACAAAGGAGGCATTATAATCATCAAATGCATAGTATTTTTCACCATTCACTCATTAAGATGGTAGTCATGCATCAACTTGAGCAGAAGAACATTTCATGGGATGCATTCATTGCAAATGAAGTTTTCACTACCCCACCTAGTCATCATGAGCAGAGCATCCCTTCATAATCTCATCCTCCCATATCCACTTCTCCATCTTAGCCTGCTGCTCATACATCATCACCTAGTCATATGCCTTCACCTCATGTTGACCCTACTTCTTCACCTTTCCGTAATCCTTCACCATCATCACATCATGATACTAAAGCATTAAGCAGTGAAAAGAACATTGAGGCAACTTGGGCTAATGTGAATAATGTTGAGCCATTTCCCAAGACCTATCAAAGAGGCCACAGGCATGTGTTTTCTTCACTTGGAGTGAAAGAGACCATGCCTTCTTCATCAAAACAATAGGTGGAAAAGGTAAAATAAAAGGCTAAAGAGCCAATCATTGAGGAGTAGGAGGACAAACATGAAACATAGTAGGAGTTTCAGCTGATTGACCTTGATGAGGAGGATGTGTATAGAATCAATAGTGCATTAATTAGAAGCAAAGAGGCAAATACCAGTGAACTTAAAGTTAATATTGACAGAGCACAATATTTGATTGGTTTTCTTGAGCAAGAGAATCAACAACTGAAGACTAAGAAAATTATCAGTGAGGTAAAGACCATCAAAGTGAAGAAAGAGGTTGAGAGGGCTTAAGCCTCTTTGGAGGAAACCTTGGATAGATTTGGTGAGAATGATGATGAGGAGGATCAACATCCTAGACAGAGACCAAGGATTAGAGGGCTGAAAATAGCTCTAGCCCTTGAGAGAGAGAAAGAAGCTGAGTTGGCAGAGTAGCTCACTCAAAGTGAGCTGCTTGCCCTTGAGATTAGCAGAAATAGAGAGTCATGTCTTGTGTTATCACAAATTTTTTTTTGATAGGCTACTAATTAGACAATCTCATGCAACTATTTCAAACCAATCTTGTGACTGAGGCTTAGCCTCCTTAGTCTGAGAGGGCTCTCTCAAGGGTTAATGATATTGGATAAGGATATAGATGGCTAACTCTATGTAGGAAATAACTTTCTTATCATGAGTGTAGGCTGAAAATAATATCAGTATGTAAACATTGGGCTTATGGAGTCAACACTTTTAGTGATTTAGTGAGTTCAATTGACATGGAAGCTGAGGCAGGTTAGAGTTTTTAGATGTAGGCCACACACACATGAAATTGGAAAATACATAGTCAATTCATCCATAAAGGAATTCAGAGCATCACATGAATGAATTCTGAGTATTATAAATTAAAACCATTGCAATGAGATACATAAAAAGTATAGATAAGATAGGAAAGCACTAAAAACTCATTCATAATCTCAGGTTGGTCAAGTAACAAATATCTGTATTATTGAAACAATCAATTTACAATAAGCTGCAATTTAGCCAAAAATATCCAACCCTTGACCAATTCGACTCTATTCTATTTAATAGACTTTTTGCATCATCAGATGATCTGCCTCCTGGCTAGATTCATTGAATTTTGCCTAATGACACCTTGCATAACCATAAAACATCTATTTAATGACAAAATGACAGCTATCCTACTTGACAGTCCTTTTCCTAATAGGACTCAAACTGATCATTATTACATTTAACAACCTTATCTTCTAGAGAAATTACATCTTTAAAAAATATGCTTTTACATGGTAGAATTGGGGTGATGGGATTCATCACTACCTGACCACTTAATTGAACTCCTCTAACATTGGAAACAAAACCCTGTTGTTTAGGCAAACTGGTCTTCTTCTTCCACGAATGCTTTGGCTGCTAATTTATATTCATTTCATGGTATTTAAGTGCTGAATAACTATTTTCATGATCCTATAACACTTGGATAATACCCAAATATCCATATATTCCCAAAAATCTACTTAAAAAGCTCCCACACAGTATGCTACGAAGTAAGGCAGTTTCGTAGCATACATTCGTAGCGCTGCAAAAATGCCATTCACCCTCAATATTTTTTATTCTTTTATTTGGTATGGTCTTCATCCTTAGACACATCTCCCATGCAAATTTCGTGTTCTGAAAGCTCCAAAAAGTGGTTCAAAAAGGAAAATAAAAGCTACAGTAGTTTCGTAGCGTTTTGCTGTCCTTCAAGCCCAGGCATGCTACGAAACTGCTGAAAAGTGCTAAAATTCCAGATTTTTGTGTAACTTGAAACATAAACCTCATAAATCCAAAAAATTGTTTCTAAGATGCCATTAGCCTTAAAAAACATAAACCAGCTCACCTTATGATCCTTGAGGTGTCAATCTCACCTTTCATATTTAAGACATCCTTGCAGATTTTTCCTGTTTTTTTTTTCTTTTTTAAATAGGTCTTAGAACAAAGCCTATATCTTATAATACGTGATGTAATTTTCAAAACGGGAGGAGTTTTTTGTCAATATGAATGTTCTAAAGAAAAAATTCTCTTGGGTTGTAGAAAACCATCTCCAGCTGTCCATAATCAGCATTTAAAAAACATGTATAAAACATGAAAACTCTGTTTTCTGAAAATAGGGCTTCAAAGAA
Organism: Pinus albicaulis; assembly: GCA_034641835.2. Lineage (NCBI taxonomy): Eukaryota > Viridiplantae > Streptophyta > Pinopsida > Pinales > Pinaceae > Pinus > Pinus albicaulis. Next base: position 849,442,741 of record CM076579.1, read on the forward strand.
ATCCTTGTATATCCCAATTGATAACAACTATGAGAAACGTGAGAGGTTATTGTTATTTGATATGTTCTTGAAAGTAACCTCTCTCATTTTCTTAAAATACCTTTCTATTTGCCCAAAAACAGCCTTTGAAGTTAACTACTCAAAGTCGAAAAATAGAGAAATGCTTCATATTTCGCTACGAAACTTTCAAGAGTTTTGTAGTGTTTTCTGCCTATTTTACATTGAATTTGCTACGAAAGTAGGGATTCTTGGCTAAAATTACCTTTTCAAAGTTGTATGCTTGGAAAATTAAAAATATCAGAAAGTTATGATTAATGTGACATGAGGGGATTTGAATGAGAGTGATTTTAGACCTTAGGATAGGCTAAATAAGAAAAATAAAAAAATTTCCTTAACCAAGTAATGAAAAATGAATTCTATGACTCTACCTTTGACACATGAACCTCTAGGATTTTGTCAAATGATGCTTCATTTTTATGAGTGATAACAACTTGATAGAGCCAACTTGCATCTGGAGAGCTTGCTAGAGAAGGCCAAGAAGGACAATGATATTTAGAGAAAAATGGCAAAGCACTATGCCATGAGAAACAAAATTGCAAGGGCCAAGCTCAAAAGAGCCCATGCAAATATTCAAGCTTTGACCAAGAAAAAGGAGAACGAGAGGTTAGAAATACTTGCTAAGGTGTATCTTCATGCCTCTAACCTTTTATTAGCAAGTAACCTCACAATTTTGAAAAATTTTGGCACATTTCACACTGTGGTGCATTTTTTGGATTTTTGGGCAATTTTGACACACAGTCACATTGCCAAAAACGCAGCACCCTTAGCGCTGCAATTTTTCTTGGAGAATCCAATGGAAAAATAGTCACCACAATCATGTTCACAATGATGAGGACATCAACTCCAACAAGTTTCAGAAGATTTGGATGAGAACTGGTTCCTCAAAAAGGAAAAAAACCACCAAAAAAACATGTTTCTACCCTTGTTTTTACCTAGGCGCTACACTAATACTAGTCTTGGGAGAAATGATTTTTGACAAGGCCGATGAGCACTATTGTAGAAGATGAAGACATATTTAGAAACTAGACTTAGAGATATTTCCAATGAGCTATTATGGAGCATATTTTGACACCGGGAAGACCTCCAAAAGTGGCTTGCAAGAGAGGCTATTGTTTTTTGTTATGGCATTGTGTTTTTGCCAAGAAATTGTCATTTTCACCATCTTCAGCATATGTTGACTTTTTGACTTTTTATCTTGGGAAATGAAAAATTGTTTATGTAAAAGGTCAAGATAAATGTAAATCTCATGTTTTTATTTTTATCTAGGGTATATACATCAGATAAGTCCTCTAGAGGTCAAATGAATCAGTTTCCTCTCTTTTAGAGGAAAATTGTTGAGATTTCCTAGTCTTGAGATTCATGTTAGGGAGTAGGTGTAACTGATCCATATCTCATGGATTCAACTCCCTAAGGCTAGGAAGAGTGGTTTTGAGGTATATATGATGTATTTTCTCAGTGATTGTAATGTTTGGACTCATTTGGAGCTTTAGCATCTCAAGAGATATATTTGTATCAGTCTGGCTTGGACATTAATGTTAAATTTGCAGCTATTTCTTTGGGATCCATGTGGTATGCAATGTTTGACATAGTTTCTTCTTTGTGATCATTTTTATGAATGTATTGTAAGATCATAAACCATTTCCATGTCTATGATATGCTTAATTTCAAGTTGAAAGGAAGAATTCATGTTTCATGCTCTGTTTTAGGGAATTTTGCATAATTTGTTTATTTTCTTCAGTTTAGGTCGATTCATTTGAGATGCTCTTCCTAACTCCTCACCAGTCTATTCACCTCACCATAATCATATTTTAATTTTAAACCTTCTACCTACCTTGCCCCTTATAACACCTTGCAAATTTTGACCTAATTTCCTTGCCCTAGCTGTTTGACTCCTCCTGATCCAGCAAACCCTACACAATCAAAATCAAAACCCTGAGCTACTATACCTAGACTAAAATTTTCTTTCCTCAGTCATTTTGACTGTGATCCATATGGAGAGAGACCTATCCTAGCCTAGTAGGGCTAGCTACTTAGATAAGTGTTGTTTGAGGTTACCTCAGAATTGCCTCTTTTAGCTTGAGGTTCAATCTAAGTGATAACATTTTGGCGACTCTGCTCGGGAGGAAAGAGTAAGATCAGATCAACGCAGTAATAAGTTTTCATTGAAATTATTAAACTTGTGGATGATAATTTTATATTTTATTCAAAGGATGAATTGAAAAATTTGTAAAGTGCATATTTGTTTTTGAAATTGGAGATACTGGCTTCCCGAAGATACACAAGATCCAACCCCGATCTGAATCCTCCCACCATTTTTAGTGATCCTCAGAACATTGGAAGAAAAACTAAAGCTTATTTTATAAAGGAGATGAATAGATAGGAATGTTTAGGAGGACTAGTTAATGGTAGGCTCTTGAAACATTATTATTTCTGATGCAACTTTTGAGAGAATGTTTCACTTTCATTGTAAATGCCAGTTTATATTTTCTGCAAGGTTTGGAGAAGATAGTCATGTAGGCTTGGGGCCTGAAGTGAAGGATATAAAGCTTGTTTATTTTTTGTTGTTTACAAATTTTTGGAGTTAAAATTTGTGAGTGTCAGAGTCAGTTCCCAGTCACTTTAAATAGTTTTTGAGTTAGTTTAACAATCTACAGTCTTTTGGATTGTTTGATCGTATTTACCCAATGGTTAGGCACTTGGTCTGCGACATTCTTGACACCTCTAAGGAGCTTCCATCCCCAATAAGGCCAATGTTAGTGTTAGTATTTTCATAATTCTACCAGAGATAAAAACACATTTGCATGTGCATCTTAAGTGTCCCATTCTGAATAAACTTTTCATCATTCCATTAGGTCATGACATAAAATTCTTCCACTAGTGGTTGTGCTTGTTGAATAAGCTTCATTTTCCCTTAGAATATCATATTGGCTGACTCATTCTCATGATTCCTTGAGCATAACAACACCTATGGAAATGCTCTGTTCACTTGGAAGTCTTTAAAGTAAAAATTTCATTCTAAAATTCAGGTTAAAAAAGCAGTCCCATTAGGTCATTAGGATTTTGCATTTCTCAAGGTCACTCCTTCATTCAGATAAGGTCAGCACATATATGAGAGGGAATAAATAAGATCATCATGATGTATTTATTATACTTTCAAGTTTGTATTTTTAGTTTAATGAATTTTATATCAGAATGTCATTTTGATAGAAAAGTCAAATATGTAATTTATTTCAATTTTTCAAAATGTAATTTTATGTTATCATATGTAATAAATGAAATCCTGAGCTGTCAAAGTGAAATAATGTCCAACCTAAGTGAGCAAAGAAAGCCAAACTCCATGTCTTGATCAACCTACAATTCCAAAAGGTCAGAAAGCAAAAAGAGTATCAGTGTTAAAGAGGGAAAATGAACATTCGAAAAGTGGGTAATTTGAATTAAATTTCAAATCCACTAAAGCTATAAAGCCCACCAAGCACTTCAAAACAAGTCATTGTTTCCATTCAACTATTAAGAGTCTTCAGTAAAGGAGAAAATTTGAGTTTTTGAGAAGTTTGGGCAAACATTTCTTGGCGATGCGTTCTTTCACCTAGGCATTGTGCGAATGTCCGAGAGCTACGCTAATACCCAACTGCGCTATGCTAATGCCTGAGAAACACAGTGAATTTTACACATGAATTGTGCTAATAATTGGAGACGTTGCGCTAATGTCCAAGCACTATGCTAATGCACCGTTTGGTCTATAAGCCTCAAAACGCGGTCAATGTGCCTCCAAAACTTCAACAAAGTTTCTCTAAAGCCTTTGACAAGTAAGTAACATATGAAATTCACCTCCTTGCTATATTCAAAAGGATTTTCATGGTGATTTTGTTTTCTTTGTGAAATTTGGAGGTTGGATAGGCTATAAAACCATAGATTTAGTCTTTGTTGCCATTGTTCCCAAATTTTCCACTCATAAACCTCACATTTTCATCCTCTATCATATCCCTATTCTCTAGACCCTACTCCTTCCCTAAAACACCATATCCCTATTCCCTAAAGCCTATTTCACTCCCCCATCCCCATCTACCTCATCCCTATGGTTTCAAAGCTTTCAAACTCAAAATGTCGGAAGAGGAGGACAAAGATATTAGTGAGGAACAATCACCAAATAAAAGTGATCAGGAAAGAAGGGAAAATTAACAGATTTGAACCAATAAACACAAGGGAATTCATGGTCTCTCCTCTTAATGTGTCTTTTTTCAAACATGTTGGTTGCTTCTAGTTTTGTGAGAGGGTGTAGCAGATTCAATATCACCCTGGGTGAACAAGGTTGTTCATCACAAATCTTCATGATGGGCATGTCACTCTTGCTGGGGTCACTTTTACCATGTTTTCTAGTGCTATTTCAGCTGCTACAGGGATCCCTAATGTGGGAGAGAAATGGTTTAAAAAGGTAAACCTTGATCTGAGCTATTTTGAGCCATACCTCAAACCTAGATACAAGGATGCTAAGAAAACTATTTTCCCTTTCTCTCAACTCCTTGACCAGTATGTTCCCATGATGAAAATAATCATGATGTATTTCACTTGTGAGGGGAGATTTTCTCGAATCTATTCATACCATATCAAATTCCTCATGCACTTCACTATAGTTAGAATGCGTCATATACCTTATTATCTCTCCCAAAGCATTGAAAAGATGGCATGCATTGTACAAAGGAGGCATTATAATCATCAAATCCAGAGCCTTTTTCACCATTCACTTATTAAGATGGTAGTCATGTATAATCTTGAGCAGAAGAACATTTCATGGGATACATTCATTGCAAATGAAGTTTTCACTACCCCACATAGTCATAATGAGTAGAGCATCCCTTCATCATCTCATCCTCCCATATCCACTTCTCCAACTCAGGCTATTGCTCATACATCATCACCTAGTCATATGCCTTCACCTCATGTTGACCCTACTTCTTCACCTTTCCGTAATCCTTCACCATCATCGCATCATGATACTAAATCTTCAAGTAGTGAAAAGGACATTGAGGCAACTTGGGCTAATTTGACTGATGTTGAGACATTTCCCAAGACCTATCAGAGAGGCCACAGGCATGTGTTTTCTTTACTTGGAGTGAAAGGGGCCATGCCTTCTTCATCAACAAAATAGGTGGACAAGGGCAAAGAAAAGGCTAAAGAGCCAATCAGTGAGGAGCAGGAGGACAAACATGAAACGGAGTAGGAGTTTCAGCTAATTGACCTTGATGAGGAGGATGAGGATAGAATCACCAGTGCACTAATTAGAATCAAAGAAGAAAATATTAGTGAACTTCAAGCTAATATTGACAGAGCACAATATGTGATTGGTTTTCTTGAGCAAGAGAATCAACAAGAGAAGACCAAGGCAATTATCAGTGAGGTAAAGACCATAAAAGCAAAGAAAGAGGCTGAGAGGGCTAAAGCCTTGTTGGAGGAAAACTTGGACAGATTTGGTGAGATTGATGATGAGGAGGATCAACCTCCTAGACAGAGACCAAGGACTAGAGGTCTGAAAAGGGCTCTAGCCCTTGAGAGACAGAAAGAAGCTGAGTTGGTAGAGAAACTCACTCCAAGTGAGTTGCTTGCCCTTGAGATTAGCAGAGATAGAGAGTCATGGATTGATAGAGCCAAATTGAATCTGGAGATCTTGCTAGAGAAGGCCAAGAAGGACAATGATATTCAGAGGAAAATGGCAAATCACTATGCCATGAGAAACAAAATTGCAAGGGCCAAGCTCAAAAGAGCCCATGAAAAGATTCAAGCTTTGACCAAGAAAAATGAGAAGGAGAGGTTAGACATACTTAGTGAGGTGTATATTCGTGCCTCTAACCCTTTATCAGTAAGTAATCTCACAATTTTGACAAATTTTGGCACATTTGGCACTGTGGTGCATTTTTTTGGATTTTGGGCAAATTTGACACACAATTACACTGCAAAAAGATGCAACGACGCTTTTTCTTGGAGTATCCAATGGAAACATGGTCACCACCATAATGTTCATAATGATGAGGAAATCAACTCCAGCAAGTTTTAGAAGATTTGGAGGAGATTTGGTCCCTAAAAAAGGCAAAAAACCACCAAAATAACATGTTTCTTCCCTTGTTTTTGCCTGGGCGCTGTGCTAATACTAGTCTTGGGAGAAATGATTTTTGACAGGGCATATGGGCACCATTTTATAATATGAAGACTTATTTAGAAACTAGACTCAGAGATATTTCCAATCAGCGATTATGGAGCTGATTTAGACACTGGGAAGGCTTCGAAAATTAGCTTGTAAGAGTGGCTATTTTTTCTGTTATGGCAATGCGCTTTTGTGAGGAAATTGTCATTTTCACCATCTTCAGCTTATTTTGACTTTTTGACTTTTTATCTTGGGAAATGAAATATTATTGATGTAAAAGGTCAAGATAAATGTAAATCTCATTTTTTTTTTGTTATCTAGGGTATATACATCAGATATGTCCTCTAGAGGTCAAATGAATTAGTTTCCTCTCTTTTAGAGGAAAATTGTTGAGTTTTCCTAATCTTCATATTCTTGTTTGGGAGTAGGTGAATCTAATCCCTATCTCATGGATTTGAATCCTTGAGGCTAGGAAGAGTGGTTTTTAGGTCTATATGATTTATTTTCTCAGTGATTGTAATGGTTGGAATCTTTTGGAGCTTTGGCATCTCAAGAGACATATTTGTATTAGTTTGGCTTGGACATTAATGTTAAATTTGCAGCTATTTCTTTGGGATCCATATGGTATGAAATTTTTGACATAGTTTCTACTTTGTGATCATTTTTATGAGTGTATTGTAAGCCCATAAACCATTTCCATGTCTATGATATTCTTATTTTCAAGATGAAAGGCATAATTCATGTTTCATGCTCTGTTTTGGGGAATTTTGCATAATTTGTTTATTTTCTTCAGTTTAGGGAGAATTCATTTCAAATGCTCTTCCTAACTCCTCACCAATCTATTCACCTCACCATAATCATATTTTAATGTAAAACCTTCTACCTACCTTGCCCCTTAGAACACCCTGTAGATTTTGACCTAATTTTCTTGCCCTAGCTGTTTGACTCCTCCTGATCCAGCAAACCCTACACAATCAAAATAAAAACTATGAGCTACTATACCTAGCCTAAAATATTATTTTCTTAGTCATTTTTATTGTGATCCATAGGAAGAGAGCCCTCTCCTAACTTAGTAGGGATAGCTACTTGGCTAAGCATGGTTTGAGGTTACCTCAGAATTTCCTCTTTCAGCCCGAGGTTCAATCTGAGTGATAACATTTTGGCGACTCTGCTGGGGAAGAAAGAGTAAGATAAGATCAACCCCATTAATAAGTTTTCATTGAAATTTTTAATATTTTGGATGATAAGTTTATATTTTATTCAAAGGCTGAATTAAAAAATTTGTAAAGTGCATATTTGTTTTTGAAATTGGACATATTGGCTTCCCAAAGATACACTAGATCCAACCCCAATCTGAATCCTCCCACCATTGTTAGTGATCCTCAAAACATTGGAAGAAAAACTAAAGCCTACTTTCTAAAGGAGATGGATGGACATGAACGTTCAGGAGGACCAGTTAATGGTAGGCTCTTGAAACATTATTATTTCTGATGCAACTTCTGAGAGAATGTTTCACTTTCATTGTAAATACCAGTTTATATTTTCTGCAAGGTTTGGAGTAGATAGTCATCTAGGCTTGGGGCTCAAAGTGAAGGTTATAAAGCTTGTTGATTTTCTGTTGTTTAAAAAATTTTGGAGTTAAAATTTGAGAGTGTCACAGTCAGTTTTTGAGTCAGTTCCCTGTCATTTTAAATAGTTTTTGAGTTAGTTTAATAATCTATAGTATTTTGGATTGTTTTACCGTATTTACCCAATGGTTAGGCACTTGGTCAACAATGTTCTTAACACCTCCAAGGAGCTGTCATCCCAAATAAGGCCAATGTTAGTGTTATTATTTGCATACTCCCACCAGGGATCAAAATACATTTGCATGTGGATCTTAGGTGTCCCATTCTGAATAATTTTTTCATCATTCCATTAAGTCATGACATAAAATTGTTCCACTGGTGGTTGTCCTTGTTGAATAAGCTTCATTTTCCCTTAGAAGATAATATTGGCTGACTCATTCTCATGATTCCTTGATCATAACAACACCTATGGAAATGCGTTGTTCACTTGGAAGTCTTTAAAGTCAAAATTTCATTCTAAAAGTCAGGTTAAAAAAGTAGTCCCATTAGGTCATTAGGGTTTTTCATTTCTCAAGGTCACTCCTTCATTTATATAAGGTCAGCACATATATGAGAGGGACTAAATAAGATCATCATGATGTATTTATTATACTTCCAAAGTTGAATTTTTAGTTTAATGAATTTTATATCAAAATTTCATTTTGATAGAAAAGTCAAATATGTAATTTATTTCAAATTTTCCGAATGTAATTTATGTTATCATATGTAATAAATGAAATCTTGAGCTGTCAAAGTGCAATCATGTCCAGCCTAAGTGAGCAAAGAAAGAAAAACTCCATGTCTTGATCAACTTGCAATGCCAAAAGGTCAGAAAGGAAAAAGAGTATCAGTGTCAAAGAGAAAAAATGAACATTATAAAAGTGGGTAATTTGAATTAAATTTCAAATCCACTAAAGCTATAAATCCCACCAAGCACTTCAAAACAACTCATTGTTTCCATTCAGCTATTAAGAGTCTTCAGCAAAGGAGAAAATTTGAGTTTTTGAGAAGTTTGAGCAAAAATTTCTTGGCGCTGCGTTTTTTCACCTAGGCACTGCGCTAATACCCAACCACGTTGCTCTAATGCCTGAGAAACGTAGTGCATTTTACACAAGTGTTTCGATAATAATTGGAGGCACTGTGCTAATGTCCAAGCGCTGCACTAATTCACAGTTTGTTCTATAAGCCTCAAAACTCGGTCAAGGTGCCTCCAAAACTTTAGAAAATTTTCTCTAAATCCTTTGACAAGTAAGTAACATATGAAATTCACCCCCTTGCTGTCTTCAAAAGTATTTTCATGGTGATTTTTTTTTCTTTGTGAAATTTGAAGGTTGGATAGGCTATAAAACCCTAGATTCAGTCTTTCTTCCCATTGTTCCCAAATTTGCCACTCATAAACCTCACATTTTCTTCCTCCATCATATCCCTATTCCCCAGACCCTACTCCTTCACTACAACACCATATCCCTATTCCCTAAAGCATATTTCACTCCCCCGTCCCCATGTACCTCATCCCTAGGGTTTCAAATCTTTCAAACTCAAAATGTCGAAAGAGGAGGACCGAGATATCAGTGAGGAACAATCACCAAAGAAAAGTGATAAAAAAGGAGGGAAAATTAACAAATTTTAACCAATAACCACAAGGGAACTCATGGCCTCTCCTCTTACCATGTCTTGTTTCAAAAATGTTGGTTGCTTTGATTTTTTTGAGAGGGTGTAGTAGATTTAATATCAACCTAGGCTAACAAGGTTGTTCATCACAAATCTTCATGATGGGCATGTCACTCTTGCTGGGATCACTTTTACCATGTCTGCTAGTGCTATTTCAGCTGCTACAAGGATCCCTAATGTGGGAGAGAAATGGTTTAAAAATGTAAACCTTGATCTGAGATATTATGAGCCATACCTCAAATCTAGATAGAAGGATGCTAAGAAAATTGTTTTCCCTTTCTCTCATCTCCTTGACCGGCATGTTCCCATGATGAAAATAGTCATGAAGTATTTCACTTGTGAGGGGAGATTTTCTTAACTCTATTCATACCATATCAGACTCCTCATGCACTTAACTAGAGTATGAATGCTTCATATACCTTATTATCTCTCCCAAAGTATTGACAAGATGGCATACATTTTACAAAGGAGGCATTATAATCATCAAATGCATAGTCTTTTTCACCATTCACTCATTAATATGGTAGTCATGCATCAACTTGAGCAGAAGAACATTTCATGGGATACATTCATTGCAAATGAAGTTTTCACTACCCCACCTAGTCATCATGAGCATAGCATCCCTTCATCACCACTTTCCATCTTAGTTTGCTACTTATACATCATCACCTAGTCATATTCCTTCATCTCATGTTGACTCTACTTCTTCACCTTTCCGTAATCCTTCACCATCATCACACCATGATACTGAAGCATCAAGCAGTGAAAAGGTCATTGAGGCTACTTGGGCTAATGTGAATAATGTTGAGCCATTTCCCAAGACCTATTAGAGAGGCCACAGGCATGTGTTTGCTTCACTTGGAGTGAAGTGGGCCATGCCTTCTTCATCAGCAAAACAGGTGGACAAGGGAAAAGAAAAGGCTAAAAATCCAATCATTGAGGAGCAGGAGGATAAACATGAAACAGAGTAGGAGTTTCAGCTGATTGACCTTGATGAGGAGGATGAGGATAAAATCACTAGTGCATTAATTATAAGCAAAGAGGCAAATATTAGTGAGATTAAAGCTAATATTGAGATAGCATAATATGTGATTGGTTTTCTTGAGCAAGAGAATCAACAACTGAAGACCAAGCAGATTATCAATGAGGTAAAGACCATAAAAGAAAAGAAAGAGGTGGAGAGGGCTAAAGCCTTGTTGGAGGAAACCTTGGAAAAATTTGGTGAGATTGATGATTGGGAGGGTCAGCCTCCTAGATAGAGACCAAGGACTAGAGGGTTAGAAAGAGCTCTAGCCCTTGAGAGAGAGAAAGAAGTTGAGTTGGCAGAGAAGCTCACTCCAAGTGAGATGCTTGCCTTTGAGATTAGCAGAGATGGAGAGTCATGGCTTGATAGAGCCAAATTGCATCTGAAGAGCTTTCTATAGAAGGCCAAGAAGGACAATGATAATTAGAGGAAAATTGCAAAGCACTATGCCATGAGAAATAAAATTGCAAGGGCCAAGCTCAAAAGAGCCCATGCAAAGATTCATGCTTTGAATGAGAAAAAGGAGAAGGAGAGGTTAGAAATAATTGCTGAGGTGTCTCTTCATGAATCTAACCCTTGATCAGTAATTAATCTCACAATTTTTATTAATTTTGGCACATTTGGTGCTATGGTGCATTTTTTGGATTTTTGGGCAATTTTGACACAGAGTCACACTTTAAAAAACGCAAGCCCTTAGCGCTGCGCCTTTTATTGGAGAATAAAATGGAATAATGCTCACCACCATCATGTTTAGAATGATGATGACGTCAAATCCATAAAGTTTCAAAATATTTGGAGGAGAACTGGTCTCTCAAAAAGGCAAAAAACCACCAAAAAAACATGTTTTTGCCCTTGTTTTTGCCTAGGTGCTACGCTAATACCAGTCTTGGGCGAAATGATTTGTGACAAGGAAGATGGGCACCATTTTCGAATTTGAAGGCATATTTGGAAACTAGACTCAAATATCTTCCAATGATCTATCATGGATCTGATTTGGACATCAGGAAGGCCTCCAAAAGTGGCTTGCAAGAGAGACTATTATTTCTTTCATGGCACTGTGCTTTTGCCAGGAAATTGTCATTTTCACTATCTTCAACATATTTTGACTTTTTGACTTTTTATCTTGGGAAATGAAAAATTATTGATGTAAAAGGTCAAGATAAATGTAAATCTCATGTTTTTATTTTTACCTAGGGTAGATACATCAGATAAGTCCTCTAGAGGTCAAATGAACCAGTTTCCTCTCTTTTAGAGGCAAATTGTTGAGTTTTCCTAGTCTTCATATTCTTGTTTGGGAGTAGGTGAAACTGATCCCTGTCTCATGGATTTGACTCCTTGAGGCTAGGAAGAGTGGTTTTGAGGTCTATATGATGTATTTTCTTAGTTATTCTAATGGCTGGACTCATTTTTAGCTTTGGCATCTCAAGAGACATATTTGTATCAGTTTGGCTTGGACATTAATGATAAATTTGCTGTTATTTCTTTGGGATCCATGTGGTATGCAATGTTTGACATAGTTTCTTCTTTGTGATAATATGTATGAATGTATTGTAAGATCATAAACCATTTTCATGTCTATAATATTCTTAATTTCAACTTTAAAGGCATAATTCGTGATTCATGCTCTGTTTTGGGGAATTTTGCATAATTTGTTTATTTTCTTCAGTTTAGGGAGAATTCGTTTGAGATGTTGTTCCTAACTCCTCACTAGTCTATTCATGTCACCATAATATTATTTTAATGTTAAACCTTCTACCTACCTTTCCCCTTAGAAAACCATGTAAATTTTGACCTAATTTCCTTGCCCTAGCTGTTTGACTCCTCCTGATCTAGAAAACCCTACACAATAAAAATAAAAACCCTGAGCTACTATACCTAGCCTAAAATCTTCTTTCCTCAATTATTTTGACTGTGATCCATACAGAGAAATCCCTCTCCTGGCCTAGTAGGGCTAGCTACTTGGCTAAGTGTAGTTTGAGGTTACCTCAGGATTGCCTCTTTTAGCCTGAGGTTCAATCTGAGTGATAATACTTATTTTTAAAGAATAAACTTCAATACATACTAAAGTATGAAAAATCAGTTACTTTAACTGATATGGTACCAAGAACTGTAGAATGATGAGGAAATGATGTGTGTTGATGACTGGATGAATCTAGGATTCAATGAGATCCACATATTCATGATTCTCCAGCTCATACAAATATTTCACAAATTGATGAACACTCTCTTGGAGGAATATTGAATCAGGTGAAAGATAAAAGAAAAATCCCTCAATTTCGGGCTCAAATATTCACTTTTCAAGTTGAGAAGAATGGTTAAGGGAAATTATATGGTTTTGAGTTTCAACAACAATTTTAGAATAGGTTTCAATCAAATATTTTTCCTCTAATGGTATTTGAGTGAAGGCTTCTTCCCAAGATATAGTTTCTATGGTAATGGGGTAAGTTTCCAAATTCACTCCCTTCCCCAATATGGAAGATGTAACATTTCGTTCAATAGGGGAATCAAAAGGAAGAATAGGTGTTTCAAATTATTGTGTGTAATATTCCCAATTATCCACAAGATAATTGGAATATTAGAGTTCTTAATTTCATAATTAATTAAGTAAATAAGAGGGCAGAGGGACCCACAGACCCCAAAGATGAATAAAATCCACTTTTGATGTGTGTATGTGGATATTTCACATCTAGATCTACATTATGGAGTAGTGGAGCAGCTTCTTAAATGAAGGAAGAGTGGAGATCATGGATATTTAATGCAAAATCATGAGGATCTTGGAGGAGGTCAACTAAGATCATAGTGCATTCAAAGTTAGATCATAAAGCACTTATGATGAGATATTGGAGGAAGTGGTGCATCTAATACACACGTGATGGAGAGAGTGGGAATTTAATGCAAAACATGATGGAGATCATGGAGAGACAACAAAGTCTTCATGGATGCTAGTGGCCACATAGGCAACATAGTTGAGGTGGGCCTAGGATATGGAAGGCTCACAATCTATATAATGAAGATGGAGGCACAATAGAAGGAAGAATTTAGATTATTGTTTCTGATCGATTTAGATCTAGATTTGTCGGTTGAAATTTATATGTACGCTTATGCTATTTAGCTAAGTCTGCAGTGTCATTTAGCACAAGGTGTTTCTGAGCGGAAATCCAGCCCTTACCCACAGGGACCTTCTAGTGCCTACTATGGGAAGGTTTCTATTGAGCTACATTCCTCATCAGGCATTGGTGTCATCTTCAGGAGGTTGTTTCTAGAATTCCACCTAGGAAACCATTGGAGGATTCATCCTTTCACCTTGTGCTTCATGTTTAGCCTTTCATGAGAAACATATCTATATCCGGTATTTAGGCCATTGTATTTTACCTCCATGCATTAGCAGTCCCCTCAAGGATTGCTCAGTTCAGTCTTGTAGATCTGAAGGAGGTAGGAAGTTTCCAGTATTTCAGCTAGAAATCCTATGAGGGACCATATCCTCACTTTGAATTCACTGTTTCCACCATTGTTGAGATGATTTGACATATATAGCAGTAGGATATTGAGCCTCTCCCTCTGACATCATAGTTTTCTGAATTTTTTGAGTGATCAACAACCATATTCAGTGGAGGATATTGGAGGAGCTAGATCTTGAGCTTTTATCTTGAGGATCTAGTGAAGGGATCATCCCTTCAAGCATAGATATGATTGTACATGTTATTATATCCAACTTTCATCAGATTATGCTTCAGATCTACATACCCAACAGTGTATATGTTAAGCCCTAAGAGGGTGATTTTCCTAAACCCATAGATCTAGAAAATCCTTTCTGGGTTATCTTGGGTATCCATCATAGAGCCTAGATCTCTATTTTTAGCATCATCAGAGCTCCCAAAATTCCTAGATATAACTTTCTATTTTATCGGCAGTTGTAGTCCTAAAAGTTGTAGCAGGGACGTTGTAGTTTTCTTTCCAGCAGTCCAACAGTTACGCAGTCCCTCTTGTGGGATCATTTGAAGGTCATTCTAGGCCATCTCTTTGGCTTGAGTGTCTCATATTTTGAGCACTGTTGTACTGGTTTATCCACCCCGATATAATAAAATAGCTCAGATTATCTGTACATTCTGATTTTGTATTTAGTTTAATTTTTTACTGTGCTGTTGTTCATCTATTGTGTTTTAGTATTACTGCATTCACCCTTTTGGGATATTACACTATGTACCCTGTTGGTTTGGATTGGGGGGCCTATGGTTTTGGCTAAGTTTTAGACTAGGCTTAGGATTTGGGTTAGGGTTTGGAATAGGGTTAGGTCTAGGGCTTGAATTAAGGTTAGGGATAGGGTTTAAATAAGGGATAGGTCTAAGGTTTTAATGAGGGCTAGGTTTAGGGTTTCAATGAGGGCTAGGTTTAGGGTTTCAATGAGGGCTAGGTTTATGGTTTGAATTAATGTTTTGACTAGGGTTAGGATCAGGGCTAGGGTATGGGTAAGGATAAGGAGTAGGGTATGGATTAGGATAAGGGGTCAGGTATGCATTAAGGTAATACTGCACAAGTAACTGGGACCATGGAGGATAATGACTTGATAATGCATTGAACAAAAATTGTGATTTTTGTTGTTGATTAAGTAATTTCATTTGCATGAAATAATTATCTAGATAAAAGTGTCCAAACCATTCTTGAGGACAAGGGGATATATGAATCGAATAAGAGGGCCAAGGAGGGGGCCACTGTGGCCATGAAGTAAGGTATTTAATTAGAGGAGGATTAAAAATTTTCCATGAAACTACAGGATTATAAACATGCCAAGGAACTTGCTTAGGAGAATAAGCATTAATCCAAGTATTGAATGATGGTAAGTTTTTATTTATAGATGGAAATTGATTTGATTCCTTACTTGATTTCCTGAGTACCTTTAGTAATCCTGGAAGCGATGGACAATGTTCATTTGAATGAGCCTCCACACAAATTTTGCAAAATTTTGGGCTACTAAGAGGACACCTTCCAAGGAAGTGCTTCTTCATATAGTTGGCACAAAATATTAACAGTGGTTCTTCATCCTTCTTCCACTTTTCCTGCAAATAATCATACTTTGAAATCCAATATTTATTAACATTTTCTTTATATTCAAGAAAAATACTAAATTTTTCACTTATGAGTTCATCATCAGATGATTTGTATAGGTCATATAAGCATCAAGACTCCTCATTGAATGATTCCTCAAAATACTATTTTCCCATTTTCAATAAGCCAACTGGTACATTAGCCAACACATGAATTATATATATATATATATATATATAT
The DNA here is from genome assembly GCA_034641835.2 of Pinus albicaulis. NCBI lineage: Eukaryota > Viridiplantae > Streptophyta > Pinopsida > Pinales > Pinaceae > Pinus > Pinus albicaulis. The sequence continues at coordinate 849,458,522 of CM076579.1, forward strand.
ATATATATATATATATAGGGGGGTTCTTACAGCACCAGAGAAAATGAAAAACTTTAAATAACCAAGATGTGCAAGAAATGAATAAATTCAAAAAACAAAAATTTGCAAGAGAAACTAGGTGAAAAACAAACCAAATGCAACAGGTCACTGAGGTCAATCCACTGAGAACCTCCCCAGAAATGACACCAAAATTTTGGGAGTAGTATAGGGAAAATCATTGGACCAAAAATTAATTGTCAATCCGAGAGTTCGTTAACTTCGATGTGAAGCACTGGAAATTCTAGAGAGAGCCCCCAGCAACCTGCAAATAAAAATCTAGTATAACTTTCACATCAATATCAACAAATTAAATTGAATCTTTCACTTCAAAGGAAAATTGAGAAAAAACCAATCCTGACAATTGAAAACAAACATTTGAAAAATAAAAGGCAAACCTACACTATTAGCAATTGCAAAAAGAAATCCTAATTATTGGCAAACAAAAGGTAAATCCTAACTATTGTTTGACTAGAGACCAAACAATGCCTTAACAACATCGAAAAGGAAGACTGTAAATGCTAAAAGAAATCTTTGTGCAAAGAAAATTAAGAAAGATAAGCACAAAAACCTCATAACAAGTCTACACTAATTCTTCCTCATCTATCTATTTGTAGAAAAATACTTTTCAAGAAATTAAAACCTGAAAGCATCATTCAAACCTTGGCAAGTAAATTTACTGTGTAAAAAAATCTATGAAAGAAATTGATCTAATATAAATTATCTCGCCTTCCTTGTCCCTCTGTAACAAAAATAAATCTTTGTTGGAAAGATGACCAAAATTCTGATATCAACTACAATGTGAGAAAAAAATTATCGATCTCAAACATGATGTAGTTTCCTTTCATCAATGTCGACTCTATAGCATACACGAATCACAATTTCAAATGACATAAATATATATGTGGCCTATGCTTCTGAGGAATACACAACCTCTGTAAACAAAATTATTTAAAATTTTATAAATACAATAGGCTACGATCTCACCCTCCATACACCTCCAATTTAACTCACAATTATTCAAATCAGTAAGGTGAAATTGATCTCGTACTCAGGGGGACAAACCTGTCAGATCTAAACCAATTTAAAATATTTTAATTGTGCATTAAAATTTTGTAGAGGAAGGGTATTAAATCATAATTTGATGTTGTGAATACAAAAAAACTAGAGGGACATACCATTACACACAATCTGATCTAGTATTCGATATAAATAAATATTTGTAAATTACAAGAACAATTTTCCAATATCGCATTCAACAAAACAAATCAAATGAAATAAATTTTAAAGAAGGAAAAAGACTGGAAGGAAACAAATATTACGATATGATCTTACACACACTTCTCACATAGTTAATGACAAATTAAACACAATCCAAACTAATCCTAAAAAATTCACAGTGGTGTCGAGCTGGTCTGGTTGCCAACCCAGCTAGATCGCACCATCTATCAAAAATCTATTTCACATAGATATTATAATCTTAAAACACATAAAATAATTAAACAAAACATAGCTTGAAGTGCTTCTATTAATCTTTGAAATCTCAACCTTTACATGGTGCAGGAAAATATCATAATCCAACAAACAGAGGGAGCAACCCACAAATTAACTATGCTCACGTAATGCAACATTGGGATTGTCTCCTCCCCTTGTTCATGTTTTTTTGGCTCTAGGGGATCTCTGAGTTTATCTATATATTGACATTACAACTCGAGCTATTAACAAGCTAGTCAAAATACATAAGGAAAAAATTACAAGTCATTACAGTTTTCCATGGATAAAAATCGGATTTGGTTCTGGTGCAACAAAATGTCAAATAGAGGAGATGAATTTGGTAAATGAGAGGTTGTTTTGGTAAATGTATCCTCTTTTCTCGATCTTAGACTGATGGTGAACTAAGTGTGGTGTTCCCAAAATATCCTCGAACTTTTATTCAAACTGTCAGCTAAGTAATGTCCTCCAAATTTGAATAATTAAAGTTGTCTATGCATTCCTTGACCCCAGTGCGGGAACATGAGTGTAGTGAAGCAACTTGATGTGTGGTGCAAGAAATCTTTAGAGTGTGGGCAATCCATAGTAAACTAGTTCAGGAATACCAATTGGTATAAGAATATGTTGCATAGTATAGGGAGGTGAATGCAGGATCAAGCCCTGTTGGCATATGCATACAAATATAATCAACTCAATATAAACGTGCAAACACACAAACTTGTATTAATGATTATTTAAATTTTTAAATCTCGTTAAAACAAGGGAATCATGGAAAATAGTAAATAATTACTCTATTGTCTCCGAGAATGCACAAAACCATGACAATAACCATTCAAACTAAACAAAATCATGAGGGATTTAGAGTAAAATGTGATCTAAAGCGAGAGAAAACAGAGGCCAAACAACAACCTATGCCCTGATACCAACCGGGGTATGTAGTGTCACCTATCTCTAAGGGCCTCTATTATACCATGCTCCTAAATAAGAATGACACCATCGATAAGATACCAACTCATGATCTCCCTCCAATATACCCCATGAAAAGGATCAAATGCATGGTCATCTATGCAGGGAAAAAATCTATTATGTTGTCGTTGATTCATGCTCAAATAGTCATGCTTCTTTTTCTGGTCCATCGAAAAAATATGTCCAATAAATTCTACCCCTCCCTATAATGTGACAAAGTGGAAAAGTTGTGTTGCAAGCCCTATCTATGTACTCTTGAAGATGGTTTCTTCTTAAAATGTTGCAACTTTGTTGGTTGTCATTTCATCTATTTTCACCTTATCAATGGGTAGACCCAAATATGGATGCACCACCATCTCCCACTTCTCACAGGGAACTCCATGCTACTCTAGTCTACCACCCTGTTGGTTGTCTGTGCAATACCAAATCAATATATCTCACCATCCAAACCCAAGGGAAGGATCAAATGCATGTATACCCATACAAAGAAAAACCCCAACATTCAAATGATGTGGCATGCACAATACATGTCACTCATCTCATTGTCCTAGTCAACACATGAGATCTAACTAGGTAGCTTTTCCTCGCTCTCTCTAATGTGTAAAGGTAACCTAGCAGTGTCATCATCCCCAGCTATGTATGCATGAGGAGAGCTACTCTGATGCTCCAATTTTTACTCCCCTAGCTATACTATTAGGGAATCCAACTATTCCCCAATGTGAGACAACTTGGTTGCTGACTCGGCACAAACTACTCTCATGTCATCTAACTCCTTGTTCTACTACATAATGGTCTCTCTAAGTGTCATGGGTTTATTTCTAATTTCTAGAAGGTTGGCCTGGAACTAATGGAATTGTTGTGGGCAGCTAAAATCAGTAAACTCAGGAAAAACTCTCTGTACCTTTGTGTCTCTTGGCACCTCATATATAGATGGCCCTATGGGTGTATGCTCAAGTATTTTCACCAATATGTCAACTTGGACTACCAAAGGAATATCCAACAAGGGTGACTCTTGCGTCACATAGGGTGTATCTACATGCTCATGATTAATGGATGGTCCAAAATATGGCTACTCATCCTACTCTATCATTGGCTCTCCATAAAAGGCTCATCATGCATACTATGCAGATCATCCTCCTCAACTGAATCATGCTCCAACATATGTTTCTCATGTTGAATCATCACTGGTGACTCATCACCCTGAATATATCCCATAGGGTCCATTGACTGCTCACTATACACACTGGGATATAAATCTGGTCTATTGTCAACAACCCCACATGACTGCTCATGCTCTTCAGAGGAATCCTTGTATGAACTGATGGACCCATCCAAAGAAGAATACCCATACTGAAATTCAAAAGGAATATTCTCCTAATTTACCCCCATCATCTCCTTAGTGTCACCCATGCATGAGTGGTAAGGTCTCCAAGGTTCCTTGAAAATGAAACAAAGAACCTTCTTCCTCATCTCATTCTTGTTGTATAATTGGTCACCACAAATCCACCGCAACTCCTCCTGAGTTAACCATCTCCTGAATAGCCCAATGCTTTGATCAACCATCCTTTCAGCTAGTTCATAAGCAATAGGTGAAACCAATTGTTCCTCCCTCTAAATTTCTAAAAACTTAGACTGAAGCCTCCCGCAAATGGCATCATGGCCTCCCATACACGAGGACAAAATACACTGCATGTGTGTTATGACTGTGCCAATATGTTGTTTCATAATGAAGAATAATCATTGGAACATCTATAGGATAAATTCGTCACAGTCCAGCTTAAACATGAGGTAATCAGAGCTAACCAAGGCAATGTATTTTAAGATCTCAGGCTTCTTCCCAAAAGTAGGGCCCTCACTGTTATCCAAATCCTGAAAGTCTCTCTTCATAATTTCATCATTGTAAGGGGGTATATGTGTAGTGAGAATCATGATACTACTAAGACAAGAGGAAATTGGAAGTTTGAATCCTATATAGGGTTCTTCAAATACTTTTGTTGTAGTAAGGAAATCATGGTACATTTTAGAGCCCAAATTAATCTCTTCCCATCTGACTGATGCACCTTGGAAAGGAGTGAAGCAAGTGATATGGGAGGATCCAAAAATACAAGTGGCCTTGAAAATAGCACGAGAATAAAATCCTTTGAATGGAAGTGAAACCTAGACCAAATCGTAGTGCTCGTCACCCTGATTCCAATGGTGCAAATGACACTTAAATCCGAGTTCGTATGGTCAAGTTATAGCTGGTCAAAGTTTGGGTCAAACTTGGCCAAGTGGTAGGCTTAACGAGACAACAAATTGAAAGCTACCCGACACACAAAATCTGACTACCAAATGGGTGAATTTTTCAAACAATTAAAATGTCTAGTGATCCTTATTTTCGACAAATATAAAAATAACTATGTTGTTTTGTAAAAACAAAAAAAAAAATATTAATATGGGTGATGGGCTGCCACCCCCGCCACCCCTGCATTGTATTATATTAAAAAATATATGTGTGGTGTGGGTGGGCCACTGATCTGAAATAAATGTATTATTTTTTCTGTGCTAAGTGTCTTTTCAGTTTAAAAACATGTGCATACTTGTCTCATTATTTTGCATAAGGATTGAGGATTTTGTCCATCAATTGTAGATGATTTTTAGTGAATTAGAAGCATAAAATAAGCTTAAATAACGTTGAACAATAGTGTAAAATAGATAAATAAATAACCACATGAAATTTACACAACAGGCATGATGAAGAAGTTCACCCCTCCTGGGCTACATCTACTGGTCCAACTCCCAATGACATGTCCATATTTCATTATGCTCAAAATTTTTCTATTACATGTAGTTACATTGCTCTAATGACTGTTTTATCTGCACCAATGGCTCCATAATTCTCCAATTAGTCAAAAATGACTCTTCATTCACTCAAAATGGTCGAAAATTGGGCCTCCTACACTTTTACCCAATTTCACCTAGGAAAGCTCCACTAAAGTGGAAAACTCCACTTAACTAGAGTTAAAATAGGAAATTCCACCAATTAATGAGCTCTTGATAACGGTTCTGCCATTTCTGACTGTGTAATAAATGTTATTGGTTGGGGGTGGCCACATGCACACCCTCCAAAACTGCAGTTACATAACAATTTTGTGGAACTCATGGCGTAAGCCTTAATTAATGGTTGAAACCTTGGTAAGTACCATCGGTTAGCACTGACCACAGAGTAGTTGGCATTTAAATGTAGCCATGTGACAATACATGACGCGGAACTGATGGCAGGTGGTTATATTTTGAGTTTAACACTTATCCATGTGGTTTTCTTGTGTTGATGTTTAACATGTGATATGCTCCAGGGAACCACTGGTGTGTTGGGACCGTCGGAGGTTCCCAACCCCCAACTCCATTTTCAATACACGTGAATATCAAACTGAAACCATATATAGTTAAGAAATAAAACGTAACGCGGGTGGTAAGAACTATGTGTGCCTGGCGGGAGGTCCGGGGGTCGATTCCTGTGCACCCAACAAAATTTTACATTGTGGTTTCAGGGCCACGTGGCGGCCTCGAGTCTGGCCACATGGCACCTTTTGATTGGCCCTATATAAACCATAAAACCAATAAAAAATTGACACTTGTCAAGAAATGATTAGTTTTGTGGAAATAAATATTCCTTTTCACTGACTTTACATCCACCCACTTTGCTGACTGTGCATCCTAGTCAAACCTGGTCAAATTGTCAAAAATTGACCTGTTTGGAATTTCAATCCAAACATGATATATTCCTCATATGACATCAGTTTTTAAAACTATTCACGGTGCCGGAATCAGGAAGACGAGATCTACACAACCATCCTAGTTTCAACCCAATATTGTAACTTTTAATTTTAAGAAAAATTTATGAACTCCTGATCATTCCTCCCCATTGGGAAGCTTTCGGACCCCAAAAGACTTCATTACCTGTTCAGTATATGAGGGTCCAACCTCCATCCATTTTTCCTTGCTTGGTTTAGTTCCTTTGAGTCCAACTCGAAGGTAGTCAACACTTCCCCTCTTTGATGCTCTTGTCCTCCTGTCAAGAATTGTATCTTCTTTGAGCTCATCCAGAAATTATGGCGAGAAATATTCAATAGAAGGTAGATGAACAACACTTCCTTGATCATCGATCAAAGGTGGCTCATACAAGTGTAAGTTTTCAACATTAACAACTGAATACATTTGCATGTAAGAAGACAAGTCAAGTTAGAATGCATTATTACCAACTTTCTTTATGATCTTAAAATGACCATAGTGAATGGGTTTGAGATTTTTACCTTCCCCTTGCATCCTTTCTTTGCTAATGTGAAACCATACCTCATCTCCCTCTTGAAACTTGTGATCAACCTGGTGTTTGTCATGCCTCTCTTTGTATTTTTTTTGACTTTTCTCAAGCTGTTCTTGAACTTGTTGATGTATAGTCTGAATTTTCTCAATGAACTTTCGAGCCTTATCAATGTCACTATGGTCGTTAATTGCAACATCCTTCCCAAAGATGAATTCTAATGGTGATTTTGGCAAATACCCAAAGCATAGATCAAAAGGTGAGGTTTGTGTTGAAGAGTTCTTTGCCTAGTTGTAAGCATGCTAAATGTAATGTAGTTGTTCATCCCACAACTTAGGATGTTTGCTGCAATATCCTCTCAATAGATGTACAATTGTTCTATTCACCACCTCGGTTTGTCCATCAGTTTGTGGATGAAAAGCGATACTCTTTTTCAACTTTGTCTCCATCATTCTCCATAGATTTGACCAAAAATTCCCAATGAACCTAGAATCCCTGTCACTAACAATAGAAGTGGGAAATCCAAAATGAACCCAAACATTTTAAAAATAAATTTCAGCAGTTTGTTCAGCAATAATAGTATTCTTACATGGCATAAGTATACACATTTTACTGAATCTATCCACAACTACCTAAATATAATCATGTTGCTTTCTTGACAAAGGTAGACCTCCAACAAATTCCATGGAGACACTCTCCCATGGCCTCGATGGTACCGGTAGTGGCATGGACAATCCAAGCTTCCTATTACTAAGCATACTTGTTGCACATGTAGAACATCCTCTTATAAAACGTGACACACTATCTATCATGCGAGGGTAATAGCAATACCTTTGTAGATGCACCACTGTTTTTATTACCCCAAAGTGTCCAGCAATAAGAGATGAATGAGCTTCTCTCATGACACTTAGCCTCTCTCCTTGTGGAATACATAGCTTGCAAAAATGAAACAACAAATTATTATGCATGTGATTATATTTTTCTTCAACTTGATTCCCTTCACTCAAACTAGCATACATGTCTTGGAAATCAATGTCATGTGCATATTTTTCTATGTAACTCTCATGTACACCATAATCATTTTTGAGTAAAGAAGAAGCACTAATGATTGGTCTTGAAAGCATATTTGCAACTTTATTGAATATACCTTTCTTGTACCTTATAACCAAGTGAAATTGTTGAAGAAATCCCATCCACTTGAAATGTATTGATTGCTGCAATTTTGTTTGTGATTGCAAGTATTGTAATGGTTGGCGAATGGTGTGTACTATAGTCTCTTTACCCAGCAAGTAGTGTTTCCACTTCTTGATACTTTTTACCAACACATATAGTTCTTTGTCATATGTATAATAATTAGTCATAACACCATTAAAAGTTTCATAATGAAAGGCGATAGGCTTACCATGCCGCAAAGGTACTGTGCCCATGGCATAATCACCAGCATCAGTTTGTATCTCGAATGGCTGTCTCAAATTTGGTAAGGCAAGGAATGGAGCTGAACTGATCTTGTCTTTTAAAGATTTTAAGGCTTGCTATTGTTTACCTCCCCATTGGAAGCCTTTCCTCACACTTGTCACTACATGCATAGGAGTTGCGATGGAAGAAAAGCTAGCAATAAACTTCCTCCAATATTGAGTTGGACCTAAGAAAATTATTACCTTGGTTACTATTTTGGGTGTGGGCCAATTCAAAATGGCCTCCACTTTATAAGGATCAATCCTAAAGTATCCTCCTCCTACAATATGTCCCAAATAGACCAAATAAGTCTTTCCAAACTCACACTTTGACATCTTAAGAAACAATTTCTCTTTCTTCAAAATATCAAGCACTCTATTCACATGCAAGACATGATCTTCTCTTGTTTTGATGAAAATAAAAATGTCATCTAAGTACACATTAACAAAGTCATCAACTAATGGACACAAAACACTATCCATAACTCGCATGAAATTTTCTGGTGCATTTATACATAAACCAAAAGGCATAACTAGCCACTCAAAGAGTCCTTGTTTGGTTTTGAATGTAGTTTTCCATATATCACTTTCTGCAATTATTACTTGATGATATCTACTTCATACATATAACTTAGTGAAAAAAATTTCTTCTTTCAGCTGATCAAGAAAATCATCTATTCTTGGGAGTGGGTAATGATTTTTTACCATAATCTTGTTCAAAGCTCGAAAATCTACACACATGTGCCAACTCCCATCTTTAATTGGTATGAAGACTATGGGTGAACCGCATGGCGAGGTGCTTGGCCGTATGATTCCTTTATCCAACATCTCTTTGATTTGCCTCTTTATTTCAGCATTCTCCATTATCGACATGCGATACATACCGATGTTCGGAAGAGGACAATCTTGCTGCAACTGAATCTCATGTGGAATTTCCCTTTTTGGAGGCAATCCTGTTGGCTCCTGAAACATCTCATCATGTCCATTAACAACATCATATAAATATGATTTCAACTTATGATCACATCCCTCAAATGATTCATGATTAAATCAGCTTTAGGCTTAATCATAAGAAGAAAAAAATTCTTACTTGAATTTACCAGCCTCTTTACCTATCCTGCATTTAACATAGCAATGTTTGTCTTCTTGCAATGTGCTCTAACAATTAAATCATTTCCATCTTTGAATAAATGATACTTGTTCTCACGGTAATAGAAGATCAATTTCCTGCCATACAAGTAAGGAATCCATAATGCAATACCATTTATGTCAAGCGGAACCACATATAATTCAACTATGTCAACAAAGCTTGTAGTAATTGGAAACCTCAATATACATTTCTTTGAAACCTATAGATTTTCATCCTTACAAATCCAACCTAATGGATATGGTTTTGGATGTGGTATGGTATCAAGGTTAAGTTCATTGACCAAATCTTCACAGATTAACTTTTCTTGTGACCCACTGTCAAACAATGTGTCCATCTTGGTATGCTTGGATATGACCCTCACATGAAAAAATTATATTATTTCTTCTTCATTTGGAGTGTTTATGTGACAGTTTGATGTACTGGTACTGGGTTTAGTTTCAATTTCTTTTCCCTTCATGTTCTTCAATCCCATGGCTGTAATTTTAGATTCATCACTTGAATCATATCCTAAATCATGTTGAGCTGTAGAAATAGTTTTTTTTTACCTTTGTTATTGGGTGTCTTTGGCATTAACTGAGGATGTAATTTCCAACAATGAGTTTCATCATGGCCTTATTTTGAAAAATTTTTACAAATCAATTTTTCTCCCTCTTTCTTAACAGATGCATTCTTTTTGTTTTTACCTTTTGAGGTATTTTCCTTGGCTCTACCCTTAAAAGGTTTCTTCCTACCCTCTTCAAAAATGTTCTTCCCTCTAGATTTTAGATGTGTGGTCTGAACACAAACTTCATCTAGACTGGTGGGGTTAAACATGAGAATAGTATGTTTTAGGTAGCTATGTAAACCTCCTATGTACTTTATAAAAGTATCTTGGCTCTAAAAATCCACCCCTAATAAGAGAGCTCTTCTCCTAAATTCTTGTGTGTATTCTTGCATAGTTTGTCCCTTTAATTGCCTAAAGTTCTGCCAGTTCATGATGGATTTTTTCATATGAGATAATGGATAAAACTATTGTTTAATAGCAATAATAAAATCTAACGATGATAGAATAATATTACCATGTTTCTTGATTTCCTCCTTTGTCTTGGCTTCCCACCAAATAAGTTTTGCACCTTCCATTCTCAAAGAAGCTAATTGAATTTTGGTATCATCATCTTGAAGGTTTTGTATTCTCAAATAGACCTCAAATTGTATAATCCAATTATCAATATTTTCTGCATTTACTTCATCATTCAACATAGGCAATTCAAAATTAGCATCAAGTTTTAAAAAGGGAATTTTACTAGTGCTCTTGGACTTGTGTGGATAATGTACTGAAGAAGAAGTAGAGGATGATGATGATGAGGGTGAGGATGATGGCTCTCCATTGCCTCGATTTCCTCCATTTCACTTATTTGACTTATCTTCACCATGTTCATCTCCAGAATATCCTTTTCCTTCCTTGTGAAGTTTAGATCCTTCTCCTTCTAGTCTTTCATTCCTTTCTTGATAAAGGATTCTAACCATCTCAATCATGTCAAGAAATGCTTTCATGAACACTCTTTCTTCCTTCTTATGATCAACTTCTTCATGGATTTCTCCTTCCTCATGAGGCATATGTAATAGAGTTTTTTCTTCTTTAGGAGGTGAACTAGGTGGTGGAGATTGTGGAAATATTTCTCTCCTTTGCTTTGGCTCCTTTTGAGACCCTTCTGCTTCCACCAATTTTATTTCTCCTCTTTTGAGCTTAAGCCTTGTAAGAATCTAAAACTTACAAAAAGTTCAACAATTATTTGCTCTAAACAACACTACAGAATAAAATCTAGCTCTGATACGAACCTTATCTGAAATGAATTTATTAGTTTTGTTGTGCTAAGTGTCTTTTCAATTTAAAAACATGTGCATACTTGTCTCATTAGTTTGCATAAGGATTGAGGGTTTTAACTTTTTTCCATGAATTGTAGATGCTTTTTAGTGAATTAGAAGCATAAAATAAGCTTAAATAACACTAAAAAAAAGTGTAAAATAGAGAAATAATTCACCACATGAAAATTACACAACAGGCATGACAAAGCAGTTCACCCCTCCTGGGCTACATCTGATGGTCCAGCTCCCAATGGCATGTCCATCTTTCATTATGCTCAATTTTTTTCTATTACATATAATTATAGTGCTCTAATGGCAGTTTTATTTGCACCAATGGCTCCAGAATGCTCCAATTAGTCAAAAATGACTCTTCATTCACTCAGAATGGTCGAAAATTGGGCCTCCTACACTTTTGCCCAGTTTCACCTAGGAAAGTTCAACTAAAAGTGGAGAACTCCACTTAACTGGAGTTAAAAAAGGAAATTATGCCAATTAAGGCACACCCGCTAACGGTTCCATTGTTTCTGACTGCGTAATAAATGTTAGTGGTTAGGGGTGGCATGCTCACCCCCCAAAACCATGGTTACATAACATTTTGGCAGAACTCATGGCATAAAGATTAGTTAACAGTTGAAACCATGGTAAGTACCGTCGGTTAGCACTGACCGAAGAGTAGTTGGAATTTAAATGTAGCCATGTGAAAAAACATGACGCGAAACTTCTGGTGGGTGGTTAGATGTCAGGTTTAACACTTATATGGGAAGTTGACGTTTAACATGTGATTTGCTCCGGGGAACCACTGGCGGGTTGGGATTGCTGATGGTTCCCAACCCCCAAATCCATTTGCAATACATGTGAATACCAACCCACAACCATATACAACTCAGAAAAATAACATAGCGCGGGTGGTAAGAACTATGCATGCCCAGTGGGAGGTTCGGGGGTTGATTCTTGTGGACCCAACAAAATTTTACATTGCAGTTTCAGGGCCACATGGAAGCCTCAGGGATGGCCATGTGGCACCTTCTGATTGGCCCTCTCCAAACCATACAACCAATACAAAATAAACACTTTTCAACTAGTGATTAGTTCGATGGAAAGGAATATTTCAAGGAATATTCATTTTTGCTGACTGTACATCTACCCACTTTGCGGACTATGCATCCCAATCAAACCTGGTCAAACTATCAAAAATTTATCTATTTGGAATTTCGATCAGAACGCGATATATTCCTCATACGACATCGATTTTTCGAACCCTTCACGGTGTCAGAATTAGGAAGATGAGATCTACGCAACCATCCTAGTTTTAACCCAATCTTGTAACTTTGAATTTTTGAGAAAAATTTATGAACCCCTAATCAACCACCCCCAACATACACGACCTGACCTTGATGTGAAATATATTAAAAAATATGTGGGTTGGGCCTGCCACCCCTGAAGGACTCGCCCGACCACCAAACAACACACACACACATATATATTTACATATTTATATATATTAAACCATCGGCGCCAGCAAACCGCGACATGTATTGTAACTGCCAAACTCGTTATCTGAACATTGCCACGTTTACCAAAATAGTCGACTATTATGAGAAGCGGGGGGTTCGAAACTGAGACCTATGTCGACCTATTCAACTCCACCACCAAAAATTCACATGCTAATTCCTTGGTGGCTCCACCCAAAAATTGTATTTAAACACAAGTCATTCAGTCGACAAACAATAAAGTGGAGGGTGGAGGCCAAAAATTATAAGCTAAGAACCATGATCTGTGCGGAAACATGAGCAGGTGTAGGGTTTGGAACCTTGAGTGTGGGTATCAACGAGATTCCTTGAAGATGCTCTTAGAGGGCCAGAGGTGACCATGGAAAATTTTAGGGGCTAATATTAGCAGCTGGCCTAATTTTCCATAATTTTTCCAAAAAAAAAGATTTTCCAATTTCCATTTTTTTTATAAAACTTATTCGCCCAAATTTTACAATATAAAATTATTTTACCTTAAAAATTGCTAACATTAGATAAAGAGTATATATAAAATCATTATAAATTTGAATAATTTTGCAAATACATCAATAAACATTTTATAGTTTGCATATTAAGGACTAGTGAGATTCGCCAATGTTTTTAAACTTCAAAATAATTTTCTATCTTAAAATTTTCCGTGGAGGTGACAGTGTCAGAATTGCACAAGATTATAGTCGATTTTTCGTGTTTTCACACTAGGAATTCAGTGGTGATGTATGTTTCTTCAGCTAAGCTCTCCATTTTCGAGCCATCATGTGGATTGGAGGTATAAGGGTCATTTTTGTAAAGTTTCTTGTTTTTTATTTCTTTGATGCCACTTAATAAAAGAAGGCCTCCCCATTGTTGAGCAGGGCTCAGAGACATAGCACACATTGGGTGAACTCCATAATCAAATTGTTGTTTCTTTGATCTCATGATTACTTATGTTTTTTCACTTCAATTTCATGTGGTTTAATTTACCTGGTTAACATGCTCTGTTATATGTAATTCTAAATGCATCCTTGAAGTTAAAAATCATGGATCAACAAGTTTTTCTAATTTGAGAAGGGATTTTACTGAAGACCCCATCGCTCTAAAAATTTTCCCAAGTGAATAGATTCTATATCCCAACTCATGCTTTTCTTATGGCTCCTCTTGTTGTAGCATAGTGAGTATCACCTTGGAAAAAGTTTTGTTGATTGTGGTTGCTAGTTTATTAAGAGAGTTTATGAAGTTTTGACCCATGTTTTACCTACATAATGATAAGTACATCAAAATATTTTATGCATGAATTTTACTGACAACATCAACAAAAGTACACAATAGTAGCTGAATCAATACAAATACCTCTCACTTCAAGACATACTCAACAATTACATATAGGTCCAAATATGAACACCTCATGTAGACTCACGATACTCTCTCACTAACTAAGAAAATATTAAAAAATTTCTTTGAGAAATTTTAAGAAATAGTTAGCAACCAATACTTTTGTCAAAAAATTTGCAGATAAAGTGGAAACACCTGTAGCATAAATAAGTACGAGAGGAAAATTCTTGATAGAATTATAATGCTCAAATGAATTTGATACCACACTGCATACATGAAAAACCAAAGTGAAATGAAGTAGACCCAAGTGCTGGAAATTGCCCAAAAACATAGCACACACTAGCGAGAAGAACCAATTTTTTTCCCTCAACTACTCAAAATTATGAAAATTTAACTTGGAGCTCCTCACACCAAAACCATAAAAACCCAGAAATGGTTTTTCTTAACTCCAAGGCGATATATATCCCACCAAGTGGTGTGTATTACCTAGTTTACTAATTTAACACATTTTTGAAGGAATGTTTATTTCGAGCCCAAATATTGCTCAGAAAATTATGAAATTTCAACCAATGAATCCTCTTACAAAAACCACAAAAATATTGGGCATATTCTTGCTGATCCAGAAATCCCCAACTTAGTGAGAGTTTCACAGTCTTCCCACCTTTGCACACTACTCCAAATAATATAAATTTGTACCACAATGTTCTAACACTTCAATCCTGCAAATTCACTGCAAAATAATCAACTCAAATGAAAGAAATCTCATGAAAAATAGGCTACGGTGAATAAATTGGGCCTAACAAATAAACTTGTCCCAATAGATAAATCTATCTATTGCAAATAAACTAGGCTCAAGAAAATAAATTGGGCTCCAACAAATAATCTTATCTCAACAAATAATTTCATCCCATGAAGAGAAATTTCCCACAATAAAATAATATTGGTCGAACAAAATAATCTCGGTCCAAAAATATAAATTTGACCCAACAAAATAATCTTGATCCAGAAAGATAAATGTGGTCCACCAAAATATTTTTTTCCCAGCAAAATAAATTCATCCTAGTAGAATAATTTTAACCCTACAATAAATCCGGTCCAACATTTTTTTCTTTGACACACGTGCATCAATTATCCTCCATCAAAATTGATTTAAAATTTCAATCCATAAACTTGGCTCCCTTATCCTTAAGGAAAAATACGACAATTTTTATTTTAACCGAAAACTTTCCAAAATCTTGCTCTAATACCACTGTAATGTTCCAAATTATAAATTTTTAGAAAATTGCTTCAAAAATTAATGCTACATATTTCATAAATTTTTTTTACAAATTAATCCCCAAAATCGATGACAAACTGTAAATATGTAAACTGCAATCTCAAAATAGGTAACAAACACATGCAGGAAATATCAAATTTATTTATCATAATATAAGAGAAGAGTTACATCCTAACACAATAGCTGAAACAATAGCCTAGAATACCTTGAAATATTTTTCTACAAACTGATGCGGACCTCCCAAAATAACTACAACTGAAGATTACAACCTATGAATCCTAAATGGATCCACTAAGGGAAGATATGGGTGCTCACCCACTCTCACTGAATCAACCAAGGGTTTCCATCATGGGGCTATTGCTGACGTAGAGAGCTAAGTTCTCAAAACCTCACCAGAAAAGAAAAAAAAAACACAAATCTAAGATGTCTCCAAATGAACTCCTCCTCCTCTTTTATAGATATGATGGATAGATATACAAGCCTCTAGAATCATATTATTATTATTTTTATTATTATTCTAGAAGTTGCTCCATTGACTCTATCTTAAGTGAATTTTTAATTTTATTTCACTTAAGTCACTTTGGGCCTTTTCCTCCAATTAATTATTTTTCTTTAATTAAATAACTAATTAAATCCATTTTTAATTAAGGAAAATGGTAATTCACCCACCATACTCTCTCTGACCACTAGAAGTCACTTCTCAGGATCCCATCCTATAGATCTTCTTGTTCTGGTTCCAATGATGTATTAAATTGAGTTGTTCTATTAAATAATATTCTCAGGATGCCACATCAAGCATAATTAATTATGTTAGGCCCCATTTTTTGAATGCAATAGAATGAAAGACAAGTTGTGCAGATGATGGAATATGCCAAGAGAATGCCATCAGATCCCATAAAAACACAAAACTTCCTCGGGACCCATTATTATGTAATATTTCTCCTCCAACCTAGCCATTACATAACGTGGAAACCCATCCCGATTGTACTGTAGAGGAAAATAAACTAGGGACATGACAAGAGACCAAATATTGAAAGTTAGAAAAATTATGTTTGAAGTAACAAGCCTTTTTCAAGAAGGGATTTACATCAAATGAAATCATGAAAAGGTAGGAATTTTGTGAGAATATCAAAATCTAATTTGGCTTGGGGGCCTTACTAGACTCATGAGAACCTGACATAACCATCAATGAAAGTTGAAGTGACTCGACTTCCTGGTGAGCCATGAGACTTTCAAGACTTGTATAATTTCATTTTGAAGGTTGAATCAGATTGTGTATGATGTGTGGATAAATACTACCATTAATTTCAACTATACCATTGTTATCCAAACGGTAGAAATCTACATCATTGATTTGGTCAACACTTATATCTTCAACAAACATATTACCTAACTCATAAGTTTCCTTCACATCTGAAGATGGATAGATTGAAAACAACTAATGAGTAACCTGAATAGAATAATTTAGGCTTCCTACAAAATTAAAAATGATAAGGGATGGAGATGATACTCTATGATTTCTTTAATTTCCTCTTCATCATGAATGATCTCACTACCATGTGTCAATTTAAAATCCAACTCGTTGGACGAAGTATATCCATCACCAGTTCATACCTTACAAAAGGTGGAACATAAGGGATAGTGAGCTGAAGAGGGAGTTCTCATAAGGACATCTTCTTTAACCAATTAGATTCAAGATCTAATTTTTTCAAAAAATAATTCTCTTGAGGAACCGAAACATAAAAACATGCACTAGGGAAACAATCATTATATATAATAATGCAGTTATATTCAATAGAATTAAAGTTATCAAAAAATTGATATTGATTAGACAAATAAATTTCATTTAATAAATCACCGATATTTCTAGATTCAAAATCAACTAGGGATGAGAGATCATTATCTTGACATGGAGGATTCTGAAAAAAGAGAAGAAAGATCAAAATAATTCTCATCTTGCTACTCTTCTACCTTTGAAATATGACTACCTTGCTCTTGATTGATACTTGTATTTGGAAGAGACTAATCAAGAAGATCAAGGGGAAAGGGATCATATGAAAGATATGATAGAGGAGGACAAGAATCAAAATCAGATTCAAGACTAAAGTTATGAGTGTTAATACAATATGGTGGAATGGAGGGATTAATCTTCACCATAGGCTTTATTAAACATTCCAAATTATCCTTAGTTAGATAAAGATCATGGGAAATGGATGATGGTTTAGAAGATGGATTAGGAATTTTATTTTCAGATTTCCCAACTTTAAAATTATCACAAGGAGGTACCCAAATTGGTATTGGAAAGGGAGGAAGACAAGGAAAAAAAAGAACAATAGGTTCCTCCTCTGCGATTGGGGGTGTCTCACAATTTCCAAAATTTTGGAGAAAAAGAACATTTGGAGGTTTAGAATCACACTGATTCAAAAGAAATCTGAACCAAATGTTGAAACTTTTTTTTATAAATAAATCCCAATCCAAATATTCTTCAAGAAACTCATAAAATAAGTGAAGGAATTTTTTATAAAAATCCTCAAATGATTATTAGGTTCCTTTATAAGATGACTTATTCTTATATCAAAATCTCGATAATCATACCTATCAAAAGCTTGATGAAGCTCCTTAAGAAATTGAAAAAAATAATGAATAGAGGCAGATGATAAGGCATGACACCATCGATTCACATGCCCTTCAGGATTGAGGATCAATATAATACACATAAGATATTCATCATCGATTTTAAGAGATTTACAAAACCAAAGAAAATCATTTATATGTTTATGTACCATCGTCACCATCAAACTTGAATTGAGACAAGACATGAACAAGTATAGTGGAGATTGAAAGTTTACCAAGAGGTAGGTTAGAAAAATACTCCAATATTATTATTTGGGAAGTATCCATTTAGATAAGAGATTCAAAAAAGACTCAAATGACACAAATTGTCATATGTCCCTCCTTCTAGTGCCAAAATGTTAATGATGTTGGATGTTGCCAAAATATAGGGGGTCTCCCTGTTTTGAAGTCCCAATTAGACCTCACATCATTTGGAGTAGGAGCCCCAACTGGAGTATCGACCTGACCACCATAATACAAATGTTCGTATTTTTTTCAACATATCATATAATATATTATATACATAAACCCTGAAGAAGCAAGTAAGTTGACATTGTGAAACACATGTTTTAATGTGTAAAAGGAGACCTTCACAAGGGAGGGACAAAAAGTGAGCCTCTAGAAGGAAGTAATATTACTTAACTTAGAGAGACAAATGAGATAAGAAAGATTCATTAGTTATTTAAAGAAATATTTCACATAGACACAATGATCGTTAAACCACATACAACACACATTCAACAAAATAAGTACTAAGCCCACTGAAATAGTTCAATTTCCTTAGTAAATAAGAACGAAAAATATATAATAAACATCCAAAGAATAATCGTAAGACATTCACAATACATGCATGACAATGTGTTGGCTCATCGAGCTTCAATTATAAGGTGAAATATCCAAGTACACAGTTACAATAGTGAGACACTAGTTCTGTAACAACTCCACTTACCCAAATATTTTTTTTCTAATTATAGTAATTCTGGTCACATTTTCCATCATGTTCATCATGACAATTTTACATTAACAATGTACTGTAACCTATCTTCATTTTAACTTCAAGTTTTGTGTTAAAATCTCTTGTTTTCTTTCCACATGCATTTACCACTTTGGCTTCTTAATAGCTACAATTCTTGATCTTAATTATAAATCTTCCGGGAAATCACATAAGGAATTTTTGGAACCGACGCGTTTCGAACTACCAACTGTAGTTCCTCATCAAGATATGATGAACTACAGTTGGTAGTTCTAAACGCGTCGGTTCCAAAAATTCCTTATGTGATTTCCAGGAATATTTATAATTAAAATGTTATGGATCACAGAAGCTTGCACTCTCAAATTCTTGATCTATTAAGAGATTCTTTGAGTTTGACTAACATGCATAATACCATATGTATTTTAAGTTTTAATCCTAACTCCTATGGATTTTCATTATAACTTAGAAGGTTCAAATTTTCCTAGTTGAAACGTTAGGATGATTTACCATTTATTACATCTAAGTTATAATTTTAATTCTTATCCCACTATATTCTAATATTAGTAAAGTTATAATTCATCCTCTATAACCTTCTAACATATCTTATGATATGCTTATTTGAAATATGGATACTAACCTATACCATATTTATATTCACTTAAACTAAACTTATACTTATATCCATGAATATAATTTACATTAATCGAATTGAAATGTTATAACACTCACATATGTATACCATACCCATTTCCCATATATTATATACCATACCTATGTAAGGTTGTATTCAAATATATATATATATATATATATCATTACTCAATGCACATATCAACATATATATTATATACCAAACTTTGTAAGGTTGTATTCGATATATATATATATATATATATACTCAATGCACATATTAACATATATATTAACCTCACCCCTTGCACAGATCTACATATATATTAACCTATTCGAATGGAATTTATATTACAACTATTTTAACGTATTCAAAATGTATATGGTTGACAACTATGGATTGCATTAACATTTCCATATCATACTTTTGCATTAACAAAGTTAAGTTTCATTCAAGTGGGTTTCTGATTATTTGTGTGCATTGAATTCAAATGAGGGGATGACTATATGCATTTACGTATTATCTTTTCAAATTCGTAACTATATTAATTTTTGTCCTTCCAGCACCTGAATATCACATGGGTACATTTATGATTTGAGACACCTATAAGGTTGATCTGCGATGTTGGAAACAATTGCAATTAATTCATATTCCCTCCATAATCGAATTGAATATGGCTAGGGTTTGGTCCTTCCATTGTTTGATAATTTCCCTAGTTTTGGATTTTTGCAAAAAAATTATGAGAGAACCTCTTCTCTGGTTTCTATCATTTCTTTGAAGCTAAAAATGGGGGACATCTCTGTTACTATTCGTATTACTTTATCCACTAATACCCTAGACACTACCGAGTCTACTTCTCGTAGCTCCTCAAGTAATTCACATCGTTTTTATTTTCGATTTCATTGAGTTCAGGTTCTGTGTAAAACGTGTTTGGTTGCACTGCAATGTTTCATAATTTGTTTTTGGTTGGAATGTATTATATTTATGCCGATTTATGCTTATCCTTTTGGTTTTATTAATGAAAAATTTCCTTGTTTGTAGGTTTTGGACTCATCCAACTTGTGTCAACTTACCCTGTGCTTTTCTAGAATTCCTTATGGCCATAACAGAGGTAATCCTCTCCCTCCATACACTATTAACTCAAAATTTCACTATGTGTCATATAATTTAATACAAGGCTTCAATCTTCTGAGATTGAAATGCTCAGTTATCTGCATCATTCTTATTGCTAATGCATATAATTTCGTTTCTGAGTATTTTGACGGTGAAATTTTTTATCAACCCAATTAGTTGGTTTATCGATTCACAGTCGAATGGGTGAAAAGATATTTTCCCCAATAAATTTCAAATTTGACTTATGAGAATTCGTTTTTCTCTTGGTTAATTATATCCCAACAATTTTCTATTGGTTTTCCATTTTGGGACTTTTCCCCAATAACTCAATACTACATATGCGTATTCGTTTCTTTGTATTAACAATTTCAATGTCTTGGTGTGATTTGAATTCATAGCTTTCTCCTACTTGTATTTATTATTCATTTAAATGGAATGTTAATTAATATTTGTCGAAAGGTTATTACAATTTTTCCTTTCACAAAAATGGAAATACAAATTTTCCCCAAAATTCAATTCCTTAAATTTCGATATTTGTGTATCGATTTCATTCACCGGGTGTAGTGTTTCTCTGAATTTTATTTTTTCCTCTTTGTAATAAAGGTAGGAAGATATGTTCAGAAATTTATGGTTATTTTATATTAACATTATCTCGTTATTGTATCCAACGTATTATACTTCTTAGTTATAAATATTTCTTGTTATTCCATTTGTTCAACTTGTTGTACATGTACATGCTCGAATTTGGTTTCAATTTGACAGTGAGGTTTACCTAGTACGAGTATAACTCTGCTGCGTATTCTATTCGAGCATACCTCCACTTCTGTGTTGGTAAGAAATTTGTTCAATTGATATTTTTGAACTTCTTCAGAATGGTTGACTTTGTTTACCTCAATTTCTATTCAACAGAGGTTTTAACAGAGGTATAATATGTTTAATTGCTATTTTACTTTGAACCTCCAATTTACTTTACTTTCTACATTTACATTGTATGTAAAAATGACTCTGTGAATTTCTCCAATTTAGTATATTTATAACATAACTCTGTAAAATTTGACAGAGTATTAAAATTTCTTTCATGTATATATACTTCAACCCAATATACTCAATTTTATAATTTTATATAATTTCTGAATTAAACCAAATTAAATTTTTTGATTATAATTAATATTTATAATCCTATTGAGTCTGTCTCTGGAAAAACATTGTTTCTTGATTTGGCATAGCTTCATCAACTATCTCGATTTCTACGGTATGGGGCCACAACTATTCTCTCAAGTAAAAATTTAATTGTCTCTATTTCTATTTAATTACAGTGTTCTAATTTATGCTATCATTTTATTATATTCCTGTACTTACAATTATATTTCTGTTATGTTCAAGAGAATTTTTCCACTTGGATTACCTTTATAGATGTATTATTTCGATTTTTATTTCTTGTACAACTCTATGTTAGTTCATGTTATTCTAAAACTAATGTCCATGCTTCGTTGTAGATATGTCATATTTCATTTAATTTCCATGTTAATTATTTCTAACCCAATGTCATAAAATCTGACTACACCATTGTTCCTTCTTCCAGGTCGGTCATCCTCACATAGAGGGTTCAAAAACCTCTCTATCCCATTTATATATTTCAACGCCATATTTTGTAGTTGAATTTTCATGGATGACTCAAGTCAATTTGTAATTCAAATATTGTAATTATTATCTTTGAATGGTTTGAAAATGTTTATTATCCTCATCTCCACACAAGGATTTTTCCTAATAGGAATTGTTACATGTAATTCCAATATGTAATATATTTTTATTAATTACATGTTCACTTCTGTATGATGAAATATTTCCTTGCATAAATAGAAGACAATTTCTAATTGACAACAATTTTATTCTTCTATTTAAAGTCTACATCTGAATTGTCTATGCATCATTCATATATATGTTTATAGCAATGGTAGTTATCTAAACTATATTTTGTTTAGATTTTCCCATATTTTAATAATTGAATGTTATTGTTGTGACTGAATTATCTTGTTTTCTTCGTAAGTGTACTAACATTGTTGAGATTGACCTAACAGTATATTTAGACCCTTTCCCAGTGTTTAGAAATTTTGTATGTTGGTCCTAATATTTAGTTTAGTCTATGTAACCATACAGAAAAATTAACTATACCCAACTATGTTTAATTTTTTGTTAAATACATATGACACTTTTTTATTTCTGAACTCATCACAAACCATTAAAAATAATTATAACTTAAATGTACAAAACATTTAGCCACAATTCATAAAATATAGGCCTTTCTAACTACATCAGAATTATATAAAGTATAACAGCAATATAAAACACAAAACTTCATAGAATTTGCATATAATCTGGTAAAGACTATTTTCCTTCCAACCTTGAGCTTAATCCACAGCTCCCCCTGAGTAGAGACCAATTCTTGCTTAGTGTAGACAACCTCTTGTCTAACTAGGAATAACTTATTTAAGCTTGCTTTCCCTCAACATGTTTCCATAATTGTGTCCAATTAATTTAGAATGTTGTTTCCCTTAGCCTAGGATTTACTTTTGTTTTTTCCACAAAAGCTTCTTTAAAGCTAGCTCTTCCTCTTTCTAGTTTTATTCTCACCTCTTATCAGTAAATTTCCACTTTACTAAGGCATTAATTAGATTTTTATATCTCATCTAATATTTTTATTTTATTTTATTTTTCTCCAAGGACTTTTTGGAGAATTTTGGGAAAGTCTTAGAATTCTCTTCCATCCTCATATATTTGAAATCCAAGTCTCCAATTTACTCTAGTTTTTGCATAATAATAATATTTCACATTTATTTATTTCAAAAATAATATTTCCACATATATTTTTCCCTTAGGTCTACTTTCTCTTTAGGATTATTAACTGCCTTTTTACATATTCCCCTTCTAAAACAAAACACCGCCCTCGGTGTTGAAATTATTCTTGTTTATTCCTTAAACAATGATGGATATTTTTATTTCAGCTCATATTCTCACTCCTAAGTAGCTTCTTTAGGTGTAAAGTGCCTCCACTGCACTTTCACCCTAGCTATTTTTCTATTTCAGAGCATGATTTCTTCCCGCTCTAGTATACGAAGTGGCTCTGGAAGAAATTCCCCTTATGTTTCCACCTGTATAACAACCCAATCAATTACATGAGTAGGTTCATGTACATAATTTTTCAATAAGGAAACATGAAAAACATTATGAACCTTAATATGACTAGGTAGAGCCAATCTATAAGCTACTGGCCCCACTCTCTCCAAAACTTCAAATGGTCCACAGTAGTGTGGTGCTAACTTAGCATAGCTACCCGCATATAATGTACTTTTGCGAGGCTTAATCCTCAAATAAACAAGGTATCCCCCTTTGAATTATCTGTGAATTATTTTCTTGTATGCATAACTCTTTTGATGATATTGAGCTACTTTAATATTTTACTAAATTTTCTTCCAAGTTTGTTCCATTTCTCGTAGTGCATCTGGTCCAAGAATTAACTTGTCCTCTGGTTGACTCCAGCTGAGCGAAGTGTGGTATTTTCTACCATACAAAGCTTCAAAGGGACTCATCTTTATAGAAGCTTGATAACTATTATTATAAGCAAACTCTTCCAAATGCAGAAAATATTCCCACCTTGTGGGTCTGTCCATCACATACATGCGCAACATGTCTTCCAAAATATGATTGGTTCTTTCAGTCTGTCCATCTTTTTGAGGATTGTAAGTGGCACTAAAGTTCAGTTTGGTACCCGTTCCTCCAAATAGAGTTTTCCAAAATTCTGATGTGAATTTTGCATCTCTATTAGATGTAATCATTTTTGGAATTCCATGTAGTTTAATAATTTCTCTCATAAATACATTGGCCACTTGAGTTGTGCCAAAAGTAGATTGCACTGGTAAAAGGTGTACTACTTTAGTTAGAGTGTACACTACCACCATTATATATTCATGTTAATAATTAGTTCGTGGCAATCCGTTAATGAAGTCTATTGAAACCACTTCCAACTTCCATTATAGAATAGGGAGATGATTCAATATTCTTGTAGGATGATGATGTTCTACTTTTACTTGTTGACATTCCAAACACCCTCCCAAATAATCAGCTACATCTTTTTCCATGTCTGGCCAAAACATGTTCTTTCTCAATGCCAAAATCATATTTTGATAACCAGGATGACATGCATAAGGTCTCTTATGGTATTCATCTAATATTTCCTCTTTTAAATATGTTACATTACGAATATACAATATTTATTTATAATTAATCAGTCATTGTTGGTTTATTATATATCCTGCAATTTCAATTTGCTGTAATTTCTCTTGCAATTTTACATATTGTTGATCTTGCAACAACAATCCATGAATATGTCCTTCTACATCAACTTCACACTACTCCCTACATATGTCAATATTTGATGAGAATTCCTACTCAAAGCATCAACAATTTTGTTTTCTTTTCCTTTCATGTGTTTGATCTCCATATCAAACTCACTAAGGAAATCTAACCACTGGGCTTGTTTGGTATTTAATTTTGGCTGGGTTAAGAAGTATTTCAAACTGATGTGATCTATCATTAATATGAATTTATTTCCCAATAAATAATGTCTCCACATCTTTAATGCATGTATAACATCATCCAATTCTAAATCATATGCATCATAATTCTGTCCATGCTTCTTCAGTGTTCTTGATTCATAAAATATTACTGAATTATCATGCAGTAACACGCCTCCTAGCTCTTCTATACAAGCATCTATACATACTACAAATTCTTTGTTTGGATCAACAAATTTTAGTATAGGTGCATTAATTAATTTTAGTTTTAATTGCTCAAAACTACTTTGACATTTTTTTGTCCATTCAAAATTTACTCCTTTTTTCTACAATGATGTGATAGGATAAGCTAATGCAGAAAAACCTTCCAAAAATCTACGGTAGTATGAAAAAATACCCATGAATGATCGTATGGTTGGTACATCTGTGGGTACTGGCCAATTCATGATTGCTTGTACCTTTTTCGGATCCACTGCTAATCCATCCTTAGAAATCACATGACCTAGATATTGAATTTTGTTTTTGTAAAATTCACATTTGCTGAGAATTTCATATAATTGATGCTCTCTAAGGGTTTGTAGCACTATTATGAGATTTTCTTAGCGTTCTTCTTCATTTTTGAAGTATACAAAAATGTCATATATGAACACTAATACAAACTTGTCTAGATATTTATGCAGAACATTATTCATTAAACACATGAATGTAGCAGGGGAGTTTGTAAGTACAAAGGGTATGACTACAAATTCATAGTGTCCATATCTAGTCCTGAATGTTGATTTGTTGATGTCTTTATCCTTAATCTAGATTTATGATATCTAGTTATCAAATCAATTTTTGAGAATATGGTGGCTCCTCTTACCTGATCAAATAGATCTTATATCCTTGGAAGAGGATATATGTTCTTGATAGTTAACTTATTCAGTTGTTTGTAATCTATACAAATACTGAATGTGCCATCTTTCTTTTTGACAAACAATAATGTTGCTCCCCAAGGAGACACAGTTGGTATTATGTACCCTCTATCTAACAATTCTTGTAATTGAAGTTTCAATTCTAGCAGTTCAGGAATACTCATTCTATAGGGTGCCTTGGAAACTGGGGTAGCTCCTGGTACTAGTTCAATTGAAAAATCAATGTCCCTTTTAGGGAGTAGTTGGGGGATTTCTTTTGGGAATACATCCCTGAATTCTATAATCACTGGTAAGTTTTCTACAACCTCTTTTTATTTTTTCTATCCCAATTCATCCACTTGTACAAGATACAATTGGCAACCTTTTCTTGTTGTTCTTTTTAATTACAATGCCAAAATCTGTCTGACAGATATTGGTTTTGGTTTTCCTTTGACTATTACAGATTTTCCCACATCATTTGTACAATGTAATGTTTTATCTAAGACATTTACTATTGCTTTCTGTTTTTCCATCCAATCCATTCCTACTAACAAATCATAGGATCCTAGAGGAAGAATTTTTAAATGGAGTTCAATTTGTTATCAATTTAATTTACAACATTTTTTGGAAGTTTATGTGTCACTTTTGTCTTTGTTCCTGTAGCTAGCTGCACTAACCATGCTTGCTGAAATTTTCCTGATTTTAGCTTACACTTTTCCACTATCTTTTCGCTGATATAACTTAAATTATCTCCTGGATCTATTAAAACAGAAACAGGTTGGTCAACAATCATACCTTCAATTTCTATCATGGTTGATTGGTGTTCAGCCTGTTGATCTTCTAATGTAGCAATGATCCTAGGAATGTTGCAAGCAATCTCATTTACTGTAGTTGCCTCTCGTACTGCTTGAATATTCTGAATTTTTATTGTGTTGTGTGGGTAGTCACGAAAAATGTGAGGTTCTCCACAACTCCAACACTTTAATGGTTCTTTCACTTTTACCATCCCTTCTCTTTTGTTGTTTATTTCCATTTGTTTGGAACCAGTGTGGTATTGTGCTGTTTGGTTTTCCTGACTCTTGTTAAACTTCTTTATCTGGTGGTTTTTTCCAAAATTTTATAGATATGCTGGGTTTGATCTTTTTATGCTTGACTATCCTTTCCCCTTTTCTTTATTTTTCCATTTTTCAGCTGATCTTTTCTTCCTTTAAACTATTGGTAGCATAATATTTCTTTTCGAACAACTTCATCCATTGTTTTTGGATTATCAAATTCAATTCTTTCTTTGTAGATGGTACATAGAAAATTTAAAAATTGTTGTACTTTGGCCTTTTCTTCCCTGATATAAGGTACATAACGAAGTAAATTTGTAAATTTTGTAACAAATTCATCAATGGTGAGTTTTCTTTTTTGGGTATGTGTTATATTCTTTCCATGAATAGTCACAGGTGGGGGGGGGGGGGGGAGGGGGTGGAGGGTGATGTATGTTGCACCGCGTGCAATAGGGGGGCCGACAGCCTCCCCTGTCGGGGTCTGGGGCAGCGCCCCGGGAAATTTTATTTGGTCCTTATTTTCCAATGGGCAGACCCACCCATGGTTTTGTGCATGGGTTTACACATGGTTTTGGGGCATGATGGTTTTCGGCCCCTAGTATTTTGTAGATCCGGTTAAGGGAACTACGGTTATGTTCTAATCCAGGGTTAATGGATTGGGGTTTATGTATGCTTCAGCATGTATATATATGTGTTGTAACACTAAAAGGAATATAATGAAAAATCAAGCTGGTCGTCTTGATTTGGGATCCAGGGGAAAATCTCTGTGTATATTTGTTTTATGTTCTATGCTCTTGCTATTGTTTATTTTTTGTTTTTAATATTCATTTGTAGATAATTTCTGTACAGGGTTAAAACCTACATTTGGAATCAGATCAATTTCAGCTTCAAGGGGACGCCTTTGCTACTGAGGGAATTTTTTCTCGGGCCTAAGTTAGACCCTGTTCAATGGGATATCTACGGGATCAATTCTTGCGGTGAAAGAAGATGGCGAGCGGCAGGAAGATAGAGATAAATAAATTTAATGGTCATAGTTTTGAGTTGTGGAAGCTCAATATGGAGGATCTGTTGGTGGATAAAGATCAGTAGATCACGGTAGATCCGGGTACTAAACTAATGGAAATGTCAGATGAAGACTGGAAGAAGCTGGATTGAAAGACAAAGAGCACAATACGGTTGTGTGTCTTAGATTCAGTATTATTGAATGTATCTGGGGAAACTATGATGAAGACCTTGTGGGAAAAGCTAGGGAATTTGTACCAATATAAGTCTTTGGTGAATAAATTGTTCCTGCGAAAAAATTTGTATAACTTGAGGATGAAGGATGGAGACTCAGTGACAGAGCATCTGAACGCCTTCAATACTGTGGTAAGTTAGCTATCATCTGTTTATATTAAAATCTCATATGAAGATAAGTGCATTAGTTTGTTGTGTTCTCTACCAGATTCATGGGACAGTCTGGTTATTGCAATAGGTAGCAATACAACTACCTTGAATTTTGATGACATTGTCTCAACCTTGCTGTCGAAGAAAATGATACGGAGAAATATGGAAGGTCAGAATGGAGATGTCTTATCTGTACGAGGAAGGTCCCAAAATAGAAACAAGAATAAGGTTTCAAGTGGGAGATATAAATCTAGAGGGAGATCTAAATCTCTTGGAAAGTTTGTAAAGGTGTGCTGAAAATGCGAAAAGGAAGGGCACTACAAGAAGGACTGCAAATCTAAAGCTCCCGAGAAAGGAAAGGGATCTGATGATGCTCCTTTTGCAGAGGAAAAAACCACCCTGGATGAAGGTGGGGATGTGTATTTGGCTTCTTCTTCAAATACACATGTAGATCATGATTCATGGTTGATTGAATCGGGTGCATCCTTTCACTTCACTCCCCATAGGGAGTGGTTCTGCGAGTAAAAGAAATATGATGGTGGTGATGTCTTCTTAGGTGATGATAGGAAGGCCAGAATCGTCGGACGTGTAAAAGTCAAGCTGAAGCTATAAGGTGGAAGGATTAGAACACTTCCTAGTGTTCTGCACATTCCTGCATCGGCCATAAATCTGATTTCCATAAGCAAGATGGATGATGCAGGTGTAAAAATAATGTTCGAGAAAGATACCTGTAAGATGGTTTGCGGAGCACTGGTATTAATGTGGGGAGTTTGGATTGGAACTCTATACAAGCTTTAGGGCAGCACTATTATTGATGGGTGCAACAGTTTTGTGGTTTCCGAAAGTGAAGCGGAAAGCCTAGCAGTCTCTGGAGAAAAGACCATGCTATGGCTTCAAAGGCTTGGACATATTGGAGAGAAGGGCCTTCAGATACTGCATGGAAATGGTATGGTAGAAGGTATGTCTAATAGCTCTATGGATTTTGATTTCTGTGAACACTGTGTATATGGGAAGACAAATCGTGCGAGTTTTCCTTCTGGTGCTAAGAGGGCAAAAAAGATATTAGAGCTTGTGCACAGTGATGTGTTTGGACCTGTGTCAGTTCCATCACTGGGTAAGTCTGTGTACTATGTCTCAGTCATAGATGAATTCTCAAGGAATACATGGATATATTTCTTGAGGTAGAAACCTGAAGTCTTTGACAGATTTAAAGAATTTAAGGCTCTGGTGGAAAACCAGACAAAGAAGAAGATAAATGTGCTAAGGACAAATAATGGTGGGGAGTTCCTGCAAGAAGGAATTTGAAGAGTTTTGTAAGAAGTGTGGTATAGAACGGGAGAAGACTACTCCATACACACCTCAACAAAACGGAGTTGCAGAAAGAATGAACAGAACGCTGATGGAAAAGGCAAGAAGCATCCTCAGTGGTACTGGGTTAGGACAAGAATTCTGGGCAAAGGCAGTGGAGACTGCATGTTACTTGGTTAACAAATCAACTTCATCAACATTGGAGGATAAGACTCCACATGAGGTATGGACTGGTAAGAAACCCTCTCTTTCACATCTGAGGGTATTTGGATGTGATGCATTTGTACATGTTCCAAAGGAGAAAATGACCAAGTTGGATAACAAATCTGAAAGGTGCATCTTTATTGGGTATAAGGATGGTTTAAAGGGTTACAAGCTTTGGAACCCAGAAACAAGGAAGGTTGTGTACAGTCGAGATGTGGTGTTTAGAGAGGTGAAAGATGTTGTTAAACATGAAGTCCTACCAAAGGAACTTGAGAAGATAGAGTTTGAGCTAAAGGATGATGAATTAGACTCTACAACAAAAAAAGACTCGGAAGAGGAAAAGCCACAAACTCCAGTTGTGAGAAGATTAACCCGGGAAAGAAGACAACTAGAAAGGTATAGTACATCTTCTTTCTGTTCAAATTTTGCCTTAACTATAACTGATGATGATCCCAAAACCATCCGGGAGGTTGTAGATTCAGAGGATGGAAAACTCTAGAAGGAGGCCATGGTTAATGAAATGGCATCCTTGCATAAAAATGAGGAATGGGATCTGGTGGAGTTGCCGGCTGGAAGGAAGCCCATCGAGAGAAAATGGGTGTTTAAGAAGAAGATGAATGTAGAAGGAAAGGTGGAAAAATACAAAGCTCGGTTGGTAGCAAAAGGTTATTCCCAGGTGCCGAGAATTGATTTTGGTAATATTTTTTCTCATGTTGCCAAATTTACTTCTAATAGATTGCTTTTATCTGTTGATGCAACATTTGATTTTGAGGTAGAATAGATGGATGTGAAGACAAGATTTCTTCACGGAGATCTGGAAGAGGAGATCTACATGAAAAAACTTGAAGGCTTTATGGTGAAGGGGAAGACAGAACTGGTATGTAGGTTAAAGAAGTCTCTGCATGGGTTAAAAAAGTCACCAAGGATGTGGTATCAAAAATTTGATACCTATATACGGGGACTTGGCTTCACCAGAAGCAAGGAGGATCACTGTGTTTATTTTAAATTAATTGGTGACCGTGTTATTTATTTGGTCTTGTATGTGGATGATATGTTGTTGATTTGAAATGACAAAGAAATTATCCAATATTTGAAGACCCAACTGTTCTCCAAATTCGACATGAAGGATCTTGGTGCTGCAAACTATATTTTGGGCATGGAAATTAAGAGAGATCAGGCAAAGAGGAAGCTCTAGTTAAACTAGAGGAAGTATGTCGAGACTATATTGCAGATGTTCAATATGCAGGATAGTAAACCGATGAATGTTCTGATTCCTCTAGGTACAAAGCTGTTTGCTGAATGGTGTCCCAAGACACAAGAAGAAGAGGAGGATATGTCCAGTGTTCCATATCAAAGTGAATTGGGTAGCCTGATGTATGAAATGGTCTATACTAGACCATACATTGCACATGCAGTGGGAGTATTGAGCAGGTTTATTTCAAACCCAGGGAAGGAGTATTGGACAACAGTGAAGAGGGTTTTCAGATATTTGCATGGCACTAGTGATTATGGCTTGTGCTACTAGGGAAGACTGGGATTGGAAAGAGTGTTGGACATTCATGGTTTTTTTGATGCATACTGGGCTAGAGATCTGGACCAAAGAATATCTACAAGTGGGTATGTGTTTAGCCTATTTGGAGGTGCAGTCAGTTGGATGAGTAAAAGATAGTCTGTAGTGGCGGTTTCAACTATAGAGGCAGAATACATGGAAGCCACTCATGCAAGCAAGGAAGCAGTTTGGTTGCAGATATTGTGTTCAAGTATGGGGTTGGTGCAAAAAGCTATAAGGATAGACTTTGATAGCCAAAGTGCAATTTTCTTGGCTAAGAACCCTACTTATCATTCAAAGACAAAGCACATTGATGTTCAATATCACTTTGTGAGATATATGGTTGAGGCTAAAAGGGTGTTGCTGGTAAAGGTGGACACTTTCAAGAATGTTGCAGATGCATTGACGAAGTATGTGAGCACTCACAAGTTCTCTTGGTGTAGAGAAAAAATGGGTGTTGCAAAGCTAGGCTAATGACTCAGCTCTCCTGTGGCCCCTTGTGGAAAGAAAACAACAAGTGGGAGAATGTTGGGTATGTGTTATATTCTTTCCATGACTATTCACGCACCGAGGGGGGGTCATAGGGGGGGCGGTAGCCCCCCCTGTCAGGGTCTATGGCAACGCCTTGGAAAAAAAAATTTAGTCCTTATTTTTTGGTGGGTGGACCTGCCCATGGTTTTGTGCATGGGTTTTCACATGTTTTTAGGGCATGATGGTTTTCGGCCCCTGGTATTTTGTAGATCTAGTCAAGGGAACTACAATTATGTTCTAATCCAGGGTTAATGGATTGGGGTTTATGTATGCTTCGAAATGTATATATACATGTTGTAACACTAAATGGAATATAATGAAAAATCAAGCTGGTCGTCTTGATTTGGGATCCAAGGAAAAATCTCTGTGTATATATGTTTTATGTTCTATGCTCTCGCTATTGTTTACTTTCTGTTTTTAAGATTTGTTTGCTAATAATTCCTGTACAGTGGTAAAACCTATAGTCCTAATCTTAGCTCATAAAATTCCTTCTCTTTATCATCATAATACCTCTCATTCAGATATCTATATTTGAATTTAGCTTGAAATTCTTTTCATGTAACATTTTTTTCATCCAACACATGTACACTTTTTGTTTCTTCCCATCACAGCTGGGCTTTACCCTGTAGTTGGTAAATTTCCAATTTTTATTTCAAATTACTTCTGTATTAATATACCTAGAAGTATTTGACCATGTTCAGGAGCCAAGCTTCTGCATCCTCCTCCTTTTGCCCATCAAAGGTTGGAGGTTTTATTTTGCAGAATTCGCCTTGCAACTCCTTTTTCTTTCTGGATTTAGATCGAGATTCTTCCCCACTCTCAGATCCTTCTAAGTTGGGTTCAACTTAGTTTCTCTTTTTTGCTTGGTCTTCACTTTCATGACTAGACCAGGAGGTTAATTCCCTTATCAACCTGTCTTGCTCATTACTGGCCTGCAACAATCGATCATTTCCACTCCTTAGCGGAATCATTTCATGTTGCAAGCTCCTTATCATGTCCAACATTTGAGCATTTTGATTTGGTGGGTCTCCCGCACCCCCCAGTTCCACATACAACTCTTTTTCATTATTCATAACAACAACTGTAATTGTTTCTCCACTTCAATCATTGTACACAAAATTAAATTAGAAATTAAAAAAAAAATATTTATTTACTTGATTATCACATCAGATTTTATTTTATTTTTATTTTTATTTTTTATTTTTTATTTTATTTATTTATTTTTATTTTTTCTTTCTTTCTGCATAGGCCTAGTGTTTTCAACATGGGCTCTGATCCATTTGTAACAACTCCGCTTACCCAATTTTTTTTCTTTCTAATTATAGTAATTATGGTCACGTTTTCCGTCATGTTCGTCATGATAATTTTACATTCTTGAGGACAAGGGGATATATGACTTGAAGAAGAGGGCCAAGGAGGGAGCCATTATGGCCATGAAGTAAGGTATTCAATTAGAGGAGGATTAAAATTTTTCCATGAAAATACAGGATTATAAACATGCCAAGGAACCTGCTCAGGAAAATAAGCATTAATCCAAGTATTGAATGATGGTAAATTTTGATTTACACCTGGAAATTGATTTGATTCCTTACTTGATTTCCTGAGTACCTTTATTAATCCTAGTAGTGATGTAAAATGTTCATTTGAATGAGCCTCCTCACAATTTTTTCAAATTTTTGGGCTACTAACTGGACACCTTCCAAGGAAGTTCTTCTTCATATAGTTGGCGCAAAATATTAGCATTGGTTCTTCATCCTTATTTTGTTTTTTAGGAAAATAATCCAACTTTGAAATCAAATATCTAGTCACATTGTCTTTATATTAAAGAAAAATACTAATTTTTTCACTTATGAGTTCATCATTAGATGATTTGTATATGTCATAAAAACATCAAGACTCCTCATTGAATGATTCCTCAAAATACCATTTTCTCATTTTCAATAAATCAACTGGTACATTAGTCAGCACATGAATAATGTATATATATGTGTGTAGGGGGTGTTCTTACAGCACCAGAGAAAATGAAAAACC
This sequence comes from Pinus albicaulis, assembly GCA_034641835.2. NCBI lineage: Eukaryota > Viridiplantae > Streptophyta > Pinopsida > Pinales > Pinaceae > Pinus > Pinus albicaulis. The sequence goes on from CM076579.1 coordinate 849,492,732, forward strand.
TTAAAATAACCAAGATGTGCAGGAAATAAATAAATTCAAAGAACATAAATTTTCAAGATAAACTAGGTGAAAAACAAACCAAATACAACAGGTCACCAAGGTTAATCCCCTGAGCACCTCCCCGGAAATGATGGAAAAATTTTGGGAGTAGTATAGAGAAAATTAATGGACCAACATTTAATTGTCAATCCGAGAGTTCGTTAACTTCGACGTGCAACACTGGAAATTCGAGAGAGAGCCCCCAACAACCTGCAAATAAAAATATAGTATAACTTGTGCATCAATCTCAACAAACTAAATTGAATCCTGCACTTCACAGGAAAATTGAGAAAAAACCAATACTGAAAATTGAAAATAAACATCTGAAAAATAAAAGGCAAACCTACGCTATTAGCAATTGCGAAAGGAAATGCTAATTATTGGCAAACAAAAGGTAAATCCAAACAATTGTTTGACTAGAAACCAAACAATGCATGAACAACATCGAAAAGGAAGAATGTAAATGCTGAAATAATTTCAATATCAATTCAAATCCATTCTTTGTGTAAAGAAAAATAAGAAAGAGAAACACAAAACCTCATAACAATTCCACACTAATTTTGCCTCATCTATCTCTTTGTTGCAAAATACTTTTCAAGAAATTAAAACTTGAAAGCATCTTCAAACCTTGGCAAGTAAATTTACCGTGTAAAAAAATCTATGAAAGAAAATGATCTAATATAGATTCTCTCACCTTCTTTGTCTCTCTGTAAAAAAAATAAATCTTTCTTGGGAAGATGACCAAAATTCTTTTATCAACTATAATGTGGGAAAAACATTATCAATCTCAAACATGATGTAGCTTCCTTTCATCAATTTCGACTCTGCAGCCTAAAAGAATCACAATTTCAAATGAAAGAAATATATATGTGGCCTTTGCTCCCAAGGAATACGCGACATATGTAGAAAAAATTATTTAAAATTTGATAAATACAATAGGATATGATCTCACCATCCATACACCTCCAATTTAACTCATAATTATTCAAATCAGTAAGGTGAAATCGATCTCGTAATCAGGAGCATGAACCCATCAGATCTAAACCAATTTAAAATATTTGAATTGTGCATTCAAAGTTTGTAAAGGAAGGGTACTAAGGCATAAGCTGATGTTGTGAATACAGAACAACAAGACGAAATTACCATGACACATAATCTGATCTAGTATTCAATTTAAAGAAATATTTTTAAATTACAAGAACAATTCTCCAATATTGCATTCAACAAAACAAATAAAATGAAATCAAGTTTAAAGAAAGAAAAAGAATGAAAAGAAATAAATATTGCGATCTGATATTACACACACTTCTAACACAATAAATGACAAATTAAAAAAAATCCAACCAAATCGCACCCTTTGTCAACGATCTAGTTCACACAGATATTATAATCGTAAAACACATAAAATAATTAAACAGAACATAGATTGAAGTGCTTCTATTAATCTTTGAAATATCAGTCTACATGGTGCAGGAAAATATCAGGCTCTAGCAAAAAAATGGAACGATCCACAGATTAACTATGCTCGCGTAATGCAACATTGGGATTGTTTCCTCCCCTTGTTCATGTTTTTTTGGCTCCAGTGGATCTATAAGTTTATATCGATATTGAAATTCCAAATCGGGCTATTAAAAAGCCAGTAAAAATATAGAAGGGACAAATTACAAATGATGACATTTTTCCATGGATAAAAATCAGATTTGGTTATGGTTCAACTAAATGTCGAATAAAGGAGTTGAATCTAGTAAATGAGGGGTTGTTTTGGTAAATGGCTCCTATTTTCTCGGTATCAAATTGATGGTGAAGTAAGTGCAATGTTGACTAACAATTACTTCCCAAAATATCCTCCAACTGTTATTCAAACTATCAGCTAAGTAATGTCCTCCGGATTTGAATAATTAAAGTTGTCTACGCATTCCTTGACTCCAATGTAGGAACGTGAGTGCAGTGAAGTAACTTGATGTGTGGTATGGGAACTCTTTAGAGTGCGGTAAATACATATTAAACAAGTGCAGGAATCCCAATTGGTACAAGATTCTGCTGCATAGTATAGGGAGGTGAATGCAGGATCAAGCCTTGTTGCCATATGCGTACAAATATAATCAACTCAATATAAACCTGCAAACGCACAAACTTATTATTCTTTAATTGTTTAAATATAGTTAAAACAAGGGAATCATGGAAAATAGTAAATACTTACACTATTGTCTCTGAGAATGCACAAAACCACGACAATAACCATTCAAACTAAAAAAAAAACATGAGGGATTTCGAGTAAAAGGAGATATAAAGTGAGATAAAACAGAGGCCAAACACCAACCTATTCCCTGATAAAAATCGAGGTATGTAGCTTCTCCTATCTCTAAGGCCCTCTGCTATACCATGCTCCTAAATAAGAATGAAACCATCAATAGGATACCAACTCATGATCTCCCACCAATATAACCCATGAAAAGAATCAAATGCAAGGACATATATGTACGGGAAAAATCTATTATGTTGATGTTGATCCATGCTCAACTAGTCATGTTGCTTTGTCCAGTCCATCGAAAAAGTATGTCTAATAAATTCTTCCCCTCTCCCTATAATGCGACAAAGTGGACAAGTTGTGTTGCAAGCCCTTTCTATGTACTCCTGAAGAGGGTTTCTTCCTAAAATGTTGCAAATTTTTTGGTTTTCGTTGCATCTATTTTCACCTCATCAATGGGTAGAACCAAATATGGATGCACCACCATCTCCCTCGTAAGACGAGGAACTCCATGCTCCTCTAGTCTACCACCCTGTTGGTTTTCTGTGCAATACCAACTCAATATATCTCACCATCCAACCCCAAGGGCAGGATCGAATGCACATATACCCATAAAAAGACCCCAACATTCAAATGATGTGGCCTGCACAACGCATATCGCATCATCTCATTTTCTTAGTCAACACATGAGATCTGACTAGGTAGCTCTACCTCGCTCTCTCCAATGTGTAGATGTAACCTAGAAGTGTTATCATCCCCATCTATGTATGCATGAGGAGGGCTACTCCAACACTCCAATGTTTACTTATCTATACCATTAGGGAATCCAACTATTCCCCAACACAAGTCAACTTGGTCGCTAAATCGGCAAAAACTACACTCATACCATATAACTCCTTGTTCTACTGTAGAATGGTCTCTCAAAGTGTCGTGGCCTTCTTTCTCAAGGCTAGAAGGTTGGCCTAGAAATGATGGAACTATTCTGGGCACCTAAAATCACTAAACTTGGGGAAAACTCTGGGTACCTTTGTGTCTCTTAGCACCTCATCAATAGCTAGCCTTATGGGTGTATGCTCAACTATTTACACCAATATGTCAACTGGGACTACCAAAGGAATATCCAACAAGGGTGACTCTTCGTCACATATGGTCTATCTACATGCTCCTCATTAATCGTTGGTCCAAAATATGGCTGCTCATCCTACTCTATCATGGGCTCAACATGAACCTCCAACTGGCTCTCCATAAAAAGCTCCATGCATAATATGCATATCATCCTCCTCAACTGACTCATGCTCCACCATATGTTTCCCAAGCTGAATCATCACTGGTGACTCATCACGCTGAATATATCCCATAGGGTACATTTACTACTCACTATACACACCAAAATATAAATATGGTCTACTGTCAACAACCCCACATGACTACTCATGCTATTTAAAGGAATCCTTGTATGAACCAATGGACTCATCCAAAGAAGAATACCCATACTGAAAATCAAAATGAATATCCTCCTAATTTACCCCTGTCATCTCCTTAGTGTCACCCATGCATGAGTGGTAAGGTCTCCAAGGTTCCTTGCAAATGAAGCAAATAACCTTCTTCCTCATCTCATTCTTGTTGTATAGTTGGTCACCACAAATCCACCGCAGCTCCTCTTGAGTTAACCATCTCTTGAATAACCCAATGCTCTGATCAACCATCCTTTCAGCTAGTTCATAAGTGGCAAGTGAAACAAGTTGTTCCTCCCTCTAAATTGCTAAAAAATTATATTGAAGCCTCCCACAAATGGTGTCATGGCCTCCCAAACATGAGGACAAAATACACTGCATGTGTGTTATGACTATGTCAATATGTTGTTTCCTTATGCATAAGAAGCATTGGAACATCTACGGGATAAAGTCGTCACACTCTAGCATAAACATGAGGTCATAAAATCTAACGAAGGCCATGAATTCTAAGATCTCAAGCTTCTTCCCAAAAGTAGGGCCCTCATAGTTATCCAAATCCTAAAAGGTTTCCATAACCAGTTTGAAGACTCTGCTCATAATTTCATCATTGTAAGGGGGTATAGGTGTAGTGAGAATCATGATACTACTAAGACAAGAGGAAATTGGAAGTTTGAATCCTATACAAGGGTTATTCAAATACTTGTGTTGTACTAAGGAAATCATGGTTGGTTATAGAGCCCAAATTAATCTCTTACCATCTGACTGATGCACCTTGGAAAGGAGTGAAGCAAGTGATATGGGAAGATCCAAAAATACAAGTGGCCTTGAAAATAGCTGAAAAATAAAATCCATCAAATGGAAGTGAAACCCATACCAAATTGTAGTGATTTCCACCTTGATTCCAGCGATGCAAATGACACTCAAATCCAAGTTTGTATGGTTAAGTTATAGCTGGTCAAAGTTTGGGTCAAACTTGGCAAAGTGGCAGGCTTAACAAGACAACAAATTAGAAGCAACCCAACACACGGAATCTAGACCCCTAATGGGCGAATTTTTCAAATAATTAAAATGTCTACTGACACTTGCCATCCCCGCATTGTATGATATTAAAAAATATATATGTGGGGTGGGTGGTCCACCCCCAACAGACACGACCTGACCCTGATGTGAAATATATTAAAAAACATATGGGTTGGGCTTGCCACCCCTGAAGGATTCGCCCGACCATCAAAAATAATATATATATATATATATATATATATATATATATATATATATATATATATATATATATATATATAAAACTGTTGGCGCCAACAATTCGCAACATGTATTGTAACCGCCAGACTTGTTAATCAAACATTGCCATGTTTACCAAAACAATCGACTATTATGAGAGGCAGGGGGGGTTTGAAATTGAGACCTCCGATGACCTATTTAGCTCCACCACCAATGAGTCACATGCTAATTCATTGGTGGCTCCACCCAAAAATTGTATTTAAACACAATTCATTCAGTTGATAGACAATAAAATGGAGGGCAGAGGCCAAAACTTAGAGGCTCAGAACCACGATCCCTGTGAAACCCTAAGTAGGTAGAGTGGTTGGAACCATGAGTGAGGGTATCAACAAGGTTCCTTGAAGATTCCCTTAGAGGGCCATAATTGACCATGGAAAATTTTAGGGGCTAATATTCGTAGGTGGGCTAATTTTCCATAATTTTTCCAAAAAAAAGATTTTCCAATTTCCATTTTTTTATAAAAATGATTCGCCCAAATTTTACAGTATAAAATTATTTTACCTTAAAAATCGCTAACATTAAATAGAGAGTATATATAAATTCATTATAAATTTGAATAATTTTGCAAATGTGTAAATAAACATTTTATAGTTTGCATATTAGGGACTAGTGAGATTTTCCAATGTTTTTAAACTTCAAAATACTTTTTTATCCTTAAAATTTTCCGTGGAGGTGACAGTGTCAGAATTAGACAAGTTTATAGTCGATTTTCACGTTTTCATGCTAGGAATTCAGTGGTGATGTACGTTTCTTCAGCTGAGCTCTCCATTTTCATTGCATCATGTGGATTGGAGGTATAAGGGTAATTTCTGTAAAAATTCTTGTTTTTTATTTCTTTGACCCCACTTAATAAAATAAGGCCTACCCACTATTGATCAGGGCTTAGAGACATAGTGCACATTGGGTGAACTCTGTAATCAAATCACTTTGTCTTTGATCTCATGATTGATTATGTTTTTCTGCTTCAATTTCATATGGTTTAATTTACCTTGTTAACATGCTCTGTTATAAGTAATTCTAAATGCATCCTTGAAGTTGAAAATCATGGATCAACGAGTTCTTATAATTTGAGAAGTGATTTTACTGAAGGCTCCATCAATCTAAAATTTTTCCCAAGTGAATAGATTTTATATCCCAACTCATGCTCTTCTTGTGGCTGCTCTTGTTGTAGCAGAGTGAGTATCTCCTTGGAAAACGTTTTGTTGATTGTGGTTGCTAGTTTATTAAGATATTTTATGAAGGTTTGGCCCATGTTTTACCTGCAGAATGATGAGTACATCAAAATATTTTATGCATGAATTTTAATGACAACATCAACAAAAGTACATAATAGTAGTTGAATCAATACAAATACCTATCACTTCAATACATACTCAACAATTACATATAGGTCCAAATATGAACACCTCATGTAGACTCACCATACTCTCTCACTAAATAAGAAAATATTAAAACATTTATTTAAGAATTTTTAACAAATAGTTAGCAATTAATACTTTTGTCAAACAATTTGCAGATAAAGTGGAAACACTTGTAGCATAAATAAGTATGAGAGGAAAATTATTGATAGAATTATAATGCTCAAATAAATTGTATACCACATTGCATGCATGAAAAACCCAAGTGAAATGAAGTAGACCCAAGTGCTAGAAATTGCCCAAAAACATAGCACACATTGCACAGAAGAACCAATTTTTTTTCCCTCAACTACTCAGAAAATTTTGAAAATTTAACTTGGAGCTCCTCAAACCAAAACAATAAAAACCCAGAAATGGTTTGTCTTAACTCCAAGGCGATATCAATCCCACCAAGTGGTCTGAATTACCTAGTTTACTAATATAACACATTTTTGAAGGAATGTTTGTCTAGCCCAAATATTGCTTAGAAAATTATGAAATTTCAACCAATGAATTCTCTTACAAAACCCAGAAAAATATTGGGCATATTCCAGCTGATCTAGAAATCCCCAATTTAGTGACAGTTTTACAGTCTTCCCACCTTTGCACACTACTCCAAATAATATAAATTTGTACCACAATGTTCCAACTCTTCAATCCTGCAAATTCACTACAAAATAATCGACTCAAATGAAAGAAATATCCTGCAAAATAGGCTACGATGAATAAATTGGGCCTAAGAAATAAACTTAGCCCAATAGATAAATCTAGCTCTTATAAGTAAACTAGGCTTGAGAAAATAAATTGGGCTCCAAAAAATATTATTATCTCAAGAAATCATTTCATCCCATGAAGAGAAATTTCCCACAGTGGAATAATATTGGCCGAGAAAAATAATCTCGGTCCAAAAAGAAAAATTCGACCCAACAAAATAATCTTGATCCAAAAAGATAAATTTGGTCCACCAAAATAAAATTTTGCCAGCCAAATGAATTTTTCCTAGTAGAATAATTTCAACCCTACAATAAATCTGGTCCAACATTTTTTTTTTTTGACACACATGCAACAATTATCCTCCATAAAAATAGATTAAAAATTTCAATCCACAAACTTGGCTCCCTTATTCTTAAGGAACAATATGACAATTTTTATTTTAACCGACAACTTGCCAAAATCATGCTCTGATACCACTGTAATTTTCCAAATTATAAATTTGTAGAAAATTGCTTCAAAAATTAATGCCATAAATTTCATAAACAAATTTTACAAATTAATCCACAAAATCGATGAAAAACTGTAAATATATAAACTACAATCTCAAAATAGGTAATAAACACATGTAGGAAATATCAAATTTATTTATCATAATATAAGAGAAGAGTTACATGCTAACCCAATAGTTGAGACAATAGCCTAGAATACCTCGAAATATTTTTCTACAAACTGATGCGAACCTCCAAAAATAACTACAATTGAAGAGTACAACCTATGAATCCTAAATAGATCCACTAAGGGAAGAGATGGGTGCTCACCCACTCTCACTAATCAACCAAGGGTTTCCATCATGGGGCTACTGCTGACGTAGAAACTAAGTTCTCAAAACCTCACCAGAAATAAAAAACAAAAATCCAAGATGTCTCCAAATGACCTCCTTGTCCTCTTTTATAGATATCATGGATAGATCTACAAGCCTCTAGAAGCATATTATTTTATTGTATTATGATTATTCTAGAAGTTTCTCCATTGAATTTATCTTAAGTGAATTTTTAATTTTATTTCATTTAAGTCACTTTGGGCCTTTTCCTCCAATTAATTATTTTCCTTTAATTAAATGACTAATTAAAGACATTTTTAATTAAGGAAAATGGTAAATCACCCACCATACTCTCTCCGACCACTAGAAGTCATTTCTCAGGATCCCATCCTATAGATCTTCTTGTTCTAGTTCCAATGAGGTATTACAATGAGGTGTTATATTGAATAATATTCCTATAATGCCACATCGAGCATGATTAATTATGTTAGGCCACGTAATAATCATATTTTTTGAATGCAATAGAACGAAAGGAAATTTGTGAAGATGATGGAATATGCCAAGAGAATGCCATAAGATCCCATAAAAACTCCTTAAAAATTCCCTAGGACCCCTAATTATGTAATATTTCTCCTACAACCTAGCCATTACATACCCTAGAAACCCATCCCGACTGTACTATAGAGGAAAGTAAAAATAGCGACATGACAGAAGACCAAATATTGAAAGTTAGAAAGACTATGTTTGAAGTAACAAACATTTTTTAAGAAGGGATTTACATCAAATGAAATGATGCAAAGGTATGAATTTTGCGAGAATATCCAAATCTGATTTGGCTTGGGGGCCTTACTAGAGTCGCGAGAACCTGACATAACCATCAATGAAAGTTGAAGTGCCTCGACTTCTTGGTGAGCTCAGATACTTTCAAGACTTGTATAATTTCATTTTGAATATTGAATCAGATTGTGTATGATGTGTGGATAAATACTACCATTAATTTCAACTAGACCATTGCTATCCAAACGGTAGACATCTACATCACTGATTTGGTCAACACTTATATCTTCAACGAACATATTACCTAATTCATAAGGTTCTTTCACATATGAAGATGGATAGATTGAAAACATCTCATGATTAACCTGAATAGAAGAATTTAGGCTTCCTAAAAAATTAAAAATGCTAAGGGATGGAAATAATACTCAATGATTTATTTACTTTGATCTTCATCATGAATGATCTCACTACCATGTGTCGATTTAAAATGCAACTTATTAGATGAAGTATATCCATCACTAGTTAATACCTTACAAAATGTGGAACATAAGGGATAGTGAGGTGAAGAGGGAGTTCTCATAAGAACATATTCTTTAACCGATTTAGATTCAAAATCTAAATTAAAAAAAAAATTCTCTTGAGGAACCGAAACATAAAAATATGCACTAGGGAAATAATCATTATATATAATAATGCAGTGAGATTCAACATAATGAAATTTATCCAAGAATTCAGATTGATTAGACAAATCAATTTCATTTAATACATCACCGATATTTCTAGATTCAAAATCAAATAGGGATGGGAGATCATTATCTTGACATGGAGGACACTGAAAAAGAAAAGAAACATCGAAATGATTTTCATCTTGCTGCTTTGCTACCTTTTAAAGGTGACTACCTTGCTCCTGATCAATACTTGTATTTGGGAGAGACTAATCAAGAGGATCAAGGGGAAATGGATCATGAAAAAGAAATGATAGAGGAGGACAAGAATCAAAATCAGATTCAAGACTAAAGTTATGAGTGTTAATACCATATGGTGGAATGGAGGAATTAATATTTACCATAGGCTTCATTAACCATTCCAAATTATCCTTAGTTAGATAAAGATCATGGGAACTAGATGATGGTTTAGAACATAGAGTAGGAATTTTATTTGTAGATTTCCCAAATTCAAAATTATCACAAGGAGGTACCCAGATTGGTATTGGAAAGTGTTACAATAAAATTTGTCACCATGAAATTTAGATGTTCATATGGGTCTGTCAACACCTATATCATGCTCCCTTAGAATTCAAAAACCCCAAAGTTCCTAAACCAAGTCTTGGATTTGGAGAAAAGCTCATAAAAATCATAAAAAACCTAATTCCGCACTTTTCCTAGCCATTACCTACGGTACCGCACCTTTTGTGAAGAAAAATTGCAGTACCTACCGCACGTTTTGTGTATTAAAACTACGGACCCCCGTAAAAGGTAAAATGAGCGGAAAAGTAAGTTCTAGAAGCCTAGCTGGTCAAATATTCTCCCACCTGGAAGCTTTTAGAAGGCATTATTTGGTCGAAGCTTCACTCCCTCCATTATCGTGAACATTCATTCCTTCATTAAAGGAGCCTATTCCTTGGATTTTGGAACTTAATCCCTTGATAAGGGGACTCTATCCCTTCCATTTTGGAGTTGTAACCACTTTCCTTCTCCTATAAATTGAAGCTTTGGTTCAGTTTCAAGGGTATTGACTGACTGAGATTGAAAAGAGGTGAGACTTTGAGAATTTTTTAGGAGAAATGTTGTAGAAACTCAGACTCTCTTAACTGATCATTATGTGGGAATTATTACACACCCATGTGCATTTTAGCTGAGAGAGTGCAAATCTTGTCAGAGTAAAGAAAATGCTTGTTCTGGACCCCAGGAAGGCATGTACGACATCAAGGCAGACACGATTGTAAGGCTCTTCTTTATCAAAGATAATACGAATGAATATTGTTTTCTCAATGAGTTCTTTAATTAAGTATCTTGTTTATCATGTTTTATCAATGAGTTATTTAATTAATTAGCTTATTTTTTGAATTCCTTGATAATATTGATAGATATATGATTCGTGAATTAGTTTATACTATGTAGGTGCTATTGATTTTTTCCATGTTTGTGAATGCATATCTTTGAAGATGACTCTTTGAGGAAACTGGAAAGAAGATCATTATGAATAGCGCTGGACTATAGGTAGGTCTTCAAAACCCCTGTTGTAGCTAATTCTGAATCGAATATTATCTAGAGAAAATAGTTTTTTTTTGTCTGTTTGTTGCTAGCTGTCCGTAGGAAACTTGGTAGGTCTGTCTTGTCCATAAGAATGACTTATTCATTCAATAGAAAGGGAGGAGGATAAGGAACAATAGGCTTCTCCTCTGCGATTGGGGGTGTCTCACAAATTCTAAAACTTGGGAGAACAATAACATTTGGAGGTTTAGAATCACACTGATTCAAAATAAATCTGAACCAAATGTTGAATTTCTTTTCTAAATAAATCCAAATCCAAATATTCTTCAAGAAACTCATATCATAAGTGAAGTAATTTTTTAGAAAAATCCTCAAATGATTATTAGGTTCAATTTAAGATGATTTACTCTTATATAAACATCTCGACAATCATACCTATCAAAATCTTGATGATGCTCCTTAAGAAATTGAAAGAAACAATTAATAGAGGCAGATGATAATGCATGACACCATCGATTCACATGGCCTTTAGGATTGAGTATGAATATAATACACATAACATCTCCATCATCAATTTTAAGAGATTTACAAAACCAAAGAAAATCATTTATGTGTTTGGATAAAAATGTACCACCGTTGCCATCAAACCTGAATTGAGACAAGACATGAACGAGTGTAGTGGAGATTGAAAGTTTACCAAAAGTTATGTTAGAAAAATACTCCAAGATTATTATTTGGGAAATATCCATTAAAGACAAAAGAGTCAAAACAAACTCAAAGGACACAACTTGTCATATGTCCCTCCTTCTTGTGCCAAAATTTTAATGATGTTGGATACTTTCGAAATACAGGGGGTCTGCCTGTCTTGAAGTCCCAATTAGATCTCACATCATTTGGAGTAGGAGCCCCAACTGGAGTATTGACCTAACCACCATAATACAAAGGTTGTATTTTTTTCAACATATCATATATGAGATTATATACATAAACCCTGAATTAGCAATTAAGTTGACATTGTGAAACACCGATTGCAGTGTGTAAAAGGAGACCTTCACGAGGAGGGAAAAAACGTGAGCCTCTAGAAGGAAGTAATATTACTAAAATAAGAGAGTCACACGAGTAAATAAATATTCATTAGTTATCTAGAAAAATATTTCACATAGACACAATGATCGTTAAACCACATACAACACACATTCAACAAAATAAGTACTGGGCCCACCGAAATAGGTCAATTTCCTTAGTACATAAGAAAGAAACATATATAATAAACATCCAAAGAATAGTCGTAAGACATTCAAAATACATGCATGACAATGTGTTGGCTCATCGAGCTTCAATTATAAGGTGAAATATCCAAGTACACAATTGCAATAGTGAGACACTAGTTTTGTAACAACTCCACTTACCCATTTTTTTTCTAATTATAGTAATTTTGGTCACGTTTTCCATCATGTTCGTCATGACAATTTTACATTAACAGTGTATTGTAACCTGTCTTCATTTTAACTTCAAGTTCTGTGTTAAAATATCTTGTTTTCATTCCACATAAATTTACCACTTTGGCTTCTTAATAGCTACAGTTCTTGATATATTAACAGATTCTGTGAGTTTGACTAACATATGGAATACCGTATGTATTTAAGTTTTAATCCTAACTCCTATAGCTTTTCATTATAACTGAGAAGGTACAAATTTTCCTAGTTGAAACCTTCGGATTATTTACCATTTATTACATCTAAGTTATAATTTTAATTCTTATCCCACTATATTCTAATTTTAGTAAAGTTATAGTTCATCCTCTATAACCTTCTAACATATCTTATGATATGCTTATTTGAAATATGTATACTAACCTATACCATATTTATATTCACTTAAACTAAAATTATACTTCTATCCATGAATAGAATTTACATTAATCGAATTTAAATGTTATAACAATCACATATGTATACCATACCCATTTCCCATATATTATATACCATACCTCTATAAGGTTTTATTCTCTCTCTATATATATATATATCATTACAATTAATGCAAATATCAACATATATATTAACCTGACCCCTTACACAGATATACACATATATTAACATATTTGAATGGAATTTTATATTACAACCATTTTAACGTATTCAAAATGTTTATGGTTGACAACTATGGCTTGCATTAACATTTCCATATCATACTTTTGCATTAACAAAGTTAGGTTTCATTCAAGTGGGTTTTCGATTATCTGTGTGCATTGAATTCGAATGAGGGGATGACTATATGCATTTACATATTATATTTTTGAATTCCCAACTATATTAATGTTTGTCCCTCCAGCACCTGAATATCGCATGGGTGCATTTACGACTTGAGACACTTGCAGGGTTGATCTGCGATGTTGGAAACATTTGAGATTAATTCGTATTCCCTCCATAATTGAATTGAATATGGCTAGGATTTGTTACTTCCATTGTTTGTTCGTTTCCCCAATTTTTCATTTGGGAAAAAAATTGCTGAGAGAAACTTCTTTGAAGCTAGAAATGGAGAACGTCAAGGTTACAAATTGTATTACTTTATCAAATAATACCCTGGCCATTATCGAGTCTAGTTCTCGTAGCTCCTCATGTAATTCACATCGTTTTTTCTTTTTAATTTCATTGAGTTCAGGTTCTATGTAAAATGTGTTTGTTTTCACTGCAATGTTTCATAATTTGTTTTTGGTTGGCATGTAATATATTTATGCCGAGTTATCCTTCTCCTTCTAGTTTTATTAATGAAATTTTTCCTTGCTTGAGGTTTTGGACTCATCAAAATTTTATCGACTTACCTTGTGCTTTTTTGGAATTCCTTACGGTGATAACAGAGGTAATCCTCTCCCTCCTTATGCTATTAACTCATAATTTCACTATGTGTCATATAATATAATACAGGGTTTCAATCTTCTGAGATTGAAACGCTCAGTTAGCTGCGTCATTCTTTTTTCTAATGGATATAATTTCATTTCTGAGTCTTTTGATGGTGAAATTTTGTATCAACCCAATTAGTTGGTTTATATATTTCTCAGTCGAATGGGTGAAAAGAGATTTTCCCCAATAAATTTCAAATTTGACTTATGAGATTTTTTTTTTCTCTTGGTTAATTATATCCCAACATTTTTCTGTTGGTTTTCTATTTTGGGACACTTCCACAATAACTCAATACTACATATGCGTATTCGTTTTTTGTATTAACGATTTCAGTGTCTTGGTGTGCTTTTAATTCATAGGTTTCTCCTACTTGTATTTATTTTGCATTTGTATAGAACATTCATTAATATTTGTCAGAAGGTCTATTATAATTTTTCCCTTCACGAAAATGGAAATACGAATTCTACCCAAAATTCGATTCCTTAAACTTTGATTCCTGTGCATCGATTTTGTTCAAAGGGTGTAGGGTTTCTCTGAATTTTATTCTTTCCTCTTTGTAATAAACGTAGGAAGATACGTTCATAAATTTATGGTTATTTTATATTAACAGTTTCTCGTTATTGTCTCCAATGTATTATACTTCTCATTTATAAATATTTCTCATTATTCCATTTGTTAAACTTGTTGTACATGTACATGCTTGAATTTGGTTTCAATTTGACAGTGAGGCTTTCCTAGTACGAGTATAAATCTGTTGGGTATTCTATACGAGCATACTTCCACTTTTGTATTGGTAAGAAATTCGTTAAATTCATATTTTTGAATTTCTTTAGAATGGTTGGATTCCTTTACCTCAATTTCTATTTGACAGAGGTTTTAACAGAGGTATAATATGTTTAATTGATATTTTAATTTGAACCTCCAGTTTACCTTAGTTTCTACATTTACATTGTATGTAGCAATGACTCTGTGAATTTCTCCAATTTAGTATGTTTATAACATAACTCTGTAAAAGTTGACAGAGTATTAAAATTGCTTATATATATATACACTTCAACCCAGTATACTCAATTTTATAATATTATACAATTTCTGAATTAAACCAAATTAAAATCTTTGATTATAATTAATATTTATAATCCTATTGAGATTTTTTCTGGAAAAAAATATTTTCCAGATTTGGCAAATCTTCCTCAACTATCTCAATTTTTGCAATACGGGGCCACATCTATTCTCTCTAGTAAGTATTTACTTTTCTTTGTTTATATTTAATTACAATGTTCTAATTTATACTATCATTTTATTATATTCCTGTACTTACAATTATATTTTTGTTATGTACAAGAGAATTTTTCCACTTGCATTACCTTTATACAGGTATTATTTGGATTGTTCTTTCTTGTACAACTCTCTATATTTTCATATTTCCTTTTTATCAATAGTTCATGTATTCTAACACTAATCTGTATGCTTTGTTGGGGGTATGTCATATTTAATTTAATTTCCATGTCAATTCCTTCTTGCCCAAAGTCAGAAAATCTGACTACACCATTGTTCCTTCTTCCAGGTTGGTTATCCGCACATAAGAGGGCTCAAAAACCTCTTTATCCCATTTAAAAATTTCAATGCCATATTTTGTAGGTGAATTTTCATGGATGACTGAAGTCAATTTGTACTTAAACTATTGTAATTATTATCTTTGACTAGTTTGAAAAGGTTTATTATCCTCATCTCCACACGAGGATTTTTCCTAATAGGGACTGTTACATGTAATTCCAATATGTAATCTATTTTTATTAATTACATGTTCACTTCTATATGATGAAATATTCCCCTGCATAAATAGAAGACAATTTCTAATTGACGACAGTTTTATTATTCTATTTAAAGTTTACACTTGAATTGTCTATGCATCATTCAAATATATGTTTATAGGAATGTTAGTTATCTAAACTATATTTTGTTTAGATTTTCCCATATTTTCATAATTGATTGTTATTTTTTTGACTGAGTTATCTTGTTTTCTTAGTACATGTACTGAAGTTGTTGAGATTGACCTAACAACAGATTTAGACCCTTACCCAGGGTTTAGAAATTCTGTATGTTGATCCTAATATTCAGTTTAGTCTATGTAACCATAAAGAAAAATTAAATATACCCAGATATGTTTAATTTCTGTTAAATACATATGACACTTATTTATTTATGAACTCAACACATACTATTACAAATAATTTATAACTTCAATGTACACAAATTTCAGCCAAAATTCATAAAATATAAAACTTTCTCACTACATCAAAAATATATAAAGTTTAATATCAATATAAAACATAAAACTTCACAGAATTTGCATACCAATCTGGTAAAGGATATTTGCCTCCCAACCTTGAGCTTAATCCACAGCTCCCCTCAGGCAGAGACCAATTCTTCCTCAGTGTAGACTGCCTCTTGTCTAACTAGGAATAAATTATTTAAGCTTACTTTCCCTTAGACCTCAACATGTTTCCATAACTTCCTATTTAAAAGTAGAAAAATAGGATTATTAATTCTCTATTTAAAAGCATAAAAATAGGAATATTACATATTCCCCTTCTAAAACAAAACACTGCCCTCGGTGTTGAAATTATTTCTTTTTATTCCTCAAACAATGATGGATATTTTTATTTCATTTCATCTTCTCTCTCCCAAGTATATTATTTAGGTGTAAAGTGCCTCCACTGCACTTTCACCCTAGCTACTGTTCTATTTTGGAGCACGATTTCTTCCCGCTCCAGTATACGAAGTGGCTCTGGAAGAAATTCCCCTTCTGTTTCCACCTGTATCACAGTCCAATAAATTACATGAGTAGGTTCATGTACATACTTTTTCAATAAGGAAACATGAAAAACATTATGAACCTTAATATACCTAGGTAGAGCCAATCTATAGGCTATTGGCTCCACTCTCTCCAAAACTTCAAATGGTCCACAGTAGCGTGGTGATAACTTAGCACAACTACCAGAATATAATGTACTTTTGCGAGGCTTAATCCTTAAATAAACAAGGTCTCCCACTTTTAATTCTATGTGCATTATTTTCTTCTTTGCATAACTCTTTTGAGGATCGTGAGTTACTTTTATATTTTTTTGAATTTTCTTCAAATTTTGTTCCATTTCACGTAGTGCATTTGGTCCAAGAATTAAATTGTCCTTTGGTTGACTCTAGCTGAGCAGAGTGTGGCATTTTCTGCCATACAAAGCTTCAAAGGGAATATTCTTAATAGAGGCTTGATAAATATTATTATAAGCAAACTCTGCCAAATGCGGAAAATATTCCCACCTTGTGGGTTTGTCCATCACATACATGCACAACATGTCTTCCAAAATCTAATATATTCTTTCATTCTATCCATCTGTTTGAGGATGGTAAGCGGTACTAAAGTTCAGTTTGGTACCCATTCCTCCAAACAGAGTTTTCCAAAATGCTGATGTGAATTTGGCATCTCTATCAGATATAATCATTTTTGGAATTCCATATAGTTTAATAATTTATCTCATAAATATATTGGCCATTTGAGTTGTGCCAAAAGTAGATTGCACTAGTAAAAAATGTGCTGCTTTAGTTAGAGTGTCCACTACCACCATTATAGAGTCACGTTCATACTTAGTTTATGGAAATCCGGTAATGAAGTCTATTGAAACCACTTCCCACTTCCATTCTGGAATAGGGAGAGGATTCAGTAGTCCTGCAGGGTGCTTATGTTCTAATTTTACCAACTGACATTCCAAACACCTTTCGAAATAATCGACTATATCTTTTTTCATGCCTGGCCAAAAAATGTTCTTTCTCAATGTTGAAATCAGGTTTTGATAACCAGGATGACCTGCATAAGGTCTCTTATGGTATTCATCTAAGGTTTCCTCTTTTAAAAAAAGTGATGAGTATTCATCTAAAGTTTTCTCTTATGTCAATATTTGATGAGAATTCCTAATCAAAGCATCAACAATTTTGTTTTATTTTCCTTTAATGTGTTTTATTTCCATATAAAACTCACTAAGGAAAGCTAACCACCAGGCTTGTCTGGCATTTAATTCTGGTTGGGTAAAGAATTATTTCAAACTGATGTGATCTATCATTAATATGAATTTCTTTCCCAAAAAATAATGTCTCCACATATTTAATGCATGTATAATAGCAGCTAGTTCTAAATCAAATACATCATAATTATGTCCATCCTTCTTCAGTTTTTGTGATTCATAAGATATTACTAAATTATCTTGTAGTAACGTGCCTCCTAGCCCTTCTATACAAGCATTTGTACATACTGCAAATTCTTTATTTGGATCAACAATTTTCAGTATAGGTGCAGTAGTTTATTCCAGTTTTAATTGCTCAAAACCACTTTGACATTTTGTTGTCATTCAAACCTAACTCCCTTTTTCTGCAATGAAGTGATAGGATAGGCTAATGAAAATTATGACCAATCGTATGGTTGGTACATCTATGGGTACAGGCCAATTCATGATTTCTTGTACCTTTTTCAGATCCAGTGCTAATCCATCTTTAGAAATCACATGACCCAGAAATTGAATTTTGTTTTTGTAAAATTCATATTTGCTGATTTTTGCATATAACTGATGTTCTATAAGGTTTCGTAGTACTATTCTGAGATGTTCTTAGTGTTCTTCTTACTTTTCAGAGTATAGCAAAATGTCATCTATGAAAACTAATACAAACTTGTCTAGATATTTATGCAGAACACTATTCATTAAACACATGAATGTAGCAGGGGCATTTGTAAGTCCAAATGGTAGGAATACAAATTCATAGTGTCCATATCTAGTTATGAATGTTTTTTTGTTTATGCCTTCATCCTTAATCCAAAGTTGTGATCTATAGTTCTCAAATAAATTTTTGATGATATGGTGGCTCCTCTTACTTGATCAAATAGATTGTCTATCCTTGGAAGAGGATATATGTTATTTATAGTTAACTTATTCAATTTTCTGTAATCTATACACATACAGAATGTGCCATCTTTATTTTTGACAAACAATAGTAGTGCTCCCCAAGTAGACACACTTGGTATTATGTACACTCTGTCTAACAATTCTTGCAATTGAAGTTTCAATTCTAGCAGTTCGGGAATACTCATTCTATAGGGTGCCCTGGAAACTGGGGTAGCTCTTGGTACTAGTTCAATTGAAAAATAAATATCCCTTTTATGGGGTAGATGGGGGATTTCTTCTAGGAATAAATCCCTGAATTCTATGATCACTGGTAAGTTTTCTACAACCTCTTTTTCTATTTTTTGTCTTAATTATTCCACTTGTACAACATAGACTTGAAAACCTTTTCTTGCTATTATTTTTAATTGCAATGCAGAAATCTGTCTGGCAGATATTGGTTTTGGTTTTCCTTTGACTATTACA
Organism: Pinus albicaulis; assembly: GCA_034641835.2. NCBI lineage: Eukaryota > Viridiplantae > Streptophyta > Pinopsida > Pinales > Pinaceae > Pinus > Pinus albicaulis. The sequence goes on from CM076579.1 coordinate 849,512,010, forward strand.
GATTTTCCTACATCATTTGTACAATGTATTGTTTTATTTAAGCAATTTACTATTTCTTTCTGTTTTTCCAGCCAATCCATTCATAATAAAAAATCATAGGATCCTAGAGGAATAATGTTTAAATGGAGTTCATTTTGATATCCATTTAAATTTATAACAGTTTTGGGAAGTTTATGTCACTTTTCTCTTTGTTCCTGTAACTTGATGCACTAACCATGCTTGCTGAAATGTTTCTGATTTAGCTTACAGTTTTCCACTATCTATGGGTTGATATAACTTAAATTTTCTCTTGGATCTATTTAAACAGAAACAAGTTGGTCAACAATCATACCTCCATTTTCTATCATGGTTGATTGGTGTTTATCCTGTTGATCTTCTAATGCAACACTGATCCTAGGAATGTTGCGAGCAATGTCATTTACTACAGTTGCCTCTTGTACTGCTTGAATATTTTGAATTGTTCTTGTGTTGTGTGGACAATCATGTAACATGTGAGGTTCTCCACAACCCACACACTTTAATGGTTCTTTCACATTTACCATCCCTTCTCTTTTTTTGTTTATTTCAATTTGTTTGGAACCAACATGGGATTGTGCTATTTGGTTTTCTTGACTCTTGTTAAACTTCTTTATCTAGTGGTTTTTCCAAAGTTTCTCAGATACGATGGTTTTGATATTTTTATGCTTGACTCTCCTTTCCATTTTTCTTTATTTTTCCATTTTTTCAGCTGATCATTTCTACCTTTAAACTATTTATAGTGTTATCACTCTACCAGATCTCTAATGCTGAAGAAGAAATCCAAACAGAGGTAACCAAAGATCAATCTTTTGGCTTGGTATCTAGCCCTACCAAACCAGAGATGACTCTCTTCACAATGTCATAGCCAAGAGGGTTGGATGAATTATGGTTTTAGGCTAGGTATAAGTGCAGAGGTTTTATTTGGTTGAATTGGGTTACTGGATGAGTATCACGTCAAATAGGCTAGGTCGGGGAAAATAAGATTAGGGTTATAAAGATTCAACGAGGCAAGATAGGTAGAAAACCTAACACTTTAGGGTTTATGAGTGGGATGGATTAGACATGTGAGGAGCTAGAAAGAGAAAGGCTAATCATGAATTCTTTCTAAACCGAAGAAGATGGAAAAACTATGAAGGTTTTCCCAAAACAGAGCATGAGAGATGTATTTTGTTTATCAACTTAAAAACCAGCATATCATAGAAATGAAATGGATCATGAAACAAAACATTCATACATAATGAGACATAAGAAAAAAAATGCTAAATTATCATACCACACGTATCCCAAAGAAATAGCTGCAACCTTTTCATTAATTTCCTTCCAAAATAATTACACTAGAGTCTCTAATCAATGACTTAACATCCAACAATTTCCAACCTATGAAATGACTAAAAAATTACATGATATCAGCCTCAAACAAAATCCTCCCGGCCTCAGGGGTCGAATCCATGAGAGAAGGGAAAGTTCCACAAAAAACTGAGCTGAATACCTAGAGTGTAGGGTGGTCAAACTGACTCATCCCTCACTTTTTTCAAACTGATTCATTACACCTCATCGTGAGTTTTCATCTAATGTATTTACCATTGGTAATAGTAAAAAAATGATAATTACATTTACTTCCATCAATTACATAAGTAAAAACTTGATTTCCTAAGATGAAAATCAAATTTGCATAAACAAAAGAGAGAGAATCAGAAAAAGTCAGGTGTGCCCTTAAAATGCCAGGTGTGCCCTCCCAATACCATGTGTGCACTCCAATTTGCAGTTGAGTTTTGGATGGGTTCCAAATTTCCAAATTGAGCTCAGGATCTACTTTCCAGATCTATGCTTGGTTTTTAGAATGGAATTGATTTGACCCCTCAAAACTTCATTCTCCCAAGAATTCTTAGTGTGCAACACCAAGGTGAAAAATGAGGCAGAACTATGGTTTTTAGGGTGTGTTTTTCACTTTTTCACCTGCCAGTTGTCCAAAAAAAATTAGAAAATTTGTTTTATTGAATTTATTCATCATTATGAATCTAATGGTGGTCTTATTTTGGCCAAAATATCTCTAAAAAAAAATCGCAACGCCTAGGGCGTTGCGCATCTAGGTTTGCAGTTGTCACAAAACTATCTTGAAATGCACAAAATTTTCAAAATTTGCAAAATTGTCGCAAAACCTGTCAAAATTTTCTCAATGAAGATTGATGATGAATTTTATGCATGGAGTGAGGCTTCAGCAAGGATATCAAACCACCTTTTCTCTTCTTGCATGGTGAAGGCTTCAATTTTTGCATTGGCTTGTTTAAGTTTTGACCTTGCAATTTTGTTTTTCTTGGCATAGTGCTTGGCCCTCTTTCTCAATATATCATTATCCTTCGTTTCCTTCTCCAAAAGCTTCTCTAGGTGTTGGTTAGCCCTGTCAAGCCATTGCTCAGGGTTCTCATTGATTACCACTGCAAATTGTTCATTCAAAGTGAGCTGATTAGCAAGGTTAGCCTCCTTTTTCCTCTCTAGTTCTAGAGCTCTTTTCAGCCATCTATTCCTAGGCCTTCTCCTTGGAACTTATTATTCTGCCTCATTGGTTTCACCATATGTTTATAATTTCTCTTCAGGAAATACTTTAGCTTTTTCTTCCTCTCTTTGATATTTGAAGATTTTCACTTCATCAATGAAATGTTTGGTCTTTAGATACTGGTTCTCCTGCTCAAGAAAGGTAATGACAAATTTAGATCTCTCAAGATTATTTTGTAGCTCCTTATTCTTGGCTTATTTCTCCTCAATGACTATACTAGTGATCTCATAATCATATTTTTGACTCAAATAAACAAGGTCAAACTCCATGTCTGTCTCATGAAGATTTTCCTCATGCCCGATCTCTTCTTGAATATCTACCTCTGTCACCTTTTGTTTTCCTTTGTATACCTTCTTTTCCAATGAAGAAGGCAAGGCACCTCCAAAAATTTGTGGGGAAAACACTTGCCTATGACCTCTCTTGTAATTTTTTTCCAATATTCCCAAATCATCCCTCTTAGGCTTGCTAATCTTAACTCTACTTGGTGATCCAATGTGCACATGAAATGGTGATGGCGGTGGTGAAATGGGTAGAGTAGTTTGAGCTGATGATGAAGTAGGTACTATGGGATGACATGGAGGAATGGAAGTGGAGGGATGAGATGGTGGAGGCACGACTTGAGCATGTTTAACTGGTGGAGTAGTGACGATGTCATTTGCTATGAAAGTACTCCATGAGATGTTAAATTGATAAAGTTGATGGAGGACTATGATATTGATGAGGGAGTGGTGAAAAACACTTTACATCTAGTGGTCATAACCTCTCTTTTGAACCAGGTAAGACATTTTTTCGATGCTCCTAAAGAGAAAGTAAGGTATGTTGAGCATTTTGTCCCTTGTGAATTGCATTAATAACTAGACATGATAGGTGTAGAATCTAGAGAACCTTCCTTCACAAGTAAGGTACTTCATCATGATTTTAATCACGGGGGCATACCTATCCAGGAGTTAAGAGAAAGTAAATACCTTCTTTCCTTCATTTTTGTACATTGGATTAATGTAGGGCTCATTGTTGTGGTGGATTTGATGCACGGATGTACGAAATCACACTATTTTAAGGGGTGTGGTTTACCCCTTTAGACTATTGGTAATAGGCAGAAAGTGGTGGAGTTCATAAGCATACAATCTAGAGGAAAAAGCAGGAAAATGTATACTCAAGTTAAACTAAAACTAAATCACAAATATACATAAGCTATTGAAGAGATTCAAATGATAGTAATGCATACAGTGGCTCTAGGCCCCTTCTTATTAAGCGTTTGATACGAAGAAGAAATTTTACCCACTTGCCAAAGGGCGCCTAGACAATGGTCTTAGGTCCCAATGCAAGGATGTTGTTCTCCAAACTCGCCTTGTTGCAGTTTCCCTCTCTCTCTAATGTGTTGGACTAAGATTTTTGGATGGCCAACAATCGAGTCCCCTTTATCTCCAGCTCCAGGTCACACACTACTGGTATTTCTTGGGAAATTCTAGCCAGCATAACAATGTGATCACCCATTCTTCATCTCATGGTGGCTTTATATATGGGATTTCAAATCCTCCTTCCCTCCCTTGGTACATGGTGGATGGTGATCCAAGGGAGAGGTATGATTCCATTGTGTGCTCTAAATATTCCATTGTGTCCACACATAATGTCTAAGGAGGCATTGGTGGTTGTCCTTAGGTGGCTTCATGTAAGGAGTAACTTGTCATTTTCTTTGTGTGGTCCCGGATAGCAAAATTTTTCCACTTTTAGGAATACACGCTTATCGGGCACGCAGAAGGCACTCTTCAAGAAGGATAATGCGCGCAAATAGCATTTTATGATTAGTTCAAACTTGATTTTCTGAAAACCTTAGAGATTTTAAGTACTTTCTAGATTCCATAATGTCTTCTTGCCTTGTAAATCCTTTGGCTTGACATTAATTAATGTCATCTTATGCTGTACAATTTTCCAGTGTTAACAGTTTCCCCCTAATGTGTGAGGTCTATGAAGGAGATTATGGCCGAGATACATTATAGTTTCATTTCTGTATCATGCATAGAGAGAGAGGGAGACCTACGTGAAGATTTGGAGTTGAAAACACCCTCCACTGGTTCCAAGAATGACCACGTCTTAAGGGATCCCTGCAAGCAAATATAATTTACAATACATATACAAAATTTCAACGAGGCGGGCATGTCCCATGCTCGTGATGCTATGGCTAGTTAAAAAAAATTGATAGATGTATATTCTATCATGCCACTACTATGGTAGTGATACTGGCAGTTGTTGACGACGACTACTGACGCCCTCAGGGGCATTTTTTCTTTGACGATAGGTGGAATGTGGTACCCATATGCATAAACATGGTATGGCATATAGCTACGCAATGTATGCATAGGTGATAGCTAGGACCTTCCCGTGTAAGCATTTTTGATAGAGACGCTTATGGAGGCATGGGTCTTTGACGGATCTGATCAAAGTGCAATGACTGTAAGGTACGATACCATCTTGAAATGAAATATTTTGTCGTATTCGAATTTCAGGAGGATCGATGGCATCTGTGGAAAATTATGTCTCCTAAAATTCCACCCAAGGATACCCCTTTGCATGGAAAGGGGTGATCTAAGGTACCACTTCCTTTTTGGAATGAAGGTGTTGAAGTCGACAAAAAGGAAGCCTCAACCGGACAATGGGTCGCTAACCTGAGGGGTCGGGGACTTGGATGCAATGGGTTTAACATAGGCATTTTGGTGAGTGGTGACTGAAAACTGATGATGGGAATTCAGTGGCCCGAGATCGGAGTATACTTAGGCAGCTTGGTGGCGATCATAGTTATTTATGAAGGGGAAAATCCCTCGGGTCGGTAGGACTTCCAGGGCGGGTGCAAACCAGCTATGAATGTCATGATGATGCGTGCATAGGGGTGAAATACTCTAACTAAGGGGGATTAGGGACTACTTCCATATGAGAAAATATGAGATGAGAGGGTGGAGGGGAAAAGTGCACCGTTTGCTGTCTTTTTACACTTACCAAAAGAATAAAATAATGGGGTTTGGTTAGTAAAAAACATAGAGACGGTTACCCCAAAACATTAAATTGTTCACTCAATGATGGCATGAGGAAGGTGTTTTGCTGAGGGTGAGGGTCCCATTTGTTGGTCTCATGTGTGGGGTTGATGAAGCAGATGAAAAATATCGCAGATGGGATTATGCTTGTGGAGGTATGGTGGGTCAAATGCGAGGCATGATGGTGAGCATTTTATCTGCTTGTACAACCTGATTGTCTGGGAAGGGGGTTTCAGTTTTCATGGTAAAATTTTCCTTATGCATGATGAATGGATGGGCATGAGGTGCTTCCCAGACTGAAGTGGTATGGCCATGGTGTCACTGTTGTTGTGATATATGGTCTACTTTGGGTGACGAGCACCATGCAGAGGAGGCTCTACTAACCAATGCAAATGTTTATCATGTGCAAGGTGAGGTGATGATAAAAATGGTCAGATATGAAGACCCTATGGTTTATTTCTGATGGAGAAATGATTTTAGGATATGTAAAGTTTTCTAGGACTCTATTATGATCGGGGTAGAATGATACCTGCTCTGGAACTTTCAGTAGATGGTGCTGTGAACGGTTTGCGAGTTTTTCCTGCATAAACAACGAACTCAAGTGAAAGCATATACTTTTCATCAAATATTATTGAAAGGCATGAGCTTTAAAAAGGAATATGAGAGAGGGCATACCTGCCGACACTAAAAAAATATTTTTTCTGGAAAGCGAATATGTGGCATCATTTCCGTTCATCATGGAGTATTGATGATGGTGCAACTTACGGTTCACAGAATGGACCTTTTGATATCTCATTATGGCCCTCCAAAGTTTTTTAAAAGGGCGATAAATAGGTGAATATGAACCTTATTTGATTCATTTGTACTTGCTGAGTTTTGAGAGGTTAGAGGCATTTGCATAGCATTTCTTGCCGTTTTAGTCAGCCCGTGTACCAAGGACTTGTTAGACGGACGAATCCCTCTTGTGGACAAGAGCGATATCCCTAGTATCCTAAGGATATCTAAAAACAAACAGACATATGAAGACCATTTTCTCTAGACTATTTTTCTTAAGAATTACTCATTAACTACGGGTAGATACTCCTACCTGAAGTCCAATGCTTTCTCGGTCTTCAGTCCAGTCGCTCCAGAAGTTATCGATCCAGCATATAAGATCTGCTATCAAATACAGGAAAACTAGATCAAAAGCATCTGCAAAATATGATAATTCGAAAGAAATAATCTATCTTAGTGATCAGGGAGTCTAAGAATTAAGTCATTCAAAAGATAAATGAACAACTCAATGAGAAAATAGAATCCATTTGTATTATCTTTTAATAAAAGAAGAAACCTTATAACCGTGATGCCTTGATGTTCATACAGGTTCTTCCAGGGTCTTGAACAATCGTTTCCCTCAGTTTGACAAGACTCTGACTCTCTTTATTAGCGTAAGGATATGGCTATGAGTTTGTAATATCTCTCATGCCAATGATGCAGAATATGGAGAGTATGTTCACTCATCAATTCCTCTCAAAACTATTAAGTTCTAAGTACTCTCTCCAAAGCAAGAATCAAGCACTCTGAAACTAAAAACTATGTACTAAGTACCCTTGAGACTGAAACTTGGTCTCAATTTATAGTAGAAGAGAGGTAGTTTCAGATCCAAAAAGGAAGGGATAAATCCCTCTCATCATGGGATTTTAGCTCCAAAAACCAAGGTATTACTCCATTTATGAAGGGATAAAGGTTCATGAATGGAATGGGCGAAGCTCGACCAGACAGTGCTTCTAGAAGGCCCCAGCTGGGAGAATATTCAACCAACTGAGCTTCTAGAACTTACTTTTCTCTTTATTTTATCTTTTATGGGGGTCCAGAGGTTTAATGAGCTTTATGTGCGGGATGTGTCGCAGTTTTTATGCAATTAGCTGGGGTACCATAGGGAATGACTAGGAAAAGTGCAGAGTTAGGATTTTTAGGATTTTTAAGAGCTTTTCTCCAGTTCCAAGACTTGATTTGGGAAATTTATGTTTTTAGACGTCTAAGGAAGCAATAAATAGGTAATGATGAACCCATACAGAAAGCTCAATGTCATGGTGACAAATTTTAGTGTATCAAATTGCCCCCTAAAGTGCAAAGTCTGAAGAGTTTTTGGAAGAATTCTGAAGAGTGAAGTGCTTTATCATTTTAAGGATCGGGCTGTCAGCACATCAGTTGAAACCTGGAAAAGAATTCAATGCAAGCATATATATATATATATATATCATCGCTGAGGTGGGAATTCCCATACTCAGATCAAAACTAACTACATGTTCTGATACATAAATGATTTTAGAATTACATGAAGTAGTAGACACAGCATGTACATAGGCATCTGTTATGAGTAGTATACTAAATGATGAATAATAGAACTCCTCTTAGCTTGGATGGTGGAAACTAGATCCAGGTTCTTGATTTTGGCTTCTCGAACTAGTACGATTCTATCCATGCGATTTATTGTGTCGAAGTCAAACATAATAGAAACCACTTGATTACCAATCAATCATATGAACTGTTAAAAAGTGTGAGAGAAACCACCAATAATGACAATGGCTCTCAAAGTACTCAGTACAATCTATGAAATGTGAATTTGTGATCTGAAGTCAAACATTTCATAGAATTATTCGATCGAAGGTCAATGATGCAACCTGTCATCGAAGGCGAGAAACCTGCCATTAGGGCATGCAGATCCCAAGGTACTAATGGGATTCTAGATCAACTTTCTAGATGATGAGCTGTCATCGATAGAAAGTGACCTGTCGTAGGGAAGCCCACGACAAAAAACCATTAGATCAATTTTTGAAGAAATATATAGCAAGGACTAACTCAGGGATGGTCAACGCGAGTGGAGACAAATGTTTGCAATGAATGGTTTATTAAATTGATCTCTTGAACACATAATGACACTGCATATGGTTTGGTGACAATTGACCTAAATCTAATACCCAGAAACTGGCTGAAGACTTTCAATGTGGTTTGATTAATTGTTGGCCAAAGGATTTTCCAAACCTAGACATGAATGTGACAAAAGTGTCGTGTTCAATAGTGGTATACAACTTTTTAAAACAAAGTGTGACAAGTAGATTCACTTTCTTTCTTTTCCCCCACCATTTCTGGAAAGTACCTTTTTATTTTTGACAAGCTTGAGGAGGATAACATTTTCTTGTAATATAAGCTCATCCTTCAGATGAGTCCAACTTAGTATTAAAATTGAACCCTAAGAAGGAGTGGTTTGTTCCTGTTTATAATTGACAGGTCCTTTACTGTTAAATTTTAACGAGTCCAGTATAGGCGAAACTCTGTGTTTTTCAGTTTTAAGGAGTCAAAAGAAAAACATAAGAAAACTCCGTGGGTGTAATTTTTTGTAAATTTAGTCTCTCGAGCCCGAAAAAGGATAAAATAATGCAGGAGAGAACTCTATTAACCATTATTAGTCAACGTATACCTTTTTCGTAAATAGTTCATTTCAGTTCGAAAAAGGGGTAAACTTATACTGAAGGAACAACTATTCATTTCCTTTAACGAGTTCGAATAGTCAAGTACTTGCCAATATTTTCATGTTTAGAGAGTCTAAAAAGGGCTTAAAAGAGAACTCCATGGTTTCTATTTTTCTGTAAGTTTTAACGAGTTCAAAAAAGTGATAAAAATGTACTCATATGATGTCACTTTTTCTGTAAGTTTTAACGAGTTCAAAAAAGAGACAAAAAGCATACTCATTGCCAAAATGATTATTTCACCCGAAAATCCTGTATTCTGCACAAAACTCAAAAATTAAACATACCTATTTTAGATAAGTAAAAATTATTTGAAAAACAACCTTTCAAAGTGGAAAATAAATAAAATATTATTTTATTTATTCAAAAAACCTTATAAAAAGTAGTTCAACCAATTCATTTTTACCATTTGCATCCAGAGTGAAAGTTGAGAGCTTTTGGTAGAAAAAGTTCCGAAGGAGATATCAGAAAAACCGATCGTTCGAATCCAAAATCGTCGAATCCAGGTAATCCACAACAAATTTCTCTTCATTTTTATCCATTTACATTCTCTTTTTAGGCTTTAAAACCATTTTTTAAGAGAAAAATAGGTTCAAAAAATTTCTCTCGAGGTACCACAGGTAATACACACAGTACCCGCAGACCCCAATAATTTTCCAAAGGAAAATTATCGGGGTCGCACACTTTTTGTGCATAACGCGTGCAGTGGCTCGCACTGTCTTAGTGCAAAAAGTGGGGAGGCGCTGTGAACAAAAAAAAACTATGATTTCTCTCAAATTAAGCCAAAATTTTCCATTCTAATTGGATCTAATATTTCAATGTGTCTATTGCAGGGTATCTACAATGCTTGAATGGAGAGAACGTGAACATGAGGTAGTAGATGTAGCAGCCATCAAAATTTTACCCACATTGCATGTATTAAAAAACTATGGATTATACAAATATTGGTCAATGCAGGGCATGAGGGCTCAAGTAGATTTATTGACATGGTTAGTGAACAAGTGGGATGTTCAAGAACAATGTTTCATTATTGATGATCACCGACTCGAAATTGAGTTGGAGGAAATTTACTTCCTTACAGGTTTATCCAAAAGAGGAGAACCTGTTTCCTTCTTTGGAGCTAGACCAGGTGGCCAGCCTATAGCTAGATGTCAACAAGAATTTTGCAATGAAGAAGCTTATCCAAAAGACAACCGCATTGATATAAAAACCATTATCAGTCTTGAACTGAAAGTGGTTGCATTCACAGTGACCAAATTGTGTGGGAGTGCAGCTCCACACGTGGCTACTAAAGCTCAGATGCAGACAATGGTTGAATGCTATAGAGGCACCATATTCAACTGGTGTGAATGAGTATTGGTTAATGTAAAAGGCCAATTGACCAGAGCTAAGAACGCAGAGTTGAAAAACTTTGGATATGCAGCTATCATAGTTTATTTTTCTCTGGAGATGATTCCATCCCTTGCTCCTCAACTTATCTCAATTGATTCTAGTGAGATCATAGAGCCTCGGATGGCCCGTTGGGTACAAGTGATGGCCCTTCATGGAGATGATTTTGAGATATTTTGATTTACACCTTCATACTTTCATTGGCTAGAGAACTAGATCTTCACCATTGAAGATTTTTCGTATGTCGGGAGAGATTTCCGCGATGACCCTGATATGCCTCTTCCTCCAGGAACAAAATGGGATGATTGAGGTAAATGAATCATTTTGATGTGTTTTTAACTCTATTTTTTTTTTGTTTTTTTTTGTTTCCAATCTTCTAGTACTGATGACAAAAACTTAAATGCAAATGTTGGTCCATGAAGACTAGCCAATCTCCATCACTTCAAGAGGAAGCGAACAGATGCTATTGCACCGCCAGAGAACTAGGCAGCAGAGATTCTCACTGATTTAGAGCAGAACCTGGAGAGTTTGACCAAAGACATACCAGAGACTAGTATGGACTATATTCCTCTATGCCTCCAGAGGCATGTTGCTGGTGTTCCTAGCCATTTTCGGAGATATCTGCGTAGAGTGGCACGAGCGATAGTGTATTGTCATGATCATCACCATGGATAGTGGATGGTTATCACAGACCATTGTATTTTTTCTTTTTGTATCACTACCTTTCGAATCATAAGGTGTTTTAAACCTATGATCCTAGATGATGTAATATTTTTTGAACACAAACTATGATATGACTACTTTCGACGGCTATCTTGTTCAACACTTATCAAATGTTTTTTTAACTTACCGTTTTAATGTTACAAATGTCTATTTATAACATTATTAGCTAATGCATTAGCCAATGTATTTAAATTTCTCAGAATGTGTTGATATTTAATGTTATCAAATTTCCTTTCCAAGAGACGAACCTTCAAGAATAATCTCAGTAACACTAGATTTTTAGTTGCGTATACTATATTTAAGTGTAATACAATCAGTTTTGAATCTAACCTTATGATCAAATGCCAAATGCCAAATTAAATGGCATTAGATAATAAATCAATCACTCCACTATATTCTGCAACATTATTCGTTGTTTGACCAAGGCTTACCCCATGCATAGAAAATAACTCATTGATGGGTGAATAGATAACCTAGGCTGCAGAAGAGATATTTTGTGTATTACGACAGGCACCATCATCAAAACCAATGTAGGCTTGAAGGGACGTCAACATATGCAATATCAAGAGTAATCAAGATAAGCAGGGATAGTAGTCAACACAAACTTAAACTAGACACACTCATCTAATCTAAAGTAGATAATCTATAAAAAAATTAACTAATCTATAGGTGAGATCTTCACACAAAATCAAGCATAATATCTCTTCAGATAAAGTCCATTTCTGGGTTTATCTAAAGAGACCCTGTCATAATCAATCAATTCGTAAGCCCCTTTTGCAAGCACTCGCTTGACAATATAAGGACCATGCCACATAGGTTCAAATTCCCAACTCCTAGTTTATCATTAGCTTGGTCATATACCAATACTAGGTCACCTTCTAAAAAAACATGAGGTGTAACACTTCAATCATACTGAGCTTTAATGTGTTTTTTATGAGTTTCGGCTGCCAATGCAGTAGTGGGCCGAGTCTCATCTAATTGTGCCAAGTACAAAAAGAATTTTTCCTCCTTAGAGGTAGCTGGTATTAACTCTATGGCTAATCGGAGTGACGATATTTCGCATTCAATCAATAACACAGCTTCTAAACCTTAGACCAGTTGAAAAGGAGTGAAACCTGTTGCAGTTTTTGTGAGGTTCAGTATACCCAAAGTGCTGAGAAAAACATAGTATGCCAATTCGATTTATGAATTCTGGTTATCCTTTTAATCATAGTGGTTAAAAATTTATTGACAGCTTCAACCTGACAATTAGGCTGCGGGTAATATGGGGTAGAACTATCATGGTGCAGGCCAAGTTGGTCGGAAATTTCGGTCATCATAATGTTTCCAAAATGGCTCCCATGATCAGTAATGATAGCTTGGAGTACACCAAATCGAGAAATCATGTGATTGAATACAAAATTAGTTGCAGTTTTTCCGTCTGCCGCAAATGTAGGCATCGCCTCGGCTCATTTGGTAAAATAATCTACTGCAAGAATAATATACCCATGCCCCTCGGCCGAGTGAGGGTTACATGTAATGAAATAAATGCCCCATTTTGCAAAAGGATCGACTAAAATTATGGGGTGAAGAGGAGTTGGTGGAGCACGCATCTTTTGATCAAAAATCTGACAGTTGTGGCATTTTTGGACTGCAAGAATGCAATCTTTAAATAACAAAGGCCAAAAATAAGCAGCATGCAATATTTTTTGGGTTGTGGAATACCCAGACATATGACTGCCACACGCTACAGAATGAAATTCATTTAAAACTCGTTCAGCCTCTTCATGGGTTAGACATCTTCAAAATACAGAATCCACACCACAACAATAAAGCATGTCTCCAACAATATTGTACTACTGAGACTGATAACGGATCTTTTGTCGATGTGAATGTGAAATTTCAAACCAAAAAGTTTAGGTTTGGAGATAAATGATTATATCTCCATACCAAGGATCTAACGTATTAATAAGAAACAAAGATTCATCAGTGATTGGATGTTCTACCACAGTTTCTGTTTCAGTATTTGGGAAGTCACACATAATTTAGGTGAACACTAGTGATTTCTTTAATTTGGATTTTTCAAATTATAAATCAAACTCCTGAAGGATAACTATCCATTTAGAGCATTTAGTCAGAATATACATCATCGGGTTTCAATTAGAAATCACCATTGTTTTTCGTAACAAAATGTAATGAAAAAATCATTGGACAACTTGAACAGTTGCCAAGGAAAATTTCTCCACATGCGAGTATTTGATCTCTGTTAGATTAAGATTCCAATTGAGATAGTAAATCATATGTTCATTGTGGAATTCATCTTCTTGAACTAATACCATTCCAATAGTGGAATAAGAGGCTGCTAAGTATAAAAAGTAATCCTGACTGTAATTTGGTGGATGCAATAACGGTGCATGGGTCAATGCGTGTTTTAGAGCATCAAAAGATCGATCAAAAATCTCATCCCAAATGAAAGGAAAAATCTGTTTCAAAAGCCTGGTAAAACCTTTGGTTAACTCGGCATAGTTCTGGATGAATCTACGTAGAAAGTTTGCTTTTCCTTGCAAACTTTGGAGTTGGCAGAGTGTTGAAGGAGGAGGTAAATTAATAATAGCCTCAAACTTCAAAGGGTTGACACGAATGCCTTGTTTCGAAAAAAAAATCCCAGTAATCTACCAAATTGTGCATAGAAAACACACTTGTGCGGATTCAAGCGAATCTTATAATACCTACATCTCGTAAAAAACGCTCATAAGTGAGTTGGATGATCTTCTCTACGTAATGAATGAGAAGGTAAATCATCAAGATAAGGTTGCACAATGTGTTTAATGTCATGAAAAGAAAGGACATAGCCCTTTGAAAATTTTCCCCAGTATTCTTCAATCCAAAAAGTAGTTTACAATAAGAAAATGTTCCCCAAGGACAATTGAATGTTGTTTTTGGTTGATCAGCAGGGATAATGTTTATTTGATTTTATCTAGAAAATCCATCCATAAATGAATACATTTCATTTACGGCACAATCATCAATAATTTGGTCGATATAAGGGGTTGGATAATTGTCTTTAGTACAAGCTTTGTTAATATCCCTATAATCGACACATACTCGTATTGTTCCTTATTTTTTCGTAACATGGACGATATTACATACCCAATCCATTAACGGGATCAGATAAATAAAACCTTCTCTCAGTAATTTCTCAACTTTGGCTTTAATGGTAGCAACTTTTCGTGGATGTATCAGACATAATCGTTGTCTGACATGTTTAGCATCCGGGTAAGTCTTTATTTCATGAATGACAATGTTAGGATCGATTCCCAGCATTTCTTCATAAGACCAGGAAAATATGTCACATAATTCTTGAAATAGGGCTTTATATGTAGAAATTTCATCTAATGTACATGAAGCACCTATATGAATGTTTTCAATAATTCCGGGTTTCACTGATATGTCAACAAGAATGGTAAAATAAATATTCCCCAAATTTACTTTAGAATCTAAATTTGTGATCGAGATTGGACTGTGAGGTTCCTTGACATAGTCAGCTGTAAAAATAGAGGAAAATTTATTTTCAAACTTATCAAACTCAGATAAAAATGATGACCTATGATGGAGATCATCCCATGGTAATTCATCTATGGACAAGAATTAACGAATACTTTCATCAGTATAAAACACTTCTTTAAAAGGATCCAGAATTGATGTTACAGCTGAGTTTGAAGGTGAAAATGATTCTTCATTGACCACATTCATTGGGTCAGAATCAGTTGATGGTGAATTGGAAAATGACTATACTATTTGATATGCTAATTCAAACGGACTCAAAGGCATCGCACCATCAAATGAATCTAGTTTTGATTCTGAAGGCACTATCCAAGGATCATCAAATGGAATAGTGCTTGATGTAATCATATTGATATTAGAAATAGTACATGGTATGTTAGGTGGAGGCATAGAAAAAAGTTCCCATCAAAGCGGAATCTTTGATTAAACCTACTCCTACATCCTCATAAGTGATAATCATTTTTCCAACGTGCTGAATACTATTCGTAGAAGCTAGGTCGGACGAATAATATGAGAGCTGATAAAATTTCACAATATTTCCTTGATGAGGAAACATAATTATTAGAAATACAGAAGACACAAAAACAGTCCTAGCATAATACCAACTTCGATCCAGAAGAAGGTTGTAATCTAGAGGGGCATCAACTACTTCCACATCTAAATTAATGGTTTTACCTTCGACTTCTATAGGTAGATCCTGTAAATTTTTGAATGGATGGAATCCTCTTCCGTCAAAAGCTTTGAGGATCATTGGTGATTGGTTAAGTGTCAGAGAAACAAGTGATTTCCAATATTTTAATGACATAATACATGTAGAAGCTCCTTCATCAATAATAGTACAAAAGCAAAGTCTATCTTTTACCAATACTGGAATTTGAAAAAGCCATCTAATGAGGGAGTCGTGGTGTAAAATTTTATAAATCGAAGACTATAATGTTTTAATCCTGAAGACCTATAGCTCCAATTGCTGACAAGAGTAATTTTCTTTGTGTTGGACATGATTGTAGCACTTCCAAAGCCGACATTGCTGAAGGAGATATTGCTAAATCCTCAACAATGTTGTAATTCTGAGAAAATCTTGCATGTGGATTGAAAGCTTATTTACGAAGTACACCTTTAGGAGGTGGCTTGATTACTAAATCAGGATTTGGTTTCTCAATATGAAGCAGATTGGAAACCGAAGGATATGTAGCTAGTGCAGAATTAGAATTTTCTACTTCTTTACCAGTAATGAGATTTTTACTACCATAATCTTGTGATCGAATCGCTACCATTACTTGAGACATTATCAAAATATCTGTTGATGTATTAGAAGAAGATTCAATCATTTTACTATCTTAAACCAAAAAGGGATCCTTCAAGACAACAGGAGTGGGTGAACCTTTGACGAACTTAGATAACTCAGCCCTATGTGGACATTTATTAGTGAAATGATCCTCATCATAGATAAGACAAGGATAACGAGGTTTCTGTTTATCATTAGTTGATTCAGTTTTATTAGTTTTTTCTTTAGGAGATGAAGTCTATTTATTATTTTTCTTCCCTTTCTTCTTGTTTCCAGATTTCAATCTGTAGTAGATGAATCTAAAATGTGAATATCGAAAGAATTTTCCAAGGAAGATTCTCCTTTTGGTGAATCAGGTAAAGTTATAATAGGGTAAGTAACCTTCGAAGGTTTCTTCTTACTCTTAGTTGTACTAACTGAACCAATTACACCATCAGTGGAATGAGACCTTGGAGGAGTTGTTGTTATCTGACCAAGACGCGGTAAATTGGGAATTTTCTCGTACAAAGTTCTGGATTTGGTATATACGAAGTATAGATACTGAACTTGAGAAATAACTTGTTCTTCGGTGATAACTCCTGCTTTGGCTACATCTTCAGTGATTTTTAGTAGCAATGATTTGACAAACCATTCTTCCAATATTTCCATTCATGTATATGATCTGATATGTATGTAGATGTAGATTTTTTTAGTGAAGTTAATAATTCCGTGCCATTGTCGTATCTGACTGGCAACTGAAAATGAGTTAAGAAAGCATTTTCTAGGGCGTTGAAATTCTTAAATGAGCCTCGTGGAAATTCAATGTACCACTTAGTAGCTAATCCTATTAATTTTCTCTGAAAAAGTCTAAGTCGAATGGAATCATCGATTAATGAGTTAGATGCGCACCAAAGGTGGTAATTCATAAAATGGTTAGAAGGATCCTCTCCTGATTTTCCTTCAAACTTTGGGATATCACTGGGAAACTTATGAGGCATTAGTGGCCAATACGGATGATAGTATATGGGATCATTCATAAGGTGGGATAAATCTGGTAAATCCAAAGTTGCTATGAATGGCAATCGGCGGGTAGGGTCTTGTGGATAACCTTGTGAAATTAAACCAATCCCAGGAGGAGGATATCCAGGATAACCTAGAATAGGTTGTGCATTTGGAATCAGAGTACACCCTGGATAACCATGAATAACTGAACCATACTAGGGCTGGATAGGTGTCTGATATGTATACCCAGGGTACGGTTGTTGAGATTAGACTAGAGTTTGTGGAACAGGTCCATATTGGTACGACCCCTGATACTGTTGATAAGTAAACTGAGGTTGAATTGTTATAATTGTACTTGTACCAGGTTTTCCTATGGGCATCTGAACAATAGTATGAATTGTAGGTCCAGACCGCAGAATAGAAACCTAAGGAATCTATACTGATGTTTGAGGGGCGGATGTGATAGGAGTTGTAGACACTATAGGAATAGGTGTGATATGTTGAACAGAAGTCTAAGAAACTGTTTGTGGCAGAGTGCTAGGTGTACTCAGACCAGGTTGTTGAACAGGACTAGATGCAGGTGTTGGAATTGAAGGTTGGACTCGTTGTTGGGGTTGATTATAACCAACAGGTTGTCCAGTCTGATAATAAGGTACTTGCATATTCGGTTCTAAATTTTGTTGGACTTGAGATGGATCCCACACCATTCTGAGATATGAAGGTCCTAATGAAGGTTGAACATATGGCTACTAATTAGTTGGATAATTTCCACCTCCTTGTAACATTTTCTATTCTAGATAGAATTTTTGTGTCAAAGGAGGTTGCAATCCTTGAGCTGGATATTTCCCTTGAGGTTGATATTGACCTCGAGGCATGTACTGACTTTGAGGCAAATACTATCCCTAAGGTTGATATTGACCTTTGAGGTTGCCCCCCAGGCTGTACATTACTACTTTGAGCTTAGGGGTTTGGAATATTTCTAGACACCATATAAAATTTTTCATTGTTCACAGTTCTAGTATTTGAGTCATTCAAACCAGATGATGACATTGGTTTGTTAGGGGAAGGAGATGCTCCTGAGAATGTACCAGAGAGTGACTGATAACCTGCAAGAATAGATGGACCACCATAGAGAAATGTGTCTAGTGATTGAGTAAGCATATATGACTCACTTGACATGTTTAACGGTGGTTTATAACCTATTGGCATAGGGTAAAAAGGAATTTGGGGTGGCGAGTATTGAAGACCTATGTTTTGTAGAAAATCTGTCAATGAAGAATACCAAGCATCTTGT
Source organism: Pinus albicaulis (assembly GCA_034641835.2). Classification (NCBI taxonomy): domain Eukaryota; kingdom Viridiplantae; phylum Streptophyta; class Pinopsida; order Pinales; family Pinaceae; genus Pinus; species Pinus albicaulis. Next base: position 849,530,332 of record CM076579.1, read on the forward strand.
CTAAAAGGACTATAAAAAATTGATTCACGTTCTCTAAGTTCTAAAGTTTCCTAAGTTGAAGGAAGAACAATATCTTCCTCTATATCAGTGATTTATTCAATACTAATGAGACCAGGAGGAAGATCTTCTGTATTCTGATTCCTCACTCTAGGTGAATCAGGATAATTGGAAGTTCGAGTAGTGAATTCTAAAGTAGGTTCTGATGTAGCAAGCTCAGTTTCCGGTTCAGAAATTTCAGGTTCTTCAAGTGATAATTCACTTGTTGTAGAAGCAACTTCAGTTAATTCAGGATTGTTGCATTAATATAAAAAAGAATGTAAAAAAAAAGCATGGAGGGAAACTGGTGCGTGACCTAGCCGACGCCTCTGCGTCTGGTTCTCCTTGGCGCTGGAGACAGCAGGCCTGCCTTGGCCTCTGGTGGCTCCTTCAGAGGGCTTTCGCCTCTCTCTTCTCCTGCATCTTGAGAAGGGATCCCTAAGGCCTGTGCGCTGCGAATTGATTGCTGGGCAGTGAGTTTGCCTTTCGGAGGTCTGAGTCCCACCCCATGGTGACATCAGGCTTTCCCAAGGAGCCCCCTCTGTCTCTTTCGGCTATTGCTTTTAGATTCTTGTAGGTATTTAAATAACATATCATGTATTTAGTATATGTAGAATCCATTATTGGGAACGATGCTCCTGGGCAGGAATCTGGCTTTTTTGAATGGAGATAGGCGCGCCTCAGTTTTCGATGAACAGTCCAGGGTTTTGTCTGAATCTGTGCAGGGGAGATGCGTTACTACTGACATTGTCTGCTCCAGGCCTGGAGGGCTGTCTGGTGTATACTTAAAAGATGAGGTGGAGCCCCCGATTCTTTCGGATGGGAGGCTGTCGCCCTTGGTTTTTAATGGAGGGTCCGATGGAAGGGTGGGAGACTATATGACTGTTGATAACTGCTCTGACCTGCACAAGATTCATGCTCTGAAGGGGAGTGAACACTACCAGCATTTGTTCATGGGGAATGAACCCATTCAACAGAACGTGGATCTGGGGGACTTATCGGGTGCCACTTCTTCTGTTCTTGGCATCGGTCTGAAACCCTCTGCGCCTGCGTTCAGAAGTGGGAATAGTCTTGGTGAGAAGGAGAGTGTGAGAGCTTCCCCTAGTCCCATAAGTTAGGAAGAACAGAGCGACGTTTTTGTATCTGAAACAACTAAAGGGACGGGTCCAAATTCTAGTAAATAGGCTAAAGTGTCGAAGCAGAGGGGTAGGAAAAAAAAGAAATGGATCAAGATTAAAAATGTTGAGTATAACTATGTCTTGGGTGAAGACATAGGTTGGGAACAGGTTTCTGTTATGGCTGGCAGAACACTGGTCGGCAGGGCTGTGGGGAGGCATTTTGCCCTGAAAACTATAGTCACTTGGGCTAAAGTGCATTGGAAATCCGTTTTTGGTTATGTGCCTGAGGTGGTTTCCCTTCCAAAGGGATGGTTCGCTTTCCATTTCTTGCGCTCTGAACATCTCCAGTGGGTGACTCAATGGTGTTGGTCTGTTGATAACTCTCCTTTGCTCTTAAAACCTTGGCATCCGCTCTTTGATGCCAGCAGGGAAAGGGTGGATTCGGTCCCACTGTGGGTCCGTTTACCTGGTCTGCCTCTTCACTATTGGACAGAGGAGCACCTATGTGGTATAGGTAATACTATTGGGATCTTCGTTGAGGCAGACCTTTCCTTCATTAATACTAATCTCAGGCGGGTAGCAAGAATTCTTGTGATGATTAAAATTAGAGAGGGCCTTGCTGAATTTATGAATCTCCGTTGGGGGCACTATGATATAAAGCAGATCCTTGACTATGAAAAGGTTCCTTTTCGCTATCGACGGTGCCATGTTTACGGACATCCAACATATGAATGTAGTTCTACTTTTCGATTTGCCAAAAATCGAGGGTCTGATCCTCATGTGGAGGCTCCTCAGATGAAGGAGGCTGGTTTCGGTTCTCTCAACTCATAATCAGCTCTTTGTTCAGACCTCTCAAGCGCAGAACAGTATCTTTCTAATGACTTTGGTTCTGGTTTACGGTCTGATGTAGATCTTCAGGGGCTGAGTGTGCTTTCTGGTCCTCCTACTGGGCAGGAGGCTCCTTTTCAGGATGCTAGGAGTGGAGCGCTTGCTGTTGCACAGGTTCATAGCCATTATTCTGGAGCAGATTTACATCTGAAGGAAGATGTTTTGTTGAACGAAGTATTCTTTGTGTTGAACTGTTCACTTTTGGGTTCTTTTCCTTTCTCTCCTGCTTTAAAATTCTCTTTAATTATGCTTCAGTCTTCTGTCTCGAATTCAGTCTCAGGTAGGAAGGATGCAGGTGGAATGATCTCTTGTGCTAGTCCTAATATCTCTTCTCAGCCTGTTTTGATGACTACTCTCCAAGAGAAGGCTTCTGTATCAGTTTTCGACCTAGGTGACAAGCTGTTGGACTCGGTGGGTACTACAACCCCTTTAGTCACTGGATATAACCTGAGATCTAGTGCCAAAAAAGGTGTTGGTGGGTTTGGGAAGGGAAAATCCCCCTCTTCTCGGGGCAGGGGTAGGATCTCTTTTTTGGAAAAAGCACAAGATCGAGATATATTGGATGTTCATGATGGGAGGCAGATTTCGATTGACAGGGTGCTTAGAGCAAGCCATTCCCTGAAGCCGGGTGTTTAATGAAGATAATGTCATTTAATTGCAGGGGTTTGGCAGGTCCCCAAAAAAAAGCTGCTTTCCAGAGAATTATCTTCCTGGATTGCCCTGATATCATTCTGCTACAAGAGACTCTAGGTGCAGGGTTGGTGGTCAAAGCTAGATTGGAAGGTTGGCTGCCTGGTTGGAATTTTGAGTCTTTGGATGCTAGGGGAAGGTCGGGTGGTTTGGCTATCGGGTGGAATGAAAAAACAATCAAATCACAAAATTTCTGGGGTATGGAGTCGATCCTGGGAATAAATTTCCTGTCACTGGAGCTTGGTGAAGCTTTCAATCTTTTTAATATTTATGGCCCTTATCAGGACCGAATCCCTTTTTGGGATTCCCTCTTGAATAACTCTTTAATCAAGAGTGACTCGGTCATTTTGGGTGGGGATATGAATTTTTCTTTGGGCCAGTCAGAGGTATGGTGACCTCATGCACAAATCGATTCTTTGACTAGTTTTTTCACTCAAAAATTGGAGGAGAATCACTTGTTGGACATTGAGCCCATCAAGCTGAAACCTAATTGGAGGAATAATAGATGTGCTGAAGACAGAATAGAAAAGAGACTAGATCGTTTTCTGGTGGCTGAGCAGATAGTGGACAGGCCTTTTATGATTAGGCAGTGGATTGGCAGTGGGAGTGCTTCTGATCATTTTCTTATCTTTCTTGAGCTAAAAATCGGGCCTAGGCAACCTCCTAGCCCTTTAAAGTTCAATAAAATTTGGCTCAGGGATGATTCCTTCAAAGCTTTAGTTCTTGATTGCTGGATTCCTTTTAGGGTGGACAGTCCTCTTTCTGCTGCTTTCCAATTTTCTGAAAATTTAAAACGCATCAAGGTTGCAGTGAAAGTTTGGTCGGCTGCTAAGAGACAAAGGGAGGATGTGGAGCTGAAACAGGTGGAAGAGGATCTTCGCTTGATTTATGAGGGCATTGGGGGTGGTTATCAATCCCATGTTGATAAAGACACTCTTCTCTCGCTTGAAAAAAGAAGGAACTCCCTTCTTATGGATAAGGAGGAATCTTGGAGGCTGAAGAGTAGGGCCACTTGGCTGGCTAGTGGGGATGAGAATACAAAATTTTTCCATGCATATGCTCGTGGACGGAAGGCAGCTAATACTATTTAGACATTAAGATATGGTCAGGGAATTGAGCATACTTCTTTTGAGGCCAAAGCTAGATTGGGGGTTGATCACTTCAAGAACCTTTTTAAGGCCCCAGCTCATGCTTCACTTGCGGAAGTGATAAGAGTTGCTCAGTTTTTTCCGAGGTTTGTGGAGGAGGCTGATAACAGATCTTTGATGGCTGAGGTCTCTGAAAAAGAATTAAAGGAGGTTCTTCAAAGCTTCCAAAAAGACAAAAGTCCTAGGCCAGATGGGTGGTCGATTGAATTTTTCTTGGCTCTTTATGAAATTTTAGGGATAGATTTGCTGAAAGTTGTGGAGGACACTAGGATTTCTGGGCGGATTCCTGCTTGCTTCAATTCTACCTTCTTAGCTCTTATTCCGAAGGTGGATAACCCTCTTTCTCTGGCTGACTTCCGTCCTATCTCTTTGTGCAACTGTATCTATAAAGTGATAGCCAAGGTGGTTGCGAGAAGACTCAAAGGCATTCTTTCTTCTCATATCTCCGGTGAACAATTTGGATTCTTGGAAGGTCGTCAAATACATGAAGCAATCGGGACCGCTCAAGAGGCTCTCCACAGCATGAAGACCAAGAACCTCAAAGGGACTGTGCTAAAAATAGACCTTTCCAAAGCATATGATCGGGTAAGTTGGTTATATATCCGTATGCTCCTTACTCACCTTGGGTTTGGTATTGGCTTCATACGATGGATTATGAGCTGTATTACAACTGTCTCCTTTTCTATTCTGCTCAATGGGGCTACATCTCCTTTTTTTCATGTTGAAAGGGGGCTTCGCCAGGGCTGTCCCCTTTCTCCCCTTTTATTTTTACTGGTTGCTGAAGGTTTGAGTAGAGCTCTTCATGTGGCAAAGAGACAGGGTTCTTTTAAGGGCATTCAGGTTGCTCCAAATCTTTTCATTACTCACCTTCTTTGTGTTGACGATGTTTTAATTTTCTATTCTGGGTCGGTACGTGATGCTATTACTATTGGTGAGATTTTGGAGTTGTTTGGAAAAGCTACGGGTATGGAAGTGAATGCTGGGAAGTCTTCTATCTCTACTCATTCTTTGAGGGATGAGGAGAGATGTGAGTTCATGCGGATATTCCCCTATATTTCTGTTGGTTTGGATGCTGGCCTGAATTATTTGGGTTTCCATTTAAAACCCAATGATTATAGGAAAAATGACTGGAACTGGTTGCTTGAAAAGCTGGAAAAACGTTTAAAAGTTTGGTCTCACAAATGGTTGTCTAGAGCTGGGCGGTTGACTTTAGTTAAATCGGTTTTGGAGGCTGTTCCGGTTTATTGGTTGTCCTTGTCTTGGATTCCCAAGGGTATTTTGGAGGCTACCAGGAGGATTTTCTTCAGATTCCTGTGGAGTGGAAAACAGGATTCTTTGGTGACCCCTTGGGTTTGGTGGGAGAAAATTGTTGTTCCAAAAGCGTTGGGTGGTTGGGGTCTGAAAAACATCTTCCTTTTTTCTCAGGCTCTTGCTGCTAAGGGTGGTTGGAGGCTCATCAATGGTGACAGCCTTTGGACTCAGGTGATATCTCATAAATATATTGACCCTTTTTCCATTGTGGATTGGATAAGGACTCTTGGGAAATATTTTGCTGGGGGATCGGTGATTTGGAAGGCTCTTGTTAAATCTTCTCATATTTTGGAAACTAGTCTGGCTTGGGATGTGGGTAATGGTAGGAAGCCGCGGGTTGGTGAGGATCCTTGGATGGGTATTTCTCTTCAGCACCTCCTTCCTAGGCGCACGGTTGAGGCCTTAAGGTAGTAGGGGATTACTTTTCTCTCCCATCTTGCTGATCTGGTTCAGAGAAGGCTGGGCATTCAGTCTTGGTTACAGGCTTCTTCCCTTGGGCTGGAGGTTGTAGATGAGAGGGCTCTGGAGGTATATATTAGTGCTTTAAAACAGGCTCATCTTATGCTCTTGGATAGGGATGATAAGATTGCATGGGATTTTGATCCTTCGAGGATCTATTCCCCTCGGGCCGGCTACCAAAAGCTTAGTGAGGGGGCTGTTTTGGGTGAGGAGCAGTGGTGGTGGAAGAATCTTTGGAAATTGCATTTTCCTCCTAAGACCCGCCTTTTTATGTGGTGTGTCCTTGAAAATAAAGTCCCTACTTGGGATGTGTTGCAAAAAAATGCTTTTAGGGTCCTCGCTGGTGTTGCTTGTGCAAAGCTGATGTTGAATCAGTTAACCATATTTTCCTCAGCTATCCTTTCTTCAAAGGTATTTCGTTGGAGTGTTCCAGGTTACTAGGTTTCCAGTGTAGATGGGAGGGCATTTCTGTCTCTCATGCCTGGGATTCGTGGTGGGTGTCTACTGCTGAGATGAACTTAAAAGCTTTGTCGCTTCTCGTTATTTGGGGTTGTTGGTTGGCTCGTAACCGGCTTCTATTTGATGGATCTGTTAGTACTCCTGAGATTGTCGGTGCCATGACTGTTGGTTTGCACTCTGCTTTCCCTATTCATATTTGTGCTACCAATCAGAGGGAGGTCCTCATGCTAGAGATTGATAGGAGGTGCCCTTGGGGTTTTTTTGATGGAGCTATGCAGCAAAATTTCTGTGGGGGAGGTTCTCTGTTGTTTCTCTCGGATTCTCACTGGTACGAGATCTCTGTAGGGCTGGGGGAAGGGTCAAATAATTTTGCTGAACTGCTGAGCCTCAAGATCCTTCTTTTGTTCGCTATGGAGAAAGGCTGCAGGCAATTAAATGTTTTTGGGGACTCCTTGAACGTGATAAATTGGATAAAAGGTATACAGATCTGTAGAGTTCTTCTTTTACAATATTTTTTCCGCTCCATTGGGGTGATCCTCCGTTCTTTTGCCTCCTTTTCCTGCCAACATATCTATCGTAAAAATAACGAGAAGGCTGATCAGGCTTCAAAGAGGGGGCTTTTGTTGGATGAAGGCATTTGGAGGATCAGAGAACATTTGGATGGTGTCATCTCTGAATACTTCTATCCATCTCTTTTTGATTAGTGGCTACTGGCTTATGCTCTGGTCTGCCTTTTTTGCCTACTGTTTTCATCATCTTAGTGTGCTGACTTTTCAGTTTTTCTGTGGAAGGGTGGGCGTTTCTTCATCTGATGGTTGGTCAACTAAATGACTTGCTATCCCTTTCAACAGGGCATTGGCCTTTTCTGGATAGATACACATTATATGCTGTGTCAACAGCTGGGTGAGGGTGGATGGAATTGTCTTTTATTTGTGACCAGTCAACAAACTGCCATTAGTTTTCTTTCACACGGTGTGCTGTCACAACAGGTCGTTGTTGGTGGCTGGTGTAGGCTTCTGGAGGATCAGTGATCTACGGATGGCATATTTTACTATTTTTTACATCCTCATTATATGACGGTGTGGTTTCAGAGTCTTTCTGGTAGGCCGGACGTTTGTGCCTACTGGAGCATATTCATGGGCTGCGTTAAACTTTACCTTTTTGCTGATGCTGGATGTGCATTATAAATGTGCGTTATACCTTACATTGGATGCTGATGTTGATGTTGGATGTGCTTTATAAATGGCTCCTTGCGCGATGGTCAGCTAGCTACAGGTCGAAAAGGTTCAATCAGTATATGATTTGTTGTTGCCACTTCTACAGGTCGTTTGAACAGTTGGGTTCAAACTGTATATGATCTGCTGCTTACACTTCTACAGGTCGTATGATCAGTTGGGTTCAAACAGCATATGATCTGTTGTTTTGTTGCTGCTTACTTCTACAGGTAGTGCGAACAGTTGGGTTCAAACGATATATGATCTGCTGCTGCTTACATTTGGGGAGAGCTTTCCCAGTTTTTAAATTTTGCTTTTTACACTTTGATGGGCTAATACTGAGGGTTGCAAAATTACAGTTTATTTGTGCCTTAACAGTTGGGTGTTTATAGCTGGCCCTCTATAATGACAGAGCTATGTCCATCAGATGTGCAAATGTATATTTGGGTTTTAGAACAGTTTTGGTCCACAATGGGACTATATGAACAGCTTGTTTTTCATGAACAGTTTGTATCTGCCAGTTTTTCCGGGTCTGCATAGATTTGGGTGTCTCTTTGGCACTTTTTTTTTATGTAAACAAACTTCGAGGTTTGTCTCTTTAGAACACACATCAATGTGTTTCTCATTGTAATTTTGTACTCACCTGTAGTTATAAAATTACGCTTTTTTCTCGAGTAAAAAAAAAACTTCAGTTAATTCAGAAATTGAAACTTTTTGTGGAGTATGTTCTTCTATTTGCGGTTGATCTACTTCAGAATCAGGATGAATAATTATGGATGATTCTCCTTGTCCCGTTAATCCAGTTCTACCAATAACATTCAGGGAAAATTTTAAGGATGGGAAATTATTTTGAAGTTTAAAACATTGGCGAATCTCACTAGTCCCTAATATGGAAAATATAAAATGTTTATTGATATATTTGTAAATTTATTCAAATTTATAATGATTTTATATATACTCTCTATATAATGTTGGCGATTTTTAAGTTAAAATAATTTTATATTGTAAATTTTGGCGAATCTTTTTTTTATAAAAAACATGGAAAATTAGCCCACCTACGAATATTAGCCCCTAAAATTTTCCATGATAACAGTTGGTATCAAATATTTAAGTCTTTCTAGTTGGCTTGGTGTATACTCAGGGGGTTTCCCCTGAGTTCTACATGATCATTTCGGTAATTCATCCATGATTAAAACTTTTAACACATGCAAACAAAGAAAAATTCAAACAAACCCTAAAGTTGCTAAGGAAACAGTTAAATGAATCACACGCCTATAAAAATCTAAGAGATCAATCCACACACAAATAGTAGAGTCCTGCACTAAAAACACTAGTTAGTGATGAAATCCAACATCGTATAATTTTAATGTAGAAATGGTGGTTGGAATAGTTACCCGGAAAACCTGCTTAATGAAATATACAGGTGCAAGTTTCTCCACTTAAGCCATCTCAAGTGAAGATAACCCTCCAGAGAGTCCAAGTGAGTCTAGCCGACGTTTGATCCAGGTATAGTGGGACCTCCCCTCCACTGTCACCTTGGGAAAGAATCCTAAAGTTTATGGCCACTAAGGTAACCAACAGGAACACATATACCTGGGGGAATAGTCTACGATCCAATATACACGCAAGGTCAGAGTAACAAGCTCAATCCCCTTGAAGGCTCCTTGACATAATCCAAGGTTTACTGACAAGTGACCCCAGGCTCCTCGACAATGGTCTATCCAAGGTTTACCGTTTTTAATAAGTTCACATCTTCTATTGTTCCCAATGAGATAGGTATGATTACCTCACTGGTTCAGATATGATCTTGTGCTTGACTCCTTTAGGAGGAGCTTCCCAGAGCATAAATGCTACAATTGGATTTTCTTGCCGCAAGATCGACTACTTGTTTGTTTTTACTATCTTGGAGATTTAACTAAAACCTATTCCAAGACATTAGCCTGAGCTATATTGGTGGAAAAAGCCCTAGAAAATATATTTTTTCTAGATTGATTTTAATTAAGCGTTACTTTTAATTGGCAGTTTCTTAAGACAATGGGTATGGAAATGAAACTTGATGATGTTTTAATGACCTGACTCAAAATACGCTACAATGCATCTATATGATAATAACTCACTTCTTTTCAATGAAATCTAACTAGAGGAAAGAGTTGAGAAATTTCAATAACTTTCAAAACATCATTTTTTCTTTCCTATATGAGAAACTTTGAAAAGAAGACAATTTAGAGAACTCAATTTCAAAAAGATTTGTTGTTCAAAATAAAATTCCCTATATCATTTACATCAGAAACAAAAAAATACTTCTTCCAAAATAAAATTAAAAGTCATATAATTATAAAATTCAATACTAAAAGAAAACTCTAATCTCAAATTCTATCTAAAAGTTGGAGGATGTTTAAGCCTGGTTTGTAATCTAACCAAGAATTTTCTGCTTATTCTAGCAAGAAATCAAACCATCCAAAAATAGTTTCAAATGAAATTAAGACCTTATCAATCTAAAGGTTTTATAAGTTTTCAAATGAAAATAAAATAAAATTTTCATAAGAATAACAATTGCATCAAGTTCAATGGCTCAACAGAAAAGCAATGAAATACCAAGTAGCTGAGGTATACAAAAGTTTCTGATTCAGAGCAATGGGAGGACTAGGCAAATTTTTTACTCATAATATGCAAACTAACTGAATAGATCATTTAATCATAGAAATTTCTGAAAGAAACCTTCACAGAAGTCTTTGACAGCCAAGACAAATTAGGTAAAGAACAAAAAAATCAAGTAATGGGATGCCTGAAAATAGAATTTCTACTTTTTCTAAAATTTTCCAAAGGTCCACGTTTTTAATGGAATAAGGTGTGGTACCGCACTGTATTCTACTAAAAATTTCGGAGTCTACTGCTCTGTTTTAAAGAAAAAAGTGTGGAAGGAAGGAAAGTAGAGAGAAAATAAAAATATAGATTTACAGTCAAGGATCCTATTGAGTTTTCTACCCAATCAAGTTTTGAGCTAATCTTAGTCAAATAAATCTCAAAGAAATCTCAAAAATCAAACTAAAAGTAAAAGAAAACTATGTTAAGATAACTCCCTAGCAGAGTCGCCAATTTTTTAGACGGATGAATCCCTCTTGCAGACAAGAGTGATCTCCATAGTATCGTAAGGATATCTAGAAACAAATGGACAGATGAAGACCATTTTCTCTAGACTATTTTTCTTAAGAATTAGTCATTAACTACAGATAGATACTCCTACTTGAAGTCCAATGCTTGCTCAGTCTTCAATCCAGTTGCTCCAGAAGTTATCGATCCAACATATAAGATCTGCAATCAAAGGCAGGCAAACCAGATCAAAAGCATCTGCAAAATATGATAATTCGAAAGAAATAATCTATCTTAGTGATCAAGGAGTCTAAGAATTAAATCATTCAAAATATAATTGAAAAACTCAATGAGAAAATAGAATCCATTTGTATTATCTTTGAATAAAAGAAGAAACTTTACAACCATGATGCCTTGATGTTTGTGTAGGGTTTTCCAGGGTCCCGAACAGCCGTTTCCCTCAATTTGACAAGACTCTGACTCTCTTTATTAGCATAAGGCTATGGCTATGAGTTTGTAATCTTTCTCATGCCAATGATGTAGAATATGGAGATTATATTCACTCAGAAATTCCTCTCAAAACTATTAAGTTCTAAGTACTCTCTCCAAAGCAAGAAGCAAGCACTCTGAAACTAAAAACCAAGTACTAAGTACCCTTGAGACTAAAACTTGGTCTCAATTTATAGTAGAAGAGAGGTAGTTTCAGCTCCAAAAAGGAAGGAATGAAGCCCTCTCATCATGGGATTTTAGCTCCAAAAACCAAGGTATTACTCCATTTATGAAGGGATAAAGGTTCATGAATGGAAGGGGCAAAGCTCGACCAGATAGTGCTTCTAGAAGGCCCCAGCTAGGAGAATATTCGACGAACTAAGCTTCTAGAACTTCCTTTCTCTTTATTTTACCTTTTACGGGGGTCCGTAGTTTTAATGAGCTTTATGTGAAGGATGTGGTGCAATTTTTATAGCAATTAGCTGCAGTATCGTAGGGAATGACTAGGAAAAGTGCAGAGTTAGGATTTTTAGGATTTTTAAGAGCTTTTCTCCAGTTCCAAGTCTTGATTTATGAAATTTATGTTTTTAGACTTCTAAGGAAGCAATAAATAGGTAATGATGAACCCATATAGATAGCTCAATGTCATGGTGACAAATTTTAGTGTAACAGGACTAGCGATACTATGTCGTGATAACTTCCATGACGTCCTATATTTTAATTTTTATATTTTGATGGTGCCGAGGTCCATACAGAATAGGTTTGTATGGATTCTGGGTGACATTTTCCCTAGGTTGTGTGGGATATCTGGGAAAAATCACAACTTCCTTGCTCGCAATTTTGAGGGACAGGCACGTGAGGGCGCTCTGTTCCCCAATTTTAGTGTGCCTTAGGTGTGCCTATGAAAAATGCAGGCACACGCTAAGTGGGCCTATCTAAGGGACAGGCACGCAAAGGCCGAGGTGACAAAATTCTATGGTTTTTTTCCCCTTTTCGTGTTTTTCCTCTATATTGATGGGTGTCTGTTTTGGTGACATGTTATTGTAGAGGGAGTGCGACTGGCCCGAGATCCAAACTGCTTTAGCTGCTAATGCTTGGGCGCGTCGTTAGTTGGCATCATGGAGCCTTCTGAAGTTTGCTGAGAATGAGTTTGTTCGGTCTCAGGACCAGTTACTATGATAAATTATCCATCACTGGCGCAAGAGGCGCAACATGTTCATGTTGCGGGGGACGAAATTGGTTATCTCTCTTGATACAGATATATATTTTTTGATTGGGTTATTGCCTCAGGGGGAGGCTCTGAGCTATCCACTCCCTGCTGGGTGAGTGGACCTTGAGAGGTTTAGTAGATGTCACTGTGGTGGGGTTCCTCTTATGGAGGGCTATATCAACATTGCGTCAGTTACATATGTGGCAGAGCGATGTGCTTTGGTGGTGATCATACGACTGGCGGGATCGGTTGCTTCGCATCAGGTGTTTGGCCCGCAGGTTGGAGTTTTGCGCCGGTTGAGGTCCAGGCATTTTTTCAACTTCGCCCGATTTTGTTTTGATGGGATGGTGTCGCAGTTGAACAAGGTCCAACGTGGATCTAAGTCATTTTCATACACCAGCATCTTGTGCAACATCATGTATGAGAGGGTGGTGCTACTGAGGCTAATGGTGGCGGTGCCTATTGGGGGGCTTCGAGAGCCATGTACGAGGAGGTGGGCTCCAGTGATGCCACGGGGCGGTGGTGGCATGGTAGGGCATTATTGGAATGCCATGACAAAGGCCTGGTTCGAGGCCAACCCATAGATGTTCTTACCATACCCGTATGTGGGAATGTACTTCCAGGGTGACCCATACATGGGTCTCCCTTTTGGTTATGTTTGGGGACCTGTAGGTATGTGTTATATTTTTTCTACCTTTTTTTGAGTATGTATGTACTTATGTGTTTCGCTAGTGACACTAACATTATTTTGGGTACTTCATGCAGATGTTAGCAAGGTAGGTCACCTCGTCGCTCGATTTGTGGGCCACGATCCATTACGACGACCTCATGGTGGTTAGGAAGGAGGTGATGCAGGTAGACTAGGTGGTGATGCTGGTGGACCTGGTGGTGGTGTTAGCCCTTCTGGGGAGGGTAGCAGCTCAACTGCTAGAGAGGTTGCAGCCGAGCGAGCTCATGCTGATGTGGTTGAGGCTCGCATTGCAGAACTGACAACTCAGGTGACTGCACTTGAGGACTTCCAGGGTTGAGTGTACCACTTGACCTAGGGGATGCCTGCTCAAGGTTTCATGTATGAATTCAAGGAGGCCTAGTTAGAGACAGTGATGGCCCACAAGAGGGATTATCGGCCCACTCTACATTGGGTGACGATTGCAGTTGCGACGATAGCTTTGGTGGTGGTACCAGGAGCAGTGGTGGATCTAGGTGCCCCTCTTGAGGGGGCACCTCCCTAGAGTAGTTTTGTACACAGGGAAAAACACACATTATGAGGATGCTTCCCTTATTTTTGACAAATTTTGTATCTCTGGGCTGGAAATTGGGCCACCGACACTATTTTTTGTACTCAGATATACATATTTTGATATATATATGAGAGATAGTTTTTGCGGCTCTACATGATGTATCAGCTGTTTCAGTTTATGTATTTTTTTATGCTGATGGATATCTATATTTTTGGTTTTATGTATGATGTTTTATTCGAGATGCATTCTAGTTTAGGATATTGTTAGCTATGCGATCAGCTATTTGGTTTTGACTCCTTGGTACATGTGCAAATGTGATATAGTCAAATTGTCTTCTTAATCTTTTAGCATGCAAATATTTTCTAAATAGATGTGTATCTCTTGTCTCAAATGTTTGGTTTAGTTGTGATACCACTAACTGGGAATCCAGGTAGATACGCATATGGTGAATGCCCCAATGGAGGGTGTCGCACATAATTCCAATGACAGCGTCATATTCTGCCTGATTGTTTGTTGCTGAACCGATACAAACATCGTTCGAACACAGTGGTGATCGATTAGGGAGGTAAATGACCCAGTAGCTGTGGCTAAATTTTGAGACCATCTTGATGCTCCATCAGGAAATCCGAAATAGGGTTCGTTTTGTTGATCCATGGTGATACTTTGAGCACTTTTAAATAAGTCTTTGGGTCAAAAATTTAGAGTGGTTAGGTTTTTGTTTGTTCTCACTCTAGGGGAAGGGGCGTTGGGGCCCTTATGGGTAGAATTTCTTAAGGTAAAGGCTATTTTCAGGGTTAGTGAGGCAAGTCCTGTCTGGTTTTGTCAAGATGTATGCCCCCTATCAGAGGCAGTGTTTAATGATGTAGTTTCCTTTCCACAAGGTTTCGAACTTTCCTGGCCCTAAGGCCTCTTTTGCGACATCATAGCGAAGGAATAATTCTCCCTTGAAGAATGAGAGAGGGGTGATCTGGCGGTCGAATGAGGCTTTTACGCTTTTCTTGTGGGCCTCGTTGTGTTGCAGTGCCTGTCGTCGATTTTTGTTGACTAGATCTAGTTGTAATAGGCGGTGCTCTAGAGGTTGGGTGTCATTGAAGAGTTCGATGGTGGCATGTGGGATCTAGGGAAAATCTATGCAAAAGCGCAAGGTACCTTGATCTTTTGTGACAAGAATTAGATGGAAATCCTGGGACTAGGAGATGGTAGTAATCCTATTGCCAATATGTGTTGATACAAATCGTATATGGTGGATTGTGTCATCGACGTTTGGCGATGGAAGAGTCTCTATAATGGGATTCCATATGAGCGCAAGGTTGAGTTCCCCACTAGGATGGTCGATTTCTGGGAGGTGGAAATTGTGCCTACCACAGAGGTGCCTGAATGTTTCCATTAGCAGGCATGACTCTGGTGTGCGATTTTGGCCGGTGCAGATGGTGCACGGTATCACTGAGCCAACGGAGTATATAGTGTGGGATTATATGCTACTCATTGTTCCTGATGTGGATGCCTAGAAAGGGTCTAGTGTAGCAGAGGTTTTCTTCTGCTTCAATTTCTGTATTGTTGGATTAGGTGTGTCTACCTCTTTAGTGGAGTGTAGACTCAACGCAGCTCGTGCCGCTCTCAACTTGGGGAGATGTACACATTTAATCGTATGGTGAAAGTGTGAACAAATCTGTGATATTCTCTTGGTTGGAGAGAAGTTTTTGAGGGAGAGAAGAGACTATGAAGAAACTATTTGTAAGGGGTTTAAGTTCTCTACATTGGTTGACTCGGTGATCGTTCAGATCACATAGGCCGCATGTTATCTTAGGCTTGGCCGAGGTTACACTTTGTTGGTGTGTTGTCTTGTCTTTCTTGATACACCATTGCGGGGGTGGGGACATTGACCCGACGAAGTAATTTTTATGCCATTCCCAGAGTTTGTCATGTCTCTTCTCTATGGCATTAATGATGTCGATGGTGGGACGAATTTGCAAGGCATGAGTAAAATGTCACTCATAATGATTACCCTAAAATATCAGGCAAAATATCCTTGATATGAAGGTTTTGTCAAGTTTAGTTTGAGGTCTGATGGGGAACCAACGTTGGAAGGTTGCTAAATCAGGGCAATGGATGACTGCATGGTCTCTCTTTTTGCATAACATACATGTTGGTCGTCCCTGTGAAGAGTGGTTAGGGGTAACTAGGGGTTCCCTGGTGGGTCGTTCTTCAGTTGTTAAGAACATGATGTATGCGCTCATCTCATCTGCTTGGGTCATGGAGCTGCCCGTGGGCTCGACATCCATGTCATCTTCTTGGGAAAGGCAGAATATTGCTGAGCGAAGGCTAGCAAGGGATAGCCGGAATTCTCCAAAAGGTGATTGTCGGCTCATAATGGGCATGTGAATTGTGTTGCCCGTAGTCCCACATAGTAAACCCTTTCGATCAGATACCATCTGTGGATGAGATCTAGGGCTGCACACTCTTCGAGGAAGTGACCATGTTCATTGCATAGTGTACAACGTATAATGGGCATAATTGGGGGTCTTTCTACAACCCTTCATTCCTCCTGTAAGTATAGGATGGTACGAGGTTCATTGCCGACAAATTGGATGGAGGGATCCTCTTGATAGGATCTCTTGATCGTATGTAAGGCGTCCCTATATCGTGGTATCTCTGGAAAATGGTGGGTATAGTGCCCATAGTTGCTACAGAGAGCGCATGTGTGATTGGTATGAAACTCTTTGCCTTTACCTTTGGTGGTAGGTTCCTTTTTACGGGAACGCAGCGTCGATATGTCTATTTTGGAGCCAAGGAGTGGTTTTAATTCATCCAGCTCTAGACATATATGGGTAGGACGACCTATTACATCACATATGGTGCAGATTGGTGATTCTCGTTGAATGGTGGGAGTCACCATCTTCTTTCCTCTCTTCTCGGTTTTCCTAGTGGTGATCACCAATTTTGCAATGGGAATTTCCTTTGCAGGGGTGGTCTCGACACTTTATTGGACGGGTGAGGGCTCTTCGGGACTAAGGGGCTTCAACCCTTGGCAGTAATGTGAGTGGCTTCTGTTCTGAAAGGAGGAACGAGATACCAAAATGGGAATGCCAACGATATGTTGGGTAATATTAGTGTTGCCAAAACCCGCTGGGAGAGGAATCCAGTTGGGGGTAGAGGAAAGGGGTTTGGGAGGCAGCGTAGGCTAGAGAGGCTACCGTGGCTGATGCCTCACTGTTGTTACTACTTGAGTTTGTGTCCTGACTAGCCTCGGCACTTGATGTGGACATCATGCACACCAGAGCCCTTGTGACATTGGGCGATGACTCAGGGATCATGGGAGGATCTCCTAGGAATGACCCTAGAATGGATGACAGTTTGAATTGGCTAGGGTCATATTCTTGGTACCCTAAAAGATCATCCGAGGTTGTATCTACATAGGGTATAATTTCATCTGTGTTTTTTAGGGGATGATTCTCACTGTGTGTCAGCTGGTATATAGTAATGATGCGATACTTGTGGGGGAACATCATAATGTGGAAGACAGAGGTGGCTATGGTGGACATGGAATACATGTAACTCCACACGAGGAGTATATTTTAATCCAAGTGAGCGTCCAAGACTTCAATGGCTATGTGGACCATCTTTCCAGCTAAAAATACTGGGACATTTTGGTAGAGGCCGACGGGGGTCGAGGGACGACTGTCGTATGCTCAAAGTGTGATGACTAAGGGTTTTATTTTGGGAGAACCTAACTTCTGCTAAATTTTTTTTGACATGATGCATGTGGATGCACCCTCGTCTATGACACACTGGTGGATAGTGATATTCTACACTGACACTGGTATCTGGAAGGCAACCATGGAAGGAATTTGGGGGGTGGCTTTATCTAAGTCAAAATCCATCAGGTGCGTATCGGCAGGGTCGATAGCGCCTAACATGGAAAGTTGGGCTTTTTGTTGTTTTGAACACGATTGTAAGAATTCCAAATTTGATATGGTAGCAAGATATTGTGGTAAATCATCCACGATGCTATAATTATGGACCGCTTTGCAGTAGTTTCCTGCTTGCCTATTAGGTCCCTTTTCCATCTTTGGTGATGGTGATATGGGCATCTTTGAAATGGTCAAAGGTGCAGTTGGCGCACTGGTAATTTTCCGTGATGTATTGGTGTATGGTGGGGTGTTGTAGTTGCGATTCTGTGTTTGGAAAAAAATCTGTTCCCCAGTCATGTAGATTTCATGGCTTCTTTTCCCAGAATCGTCTATATTTTGCTGGTGAGTGCTTACCGTCCCTTGGTTGGGGAAAGGTTATTGGATCACGGCGGGTTTTTGGGAAGACCCTCCTTGTCCTCAATTAATTTTTAGCTTTTTTAGCTCAGGGAGATCGAGACAGTGTTAAGTATAGTGCCTGTAGTCACCACATATCGAATAGGAATGGTTTATTTGAAGAGGTGTCCTTTGCTCTGCCGTTGGGCATTTCTTAGCTCCTGGTTCTGATTTCGGTTGGAGTTACCTCTAGCCTGGGATCGAGGTGGGCACTTATGGTTGTTGCTCCCTGTCCAGGGTTCCATTTTGGCTTGTTTTTGGATTTTTTCTTCACCGCATTAGGAGAGTATTTCTCCTGGTTATATTGGTGTAGTTGGTTTTGGGACAGTTGCACAAAGTTCACCTATGCGTTGTTTTGCAGAGATGGGTCATGTGATGGGTACTGAGCGTAACTCGTTCCCAAGTTTGCACCTGACTGTTGGAGGGGATTTCTTCCGTCAATTTTTCTTTCTGCGTACTGATTCCCCTGAGCTAGAGGATAAGGTCCTCCCTGGTGATACGCTTGCGCCCTATTAGTCAAATTTTGCTGAGGCATATGATGACTTTGAAATCTGGGTTGAGACATGTTCTGGGTAGAAATATATGTGTAACTGGGGTTTTGAATGCTGCTTCCTAGGTAATCTTGGGTCATTGACCCAATTAGCTAGTCTACAGAGTTCGACATGCCTGGCACTTCTTGATAAGTTTGTAGGCATGGGGTGCTAGGTAGGATGTTATAAATGTATCCTAACTGGGAATAAATCAACTCAAGCTTCTGGGCTTTGCTGATTTTGTCCTCTTCGGATGTGGGGTTTTGTTGTGCCACATCCTTTGAAATCTCCACTGTTAGATTTTTTAAGAACAAATATAAGAGAACTCGGTCGTCGAGTTTATCTTTACATAAACTGTGATGTCACCTCCATTCATGGAGATGGTCCGAGATATGGACGGTGGGGGTTTGTCTAAAATGAGTCGGCAATTCCATTCCGGAATCATGGTGAATGGGTAACTGAAAATATGTGAGGAATGTAGTAGTAAGGGCGCTAAAGGTTCCATGTGAAGCTGAGTGTTGCTCCAGGTACCATTTCGCGGCTACTCCTGTAAGAGTGCGTTGAAATAGCCTCAATTGAATAGTGTCGTCAATGATAATGTTTGATGAGCACCACAGGTGAAAGGTCATTACATGATTACCTGGGTCTTCCACTTGCTTTCCTTCGAATTTTGGTA
The DNA here is from genome assembly GCA_034641835.2 of Pinus albicaulis. Taxonomy (NCBI): domain Eukaryota; kingdom Viridiplantae; phylum Streptophyta; class Pinopsida; order Pinales; family Pinaceae; genus Pinus; species Pinus albicaulis. The sequence continues at coordinate 849,549,195 of CM076579.1, forward strand.
TATCTGAAGGGAGCTTCATGGGCATGAGAGGCCATGTAGGATCGTGTGCGATGGGTTCATTTGTTAGCTTGGTTAAATCGAGTATATTAAACAAAGCTAAGAAAGGTGATTGAGAGGTTGACGCCATTGCTATGTGTGAAGACACAAAGTTCTGGTTAGAACAAGGGTTAGTATGCAACGTACCCTGCTATGTATTCATCTAGCTTCCCAAATGGGATGCACTCCTCTGCCCCTTAGGGGTCGAGGGAGGAGTGGTGTTGGGATACCGACTAGGGTTCCCAACTATGGATGCTCCAATGAAGGATGAACCAACGATGGTGGAAGTGTTCCGTCTTTGACGCCTAAATGGCGAAAGACTTGGAACACCTCTCGGTAATGGGGGGGAGGTCCAAAAGATGCCTGGATCAACAAGGTTCCATTGGGACCGTTCTGGTGTCGACCATGTTAGGTTTGGAAAAGTTTGAGAGGATAGAGTCTACGATCAAAGAAAAATTATGGCCAAACACATAAAACAAAACGAAAATAAGATAAATTTTCCCTTTAAATTAATCTATGTGACAAATCAAGAAAAAAAGTGGTTTTGTTTGTTTGTGTATGATACTCAAAATCCTAGAAGACCTACTGAATCCTCATAGACTAAAAAGTAACTAGGCCTTGAGAATATTTCTTATGAGTGTTGGCATAACGTCCCGTAAGAGCTGGTGACGCCCCTAGTCAGCCGGAGAGAATCCACCAAGGTAAGGGTAGAGGGTCTAGCACTTGCCTGCACCATCACCTATAGGGTAAAGGATGCCCTATTTTTTGGCCACTAAGAACCACCATCCTGTTGGGAAAAATACTGAGAGGGGGGGGGTGAATCAGTATTTAGTGCTGACTAAAAACTTTTAACTTTTTCTTGCTTTTAAACCCATATGCTACTTAATTAACACAACTCGCGTATACACGCAGATATCCTTAAGTAAAATCGTGTATGCTCAGAGATCTAATTATGCATTTAATTCTTAACTTAGATCATTGCATCATTCATTCAGCAGATGTTTAGTAAGCAGTAAAAAGGTGCAATAAGAACAGAATAAATCACCACACGCACATGAACACCAAGATTTAAGGTGGAAGCCCAATTCGGGAGAAAACCACCGCTGTCGTCGTCTCAGTCTTCAATATTTATTATATAAATAAAACTTCTTACAATCATGTACTGGCGCAGATTTATACCAGCACGTAGGAACCCACCTGTAGAAGGCTACAACCTTCTCTCGTTTACCAGCCTCTCCTAGAAGCGAGCTACAACCCCCTGCTCTCATTTACCAGCCTCACCTGGAAGGGAGCTACTACCCCCTGCTCTCGTTTACCAGCTACCACTGGAATGGAGCTACCACCCCCTTACTGAAGGCTTCGACCCTCAGCACTACTGCCGACCACGTTTCATCAATTTTCAAACTGGATCAAACAGCTTCAACACAACCCTTCACTTATCAACAAATATACTTCGCCCAATGCTTCAAACAGAACAGTGAAACCACTGTAACCATAATATCAGAGATAACCCAAACTCCAGACTTCAGAATAGATATGCAGAAACACATTCAACCTTGAGCAATCATTAGTTCAAATACCATACGCGCTTTTATTTAATAAGACCCACGTATACATCTGTGCATTTTTCAGAAAACCCTAACTGCCCATACGCGCTTTTATTTCATCAGACCCGCGTATACACGCGTTTTTCATGAAACGAACCTGCGTATAGTTCTATAAATTAAAGATAAACTTTGCAGAACATATCAGATCTATGAACTTACCCAGATTTTTCAATTTCTTCATCAGATTTGCGCCAGGTCTTCATCACTTCTTTTCAGATCATCCTAGAGATTCATCATTTCTAGATCTAGAGATCTTGAACCTTCATCATATTCATAGGTGCATCATAGATTCAAATCTATCAATTAAGAACGGATTTCAACCATGCAAATATACTTCAGAGTGAAGTATTTATTAAAGCCCAGACCCTTGCTCCCCCTCTTGCACTATGATTTTCTTCTCCTTAAATATATTTGACCTTTATCAATACCATGAGTCAAAACCACTCCCCCATTGATGGTATTCCTGGACGGGATCAAATAGATAATCAAGTGCTCAATACTTTGGGCCAATACCATGGTAATGCCCCCTGGTTTTATAAAATTAGAGCGCAAATTGGCATACGCGACTTGGCACGTTCATTTCCGCGTACATACGCGACTTCTACTTAACAAACCCGCGTATGCATTGTGATATATCTTGTTCAACATTATTCTGGCACTTTCTGAATTCCTTTCTTCTACTACTTCTGAACTGATCTGTAGATACATCAGATTTACATCATTTCCATCAAGGACAACTTCATCAAGCAGGTTCCATCAAAGTCAATACATTGTATCACATTGCCAACAATCTCCCCCTTAACTCATCAAGTAGGTTTCCATCAAGTTCAATAGGTTTCCATCAAGAACAACTTCCTCAAATAGGTTGCCATCAACTTTATCAAGTAGGTTGCCATCAAGGACAACACTCTGCATCATATTGCCAACAATCTCCCCCTTTGGACTTGATGGCAACCATGATGGTGTTTGATCATCGCAACAGATAGATACATTGATTATAATCATTATGCAAGCACCAATTCTCCCCCTATTCAAACACCATGATACTACTCTCCCCCTTTGACATCAAGGGCAAAGGGCAGATCAAAACCAAAACAAGGTTTTTCTTCTCATGTAGAAAGAAGAGCTCTGTAGATCTGATGTGCACTGAAGTTACCATGCTCCCCCTGAGTTCATGCTGAATCTTCAAACATATTTTTCAATGAAGTACATGACTCTATAACCAAGGACTCATACTTACATCAAAGATCCAACCAAGTGGATTTACATATATGACTCATGTACCCAACCAAGTGGGTTTACACATTTTGACTCAACTACCCAACCAAGTGGGTTTACAAACTTGAACAAGCCCTTTACATGACTGAATATTACAATTTACATCATAGGTCATAGCCTTTTCATCAAATTACACATATGAATTTTTATAACCAATATCAAAAAGACCTCAAGAGAGATCATATTTCAGAATCATCATAATGCCAACAATGCATTACATTCAGCAAGGCTAATGCTCCCCCTGAAACTGTGCATCCAATGCATCCTTTCCATATGACCAAAACTCCTCCTTAGCTTGTGCAACCAGAACACTTTCAACAGCCAATCATCAAGGCATCTTCACCCAATATCAGAGAATGAAACAGAAATATAAGAGCTGAAACATCATCAGAGATACCAAACAGCATCAGAGATACCAAACAGCACTGCAGCTGTGCTGAAGAATGCTAACCCCAAGTAAAATTTGTCAGCAACTAACCATACGCGGTTTTCTTTGTATAAACTCGCGTATATACGCGACTGTATTTCAGTAAACCCACGTATCCAATTTAATCTTTTGAATTTAAGCAATTCTGATTTTCTGCATGGTAGAGACTACTCCCAGCTTCTGTCTGAGATATTCGAACACTTCCCTGGGCAGAGGTTTGGTCAGTATATCAGCAACTTGTTCTTTGGAGGGAACATACTCCAACTTCACCTTTTGTTCAAGCACTTGTTCACGTAAAAAGTGATACTTGATGGGAATGTGCTTGGTCTTGGAATGCATAACAGGATTCTTTGAGATGCTGATGGCACTTGTATTATCACACATGATGGAGATAGGAGGTGAACATTTGATTTGAAAGTCTTGTAAGGTTTGCATCATCCAAAGAAGTTGAGTGCAACATGATGCCGCAACCACATATTCTGCTTCTGCTGTAGATAAGGCAATAGAGTTTTGCTTCTTGTTGAACCAATAAAATAACCAGGGCTCCATATAGAATGCACCACCACTAGTGCTTTTCCGATCATCAACATTTCCAGCCCAATCTGCATCAATGTAAGCATGAAGAGTAAGATCAACATTGTTTGGATACCATAGTCCAAAGTCTTGAGTTCCTTGTAGATATTTGAATATTCTTTTGACAGCTTGAAGGTGAGACTCTTTTGGATTAGCTTGGAATTGTCCAAGAATCCCAACTGCATGCATAATGTCCGGTCTAGTCCCAGTGAGATAAAGTAGAATTCCTATCATAGATCTGTATTCTGGTTGATTCACCGTGGGAGAATCATTGTGAGAACTGAGATTACATCCGGTTATCATTGGTGTACTTACAGGTTTGCACTCTTCCATGCCATACTTCTTCAGAATTTGCTTAAGGTATTTTGCTTGTGATAGGAATATACCATCTGTAGCTTGATGCACTTGCAAGCCAAGAAAGAATGTTAGTTCCCCAAGTAAAGACATTTCAAATTCTTGCTGCATGACAGAAGCAAATTTCTGACTCATAGATTCTTCATTACTTCCAAAAATGATATCATCAACATATACAATCACAATAAATAGTTTATCATTTTCAATTTTTGTGTTTAAGTTGCTATCAACAGACCCCTTTGAAAATCCTTGTTGATGAAGATATTTGTCAAGACAATAATACCATGCCCTTGGAGCTTGTTTGAGACCATATAGATCTTTTTTAAGTCTACAAAAAAGAGTTTCATCATTTCCCAAAATGAATCCTTCTGGTTGTTCTATATAAACTTCTTCTTCTAGATCACCATTGAGAAATTCAGATTTAACATCCATTTGATAAACTTTGATTTGTTGAAAACTTGAAAAATCAAGAAACATTCTTATGGCTTCAAGTCTAGCTACAGGAGCAAAAGTTTCTTCAAAGTCTATACCTTCTTTTTGAGTATACCCCTTGCAAACAAGTCTAGCTTTGTTTCTTACAACATCCCCATTCTCATTTAACATGTTTTTGAATATCCATTTAGTTCCAATGACATTTTTGTTATGAGGTCTTGGTACTAATTCCCAAGTGCGATTCTTTTCAATTTGATCAAGCTCTTCATTCATGGCTTGAACCCAACATTAATCTTTGCTAGCTTGATTGACATTGTGTGGTTCAATAGTGGATAGAAATGCCAGATAGCTAGAAGATCCCACAAGAGTCCTTCTTGTTTGTACACCTGATCCCTTATCTCCCAAAATTTGAGATTCTGGATGATTCTTTTGAACATATCTGGATGGATATTTTTCAGATAAATCATCTTCAGGTTCTTCATTGGGTTCACTGTCTACATCATTGCTATTAGATGTAAAAGGACATAAGTCACCATCGTCTTCATTTTTTGTTTGCTTTTCTTATTTTGGGGCTGCAGGAGACTCATCAATAACAACATCAATACATTCAACAATCTTTCGAAGTCTTTTATTGTAACATTTATATGCTCTACTCATAGAGGATTAACCAAGAAGTATTCCTTCATCTGCTCTAGGTTCAAATTTGCCAAGTTTTTCATCATTATTTTTGATAAAGCATTTACTTCCAAAAACTCTAAAATGCTTCACAAAGGGAGAATTACCATACCAGAGTTCATATGGAGTTTTGTCACTATTTACACGAACATGTGCCTTGTTGAGAATGTTTACCGCTGTATGTGTTGCTTCTCCCCAAAATGTGTTAGGTGTTCCAGAATAATCAAGCATAGCTCTAGCCATTTGTTGAATTGTTCTATTCATTCTTTCTGCTATGCCATTTTGTTGTGGAGTGCCAGGTACAGAGAACTGTCTTTTTATGCCATGTTGTTCACAAAATTCAAGGAATTCATCTGAAGTATATTCTCCTCCTCGATCTAATTCATTTTCAACCAGAGCCTTGAAGATTTGAAATTTCTCAAATGCTTCATCTTTGTGTTTAAGCAACCCAATCCAACACATTCTAGAGAAATCATCAATAAATAAGATATAGTATTGTTCACCACGAGGTGAATTTTTCCTCATAGGTCCACAGATGTCAGTATGAATGAGTTCAAGATGCCTACTTGATGATCCTTCCTTGGCATTAAATTGCACTCTGGTCTGCTTGCCGAATTGGAAATATTTGCATATGATACTTTCAGGTAGAGTAATATTGGGAAGACCACGAACAACATTAATTCTGCTTGATTTTTTGATTTGAGAGAAGCTTAGATGCCCCAACCTTCTATGCCATAGCCAGTTTGCTGAAGATTTACTCAAGTAACATTTTTCTTTGCAGTTCTTTAATACATACAGGTTGCTTGGAGTTCTTTTTCCTTTTATAACTGTTTTACCTGTATCAAGATCATGAACCACACATTCTTTTGAACTAAAGACAACTTCAGTTCCTTGATCACACATTTGACTTACACTTAACAGGTTATGCCTTAAACCATCCACATACATGACATCATTAGCCTTCACTTTTTTTTTTAGAAACACAAACCCTTTTCCTTTAATTAAAGCAAGAGTATCATTTCCAAATGTAACTTTATTTTCCTTTTCTAGAGCACTATATGCAAGAAGTTTGTTTTTGTCACCTATCATGTGTCTTGAGCATCCACTATCAATGTACCATTGATTTTCTTCACCTTTTGCAAATAACGCTATGCCACAATTTTCAACCTGTGATTCCTACTTTTTCCATAATTTGGAACTTGAAGGAAAATGCTCTTTTGGCTTAACTTTGCTCCTGCATTCAGATTCTTCATGCCCAAATTTATTGCAATAAGCACATTCAACTTCATTTAGAAGAGGAGAAAAGTTTTTATATGTATTCTTCTCAAATTCAATCCTTTTCTTTCTTGCTTCTCTAGTCATGATGATTTTATATGCAACACATTGAACAACTTTATGACCAAAATTGTGACATGAGAAACATTGTCCATTGAAGAAGAAATTTCTGCGATCATAAAATCTTCTACTTGAATTTACCTGTTGATTGGTGTTTTTTTGAGAGAAATTCTTGTTAGTGTTCTTTGAATTGAGATGATCATGCTTTACCTGTGATGATTCTTTATTCCCTTGCTGAGTGGCAGAATTTTGTAAACGAGCTGTAGCTGCTTTTAGATAATTTGGTGCTGAAGCCTGAGAAGATTCTCCGGTATATCCAAGACCTGTCTTTATAAGAGGAGAACATTTTACGTTGATAATCTCATCTAAGGTTTCAGATCCTTTAGCAAATCTAAGATTCAGAGTCTTTACTTTCTCAAAATCTTTTCTTAGACTTACCACTTCACATTCTAATTTCTCAATGTCTTTCTTTGCTTCTTCAATCTACTTTTCTAGAGTCTCTATGGTTATTTTCCTTTCTTCTAAGAGTATTTTACTTTCTTCTAAGCGTATTTTGAGTTGATTGTTTTCTTCAAGAAAGTCATTGTCCTCTAGAGCATCCACAAAAGTATCATTTTCTTCTCTAGATTCAAATTCCATGAGAAGTCTAAGATCTTGTTCACATTCTTCCTCACTATCAGATAACCCATCATTGTCTTCATGAGTATAGTAACTTTTTCTAGTGTTAAACCGATTCTTATTCCTTCTTGCTACTTCCTTCCCTTTTGTAGGTGTTTCTTTATGAGGACACTTAGCAGCATAATGACCAATTCTTCCACACTCAAAACATTTGAAAGGAAGCTTACCTCTGAACCGTCCTGTGCCAAGTTGGAGTTTCTTTACAAAATTTGCCTCATCTTCTTCTGAGATATATCCCAATCCTTCTGCTTCTTTCCCTTTTGTAGAAGCTCTGAAGACAACCTCTTTGACTTAAGATGGTCCTCCTCTTCTCATTTCATATGCAGTTAGTATGCCATAAAGTTGTACCACAGTAAGATTTTGAAGATCCTGTTTTTCTTCAAGAGCATAAAATTTTGACTCAAATTTTGCTATTAGCGATCTTAAAATTTTCTCAACCAAAGTAGATTCGGTTATTGTTTCTCCTAGATTTATCATACGATTTACAACATCATCAACACGTAAAAAGAAACTGGCAATATTCTCATCACTATGCATTCTTAAATTTTCATATTCAATTCTGAGAGTTTGAAGTTTTGCACTTTTTACCTTTGCATCACCTTCATAACTTAGAATGATTTTGTCCCATATCTCCTTTTCTGTATTCAGCTGCATAACTTTGAAAAATTCAGAATCAGTTAGACTTCCTGTTAGAGCATTGACTGCCTTTGAATTTGTTTCATAATTCTTCTTTTCAATCAGATCTATTGGTACTGTAGCTGGATATTGATATCCTTGTTCAACAATGGCCCATACATCTGCTCCCATAGACTAAAGATAGGATCTCATCCTTATTTTCCAGAAGATTAAATTTCTTCCATTAAAGAGCGGAGGCTTGATAGATGTTGTTCCATCTCGATTGCTCATCTTGCTTGATCTTCCTTCTAGCGGCTAAGATTTTTCAGAAGGACCTGCTCTAATACCAATTGTTGGGAAAAATACTGAAAAGGGGGGGTGAATCAGTATTTAGTGCTGACTGAAAAATTTTAACTTTTTCTTTCTTTTAAACCCATACGCTACTTTAATGAACACAACTCGCGTATACATGCGGATATCCTTAAGTAAACTCACGTATGCTTAGAGATCTAATTATGAATTTAAGTCTCAACTTAGATCATTGCATCATTCATTCATCAGATGTTTAGTAAGCAGTAAACAGGTGCAGTAAGAACAGAATAAATCACCACACACACATGAACATCAAGATTTAAGGTGGAAACCCAATTCGGGAGAAAACCACCACTGTCGTCGTCTCAGTATTCAATATTTATTATATAAAGAAAACTTCTTACAATCATGTACTGGCACAGACTTATACCAGCACACAGGCACCCACCTGCAGAAGGCTACAACCTTCTCTCGTTTACCAGCCTCTCCTGGAAGGGAGCTACAACCCCCTGCTCTCGTTTACCAGCCTCACCTGGAAGGGAGCTACTACCCCCTGCTCTCATTTAACAGCTACCACTAGAAGGGAGCTACTACCCCCTTACTGAAGGCTTCGACCCTGAGCACTACTGCCGACCACGTTTCATCAATTTTCAAACTGGATCAAACAGCTTCAACACAACCCTTCACTTATCAACAAATATACTTTTCCAAATGCTTCAAATAGAACAGTGAAACCACTGTAACCAGAATATCAGAGATAACCCAGACTTCAGAATAGATATGTAGAAACACATTCAACCTTGAGCAATCATTAGTTCAGATACCATACACACTTTTAGTTAACAAGACCCACGTATACACACTCTTTTCATGAAACGAACCCGCGTATACATCTGTGCATTTTTCAGAAAACCCTAACTGCCCATATGCACTTTTATTTAATCAGATCCACGTATACACGCGCTTTTCATGAAACGAACCTGCGTATAGATCTATAAAAGATAAAATTTGCAGAACAGATCAGATCTATGATGTTACCCAGATTTTTCAATTTCTTCATCAGATTTGCGCCAGGTCTTCATCACTTCTTTTCAGATCATCCTATAGATTCATCATTTCTAGATCTAGAGATCTTGAAACTTCATCATATTCATAGGTGCATCATAGATTCAGATCTATCAATTAAGAACAGAGTTCAACCATGCAGATATACTTTAGAATGAAGTATTCCTTAAAGCCCAGACACTTTCTCACATCCTTTCACTATGATTTTCTTCTCCTTAAATAGATTTGGCCTTTATCAATACCATGAGTCAAAACCACTCCACTGTTGATGGTATTTCTGGACGGGATCAAATAGATAATCAAGCGCTCAATACTTTGGGCCAATACCATGGTAATGCCCCCTGGTTTTATAAAAATAAAGCGCAAATTGTCATACGTGAATTGGCACGTTCATTTCCGCGTACATACGCGAATTCTCCTTAACAAACCCGCGTATGCCTTGTGACATATTTTGGCACTTTTGAATTCCTTTCTTCTGCTACTTCTGAACTGATCTGTAGATACATCAAATTTACATCATTTCCATCAAGGACAACTTCATCAAGCAGGTTCCATCAAAGTCAATACATTGTATCACATTGCCAACAATCTCCCCCTTAATTCATCAAGTAGGTCTCCATCAAGGGAAACTTCATCAAGTATGTTTCCATCAAGTTCAATAGGTTTCCGTCAAGAACAACTTCATCAAATAGGTTTCCATCAACTTTATTAAGTAGGTTGCCATCAAGGACAACACTCTGCATCATATTGCCAACACATCCCATGTGAGCGTTCGAGTCTTGGGCTTCTTGGTAGTCAGCTAACAGTACCGAGTATCAGTCGGGTCAGGTAGCCCCAACTGATACCACACGCACTGTGCCTAAGCCTAACCCCCTCTGAAACGGGTCTCCGTTGCGCTCAGGTTTTCTTTGCCGTGGGCTGATAGGTGGATTTGAAGCTCCATAAATACACAACTTCTATGTTTCAATATGAATTATGATTAATGTGGCTTATTGGATGCCTACCCCCTTGATCCTAACTTAAGCTATAAATTATTTTATGGCCCCTGTGGGGAGAATTTAGTGAGTTTCATTAAGTTAGTTTTAGGTGTCTTTAATTCGCTTAATGGATGAGTGTGTGTGAGCATAATGTGAACAAGCACATAGTTTGAACATGTGGATATCTTTGATCCTTTACAAAATCCCCTATTTAAACTATGTTATATTGTTCCCGGCTCAAATGGAAAACACGTGCAGATAATGGGCTGCTTTCAAATTTTCCTAGTTAATCTATGTGACTAACTATAGGGAGATGGAAAATTGTGAATATGGAGTGTTCATATGCTTACCTATGATCACTGGAGGGTGCAAAGGTAGCATAGATTACTTGATCTTGTATAAACAATTCAATCCTAGCCTTGAAATTCCTAATGCACAAATTGAACTAAACTAAAAAAATTCTACACTAGAAAAAAGAAAACTAGTTATGCATGTGTGGTCTTGGGCCACTTAATTGGATTAGTTATCTAGGTGTGAATGCTAAAATTTTAAAAACATAAATTGTTCAGAATGAAATTTAATTTTCTCCCTACTTAAACTATGTGAATATTTTTCAAAAATCAACTTGAAGCAAAACTGACTCTAAGCCTAGAAAAAGCAACTAAAAGTGAGTTCTAACAAGATGTGGGGTACCAAAACAAGTGCTGGCAGATGCATTAGGGGCTACCAAGCACCTTACAAGTAGAAAAAGAAAGAATCATGGGAGGAATTACTCATTCTATGAATTGCGTGCAAAAGGTTGAGACAGGTGTGCTTTCTGCGCGCGGGTCAGCACTGAACGCGCTCACTGTGCTTCTATGAGGAACAAACTCGCACAAATTCATGCAAGTAAAAAATTAGGAGTTTCTCTTCTTCAGTCTGTCACTCAAGGTGAATCTACGGACTGCAAGATAGATTAGAGGACTATTAGCTCTACTCTCCAACATAGACAAAGGTCTATTGCAAAAGAAGGCACAACCACATAAACTTGGTAAAATTCCAGTGGAGTCGCCAATCCTGTTGTGGTGGATTTGGTGCACAGATGTACGAAATCACACCAGTTTAAGGGGTGTGGTTTATCCCTTTAAACTATTGGTAATAGGCAGAAAGTGGTGGAGTTCATAAGCATACAATATAGAGAAAAAAACATGCAAATGTATACTCAAGTTAAACTAAAAATAAAACACAAATATACAGAAGCCATTAAATAGAGTCAAATGATAATAATGCAAACGGTGGCTCTACGCCCCTTCTTATTAAGCATTTGATATGAAGAAAAAATTTTACCCACTTGCCAAAGGGCCCCTAGAAAATGGTTCTAGGTCCTGATGCAAGGATGTCATTCTCCAAGCTCACCTCAGTGCGGTCTCCCTCTCTCTCTATTGTGTTGGACTAAGATTTTTGGATGGCCAACAATCGAGTCCCCTCTATCTCTAGCTCCGGGTCACACACTACTGGTATTGCTTGGGAAATTCTGGCCAACCTAAAAATGTGATCACCCATTCTTCATCTCATGGTGGCTTTATATAGGGGATTTCAAATCCTCCTTCCCTCCCTTGGTACATGGTGGATGGTGACCAAAGGGAGAGGTATGATTCCATTGTGTGCTCCAAATATTCCATTTTGTGCTCACATAGTGTCTAAGGAGGTACTAGTAGCTGTCCCTAGGCGGCTTCATGTAAGGAGTAACTTGTCCTTTGCTTTGTGTGGTCCCAGATAGCGACAATTTTCCACTTTCATGAATGGGCGCTTATCAGGCAAAAAGACGCGCAGAAGGCACTCTTCTCGAAGGATTTTGCACACAAATAGCATTTTATGACTAGTTCAAATTTGAATTTCTCAAAAACTTAGAGATTTTAAATACTTTCTAGATTCCATAATGTCTTACTGCCTTGTAAACCCTTTGGCTTGACATTAATTAATGTCATCTTCTATTGTACGATTTTCCAGTGTTAACACTCATAGTAATGATCCTCCAAGTCTTTTTGTTTGTACCATTTTTCACCAACATTCAGAATTCCAATGGCAGCTGCTATCATGGCCATAGATACTGTGAATGTGACACCGAAAAGGTTTACTTAGTTTCCATGAAGATTATAAATGAACAGGCTGGTCAAAACATGGTGATATTGGACCCTTTGTATTTTTTCGCAGTAGTCAAATCATCCTACATGCTTGAAACATGTCACAGTCATGGGAGAGGCCATGAGTTCTTTGGTGTTTGGAGGTTAAATTATGAGGATCCTCCCTCCTTTATGTGGCCTCCTCTCTTCCCTTTCTTCTTCCTCACTGATTTCTCTATTTTCTTCTTCCATAGTGTCTTGGGTAAAAATACTAGGGATATTATGGGAGTGAAATGTAGCTTTAGGGCGTGGGGAATGGGATGAGAAAATTTAAGGAGATAGGGGAAGGGGTTTATGAAATGAGGGAGGTGACATGGAGTAGAAATGATAAGGGAATTTTGAATGGGAATTTAATTACAGGTTTAGGGATTTTTGGAGCCTAGGGAATTGAAGCACCTAGGTCTTAGGGTTTTGGGAAATGAAGATAGTAATATAGGGGGTAGGGATAGGGTCAATTTCAATGTAGGAAAGGAATGTGAGGTGGTAGGGAAGGGAAATTAGGGATTTGATAGTGATACTAAGGTTTTAAGCTCAAGAAAAAACCAATTCTTGCATACAACATTAAAAACCACAAAAATTAATTTGAGGAGAAGAGGAATGGTGTAATTTTGGCTTACCTTCTTGCTAGAGAACATCGGCAATGATTTGCTAAAGTTTGAAAGCGATGCCAATCAATTTGGAGCTCACTGAGAATTTTTGGGTAGGTGTGCAGCGCTTGCTACATGTGCACCCTCCCTTTTCCAGGTGCACAACACCTAAAGGCAATGCATAATGCGAGCTACAAGTGTGCCCTCCTAATGTCCAAGTGTGCAACGCCACAAAAAATAACTCAAATTTTTTCCCTTAAAACTATAATTTCATGTTATGGAGGTGGTGACTCAACACTGCAAAGGAGAAATGAAGATGAATTTGATGTCTTGAGGGATTTTATACTTGGTGCATTGATGATTTGGGCCTTGGGACCCAATTTATTCCTCTATCACTCACTTAATCTTTTGAAACATTGTCCTTTCACTTGACTCTTTCTTTTTGAAAAAATGATCATTTGATATGCTATGAGAACTCTAGGATTTGATTTCTTGGTGGTTTGGCATGCTTGGAACATTGTGTTAGCAACTTGGGAACCTTGTACTTATTACATATAAATGACATAAAATTACAACATGAAAATTAAAAATTACATCTTTTTGGAATAATAACTACAATTAAGGATAAAAATCACAACTTTGAAAGGATAATTACATCTTTGTAAATCATCTCTTTACATGGTAAAGAGATGTTTATTTTATTCACTCTTTCACTTGCTAACCTTATGCAATGGAATGAAGCTTTTATTGAACCTTGGAAACCCTAGTGACCTAATGAAACCTTGAAAAACCATAAAATACCTAATGAAACCTTAAAAAGCCATAAAATACCTAATGAGACCATGAAAAACCCTAAATGACCTAATGATACCTTGAAGGACTGAATTTCAAGATGACATGACTGGTATTGATTTTATGGATGATGTATAGTCAGCAAGGTATGAAGAAATGCCAGCAAGTAATCAAATTTGTGGAAGAGAGATGATTTTCAGATTTGGGGCTACCATCAGTGACTAATTGTTTGCATGACCTAGTGGAATGATAAAAAAATTCTGAGTGGGACTCCTAAAATCATATGAAAAGAGGATTTTGATCACTGATGGAAGGATGCAAATACTAACATTAACAGGTACCATAATATTTCTTTTCGAACAACTTCATCCATTGTTTTTGGATTATAAAATTCAATTCTTTCTTTGTAGATGGTAGGTAGACACTTTAAAAATCGTTGTACTTTGGCCTTTTATTCCTTGGTATAAGGCACATAACGAAGTAAATTTGTAAATTTTGTAACAAATTGATCAATGGTGAGTTGTCCTAATCTCAGCTCATGAAATTCCTTTGCTTTATCATCATAATACCCCTCATTCAGATATCTAGATTTGAACTTAGCTTGAAATTCTTCCCATGTAACAATTTTTTCTTCCAGCAAATGTAAAATTTTTGTCTGTTTTCACCAAAGCATGGCTTTACCCTGTAGCTAGTAAATTTCCAATTTGGCTTTCAATTACTTCCATATTAATATACCTATAAGTATTTAACCATGTTCAAGAGCCAAGATTCTGCATCATCCTCATTTTCCTTATCAAAGGTTGGAGGTTTTATTTTGCAGAATTCCCCTTGCAACTCCTTTTTATTTCTGGATTTAGATCGAGATTCTTCCCCACTCTCATACCCTTCTGAGTTGGGTTCAGCTTATTTTCTCTTTTTTTCTTGGTCTTCACTTTCATGACTAGACTGGGAGGTTAATTCCCTTATTAACCTCTCTTTCTCATTACTAGCATGCAACAGTTGTTCATTGCTAGTCCTTGGTGAATCATTTCATGTTGCATATTCCTTATCATGTCCAAAATTTTAGCATTTTGATCTGGTGAGTTTCCCGCACCCCCCAGTTCCACATACAACTCTTATTTTTTATTCATAACAACAACTATAACTGTTTCTGCACTTCAATCGCTATACACAGAATTGAATTAGAAATAAAAATAAATTATTTACTTGATATCACATCAGAAATTATTTTTTCTGTGTTGGGACACATAGGCCTAGTGTTTTCAACATGGGCTCTAATACCATTTGTAACAACTCCACTTACCCAATTTTTTTCTTCTAATTATAATAATTATGGTCACGTTTTCCATCATGTTTGTCATGACAATTTTACATTAACAGTGTATTGTAACCTGTCTTCATTTTAACTTCAATTTATGTGTTAAAATCTCTTGTTTGTGTTCCACATACATTTACCACTTTGGCTTCTTAATAGCTACAATTCTTGATCTATTAAGATATTTTGTGAGTTTTATCAATATACGGAATACCATATGTATTTAATTTTTAATCCTAACTCCTATGGATTGTCATTATAACTTGGAAGGTGAAACTTTTCCTAGTTTAAACCTTAGGATGATTTACCATTTATTACATCTAAGTTATATTTTTAATTCTTATCTCACTATATTCTAATTTTAGTAAAGTTATAGTTCATCCTTTATAACCTTCTAACATATCTTATGATATTCTTATTGAAATATGGATACTAACCTCTAACATATTTATATTCACTAAAACTAAACTTATACTTCTATCCATGAATATAATTTACATTAATCGAATTGAAATGTTATAACACTCACATATGTATACCATACCTATTTCCCATATATTATATACCATACCTTTGTAAGGTTGTATTCGAATATATATATATATATATATATATATATATATATATATATATATACACACACACACTCAATTCACATATCAACATATATATTAACCTCACCCCTTGCATAGATCTACATATATATTAACCTATTCGAACAATATTTATATTACAACCATTTTAACGTATTCAAAATGTATATGGTTGACAACTATGGTTTGCATTAAAATTTCCATATCATACATTTGCGTTAACAAAGTTAGGTTTCATTTAAGTGGGTTTTTATTATCTATGTCCATTGAATTTGAATGAGGGGATGACTATATGCATTTACGTGTTATCTTTTCAAATTCCCAACTATATTAATGTTTTTATTTCCAGCACCTGAATATCACATGGGTGCATTTACGATTTGAGACACATTTAGGGTTGATCTATGATGTTGGAAATAGTTTAGATTAATAAGTATTCCCTCCATAATTGGATTGGCTATGGCTAGGGTTTCGTCCTTCCATTGTTTGTTTGTTTCCCCAATTTTTCATTTGGGCGAAAAATTCCGAGAGAACCTCTTCTTTGGTTTCTATCATTTATTTGAAGCTAAAAATGGAGGGTGTCTCTGTTATGAAGTGTACTACTTTATCCAATAATACCTTGGCCACTACTGAATCTATTTCTTGTAGCTCCTCAAGTAATTCACATCATTTTTGCTTTTCAATTTCGTTGAGTTAAGTTTATGTGACAAACGTGTTTGGTTGCACTGCAATGTTTCATAATTTTTTTTGGGTTGGCATTTATTATATTTATGCTGAGTTATCCTTCTCCTTCTGGTTTTATTAATGAAAATTTTCCTTGTTTGCAGGCTTTGGATTCATTCAACTTTTATCGACTTACCCTGTGCTTTTCCGGAATTCCTTATGGCCATAACAAAGGTAATACTCTCCCTCCTTACGCTATTAACTCGGAATTTCACTATGTGTCTTATAATATAATACAGGGCTTCAATCTTTTGAGATTGAAAGGCTCGATTATCTGCCTCATTCTTTTTTCTAATGCATATAATTTCATTTCTGAGTATTTCGATGGTGAAATTTTTTATCAACCCAATTAGTTGGTTTACTGATTTCTCAGTTGAATGGGTGAAAAGATAATTTCCCCAATAAATTTAAAATTCGACTTAGGAGAATTAATTTTTTTCTTGTTTAATTATATCCCAACGTTTTTCTGTTGGTTTTTGATTTTGGGACTTTTCCCCAATAACTCAATACTACATATGTGTATTCATTTCTCTATATCAATGATTTCAATGTATTGGTGTGCTTTCTCCTACTTTTATTTATTTTTCATTTATACAGAATGTTAATTAATATTTGTTGGAAGGTCTATTACAGTTTTCCCCTTCACGAAAATGGAAATACGAATTTTCCCCAAAATTCGATTCCTTAAATTTCAATGTCTGTGTATCGATTTCGTTCATAGGGTGTAGGGTTTCTCTGGATTCTATTCTTTCCTCTTCGTAATAAAAGTAGTTAGATACGTTCAAAAATTTATGGTTATTTTATATTAACAATATCTCATTATTGTCTCCAACGTATTATACTTCTCAGTTATAAATATTTCTCGTTATTCCATTTGTTCAACTTGTTGTACATGTACATGCTCAAATTTGGTTTCAAATTGACAGTGAGGTTTGCCCAGTATGAGTATAACTCTACTGCGTATTCTATACGAGCATACCTCCACTTCTGTATTGGTAAGAAATTCGTTCAATTCATATTATTGAACTTCTTCAGAATGGTTGACTTCATCTACCTCAATTTATATTTGATAGAGGTTTTAACAAAGGTATAGTATGTTTAATTGCTATTTTAATTGAACCTCTAGTTTACCTTAGTTTCTACATTTACATTGTATGTAACAATGACTCTGTGAATTTCTCCAATTTAGTATGTTTATAACATAAATATGTAAAATTTGATAGAGTATTAAAATTGCTTTCATATATATGTATACTTCAACCCAGTATACTCAATTTTATGATTTTATACAGTTTCTGAATTAAACCAAATTAATTTTTTTGATTATAATTAATATTTATAATCTTATTGAGACTAATTATGGAAAAACCTCTTTTCTAGATTTGGCATAGCTTCCTCAATTATCTCAATTTATGCAGTACGGGGCCACAACTATTCTCTCATGTAAGTATTTACTTTTCTCTGCTTATATTTAATTACAATGTTCTAATTTATACTATAAGTTTATTATATTCCTATACTTACAGTTATATTTCTATTATGTACAGGAGAATTTTTCCACTTTGATTACCTTTATATGGCTATTATTTCGATTGTTATTTCTTGTACAACTCTTTGTCTTTTCATATTTCCCTCTTATCAGTAGTTCATGTTATTATAACACTAATCTCCATGCTTCATTGCAAATATATCATATTTCATTTAATTTCCATGTCAATTCTTTATGACCCAATGTCAGAAAATGTGACTACACCATCGTTCCTTCTTCCAGGTCATTCATCCGTACATAGAGGGTTCAACAACTTCTCTATCCCATTTACAAATTTCAACGCCATATTTTGTAGTTGAATTTTCATGGATGACTGAAGTCAATTTGTACTTAAACTATTGTAATTATTATCTTTAACTGGTTTGAAAAGGTTTATTATCCTCATCTCCACACGAGAATTTTTCCTAACAGGGATTGTTACATGCAATTCCAATATGTAATATATTTTTATTAATTTCATGTTCACTTCTATATGATGAAATTTTTCCCAACATAAATAGAAAAAAATTTCTAATTGACAACAATTTTATTCTTCTATTTAAAGTTTGCATATGAATTTTCTATGCATCATTCAGATATATGTTTATAGGAATGTTAGTTATCTAAACTATCCTTTTTTTAGATTTTCCCATCTTTTCATAATTGAATTTTATTTTTGTGACTGAATTAACTTTTTTTCTTAGTACATGTGCTAAAGTTGTTGAGATTGACCTAACAACAGGTTTAGACCCTTACCTAGGGTTTAGAAATTCTGTATGTTGGTCCTAATATTCAGTTTAGTCTATGTAACCATACAAATAAATTAACTATACCCAGCTATGGTTAATTCATGTTAAATACATATGACACTTATTTATTTCTAAACTTAGCGTGCAAACTATTACACATAATTTATAACTTAAATGTACAAAAATTTCAACCACAATTCATAAAATATAACCCTTTCTAAATACATCAGAATTATATAAAGTATAACATCAATATAAAACATAAAACTTCACAAAATGTGCATACCAATTTGGGAAAGAATATTTGCCTCCCAACTCTGAGCTTAATCAACAGCTCACCTCGAGCAGAGACTAATTATTCCTCAATGTAGACAACCTCTTGTCCCACTAGGAATAGCTTATTTAAGCTTTTGTTTCCCTTAGCCTAGGCTTTACTTCTTTTTTTTCCACAAAATCTTCTTTAAAACTAGCTTTTCCTCTTTCTAGTTTTATTCTCACCTCTTCTCAGTAACTATCCACTTTGCTGAGGCATTAGTTATATTTTTATCTCCATATAATATTTTTATTTTATTTTATTTTTCTCCATGGATTTTTTGTAGAATTTTGGGAAAGTCTTAGTATTCTCTTCCATCCTCATAGATTTGAAATCCTGGTCTTCAATTTACTCTAGTCTTTGCACAATAATAATATTTCACATTTATTTATTTCAAAAATAATATGTCCACAGATAGTTTTCCCTTAGGTCCACTTTCCCTTTAGGATTATTAACTACCTATTTAAAATCAGAAAAATAGGGATATTACAAGTTCAAAGAGTGGAACATTAAGTCACTTCTTTCTTCTCCAAAGAATATTTTTCTCTCTTGTGCCAAGTGGATAAGCCAAGACTAGCTCTTCAAAAATCCCCTTACTTGAGATATGAGGTTTCTTTTATAACAAGAGGAATGAAATTTCATATCCACATGACACTTGGATTACCCTCATGACTCTTGAACTTCTAGATGAATTTTGGACTTCTATACAATGTCTGTCTGTATATGACTATGTGAATCTTCATGTTCCACATATGAATATTAGAATTCCACATATTAAATTTTGTCCTTTATTGAGAATAAATCAATACATCCCACATGATGAGGCAAGAAACATGGAAAAATATTGACCATTATGATGGTACTTAGACTTGTTACAACCTGACCATGATAATATGATGAGGCAACGATTCCAAGTTATCTTCCTTGATGCTTCATCTTCTATTCTTGATGATAAATCTAATATATGCTTCATATTTATGGAAAATATATATTTTTTCTTATATTCACCCTCTAAAGGGTCTTTGATCACTATACAAATCCTCTGATTCATCATGCAATGTCTTATTTTTGTCTTGGTCTATGATTTGCTTCACGTATTCATGATTTTTATTTGTTGTTCTTCTTCTCCGCAGGTGTTTCTTTATGATTTCTCCTTGCCATCTACTTGAGCATATCCTTGTCATTAATATATAGTACTCTTGCGAATGAAGATAATTCATGGCAAGGAAACATTATTCTTAAAACATCCATTCTATCACTATTGAGCTCATGGAATTATTTTCTCACGATAAGCTTGTAAGAGGGTTAAAATAAGAAGGCTTGATTAGGAGGGAATAGTTAAACTCATAAAGGCTCACAAGAGGCCTTCAAGGTGCACTTATGTGCTCAATAAAGAGAGAGATAACACAAAGGGTGCAAGGGCACACTTTGAAGAGATGAAGGATTGAGGCTTTAGGCCTTTAAGTTGTGATCATGCACTCAAAGATAATAAAAGAGCACAAGGAAACACTCGGAAGAGAATAAGGAGTGAGGCTTCAAGCCTTTAGGCCTTTAAGGTGTGCTCACGCACTCAACGAGAATAAGAGGGTGCAAGGGCACACTCTGAAGAGATGAAGGAAAAACACTCAAGCCTTCAAGATGTGCTCATGAGATCAAATAGGGAGCAATTATTGATGCTGAAGGAGTCTACTCAAGGTTCAGGCTTCATTACTACACCATGCGCTCAAAGGGAAGGATGAATCTTCATGCTTCATGATTTCACCATGCATTCTAAAGATTTTTTTCTTGTGAGTGCGCAATGCACTCTAAGATAACAATGAAGCTTCATGCTTCATGAGTGCACCATGCACTCAAGGAGGGTGCAATTCTTCGAGTCGAAGGAGTGCACTCATAGTTCTGAAATGCACTCATTGTTTTGAAGTGCACTCATGCTCTCAGAGTGCAGTTTTTTAAGGCAAGAAGGTCCTTGTTTGTCTAGAGTGAACTTTTTAAAGGAGAGAAGGTCCTTGATGTTATGATGTGTGTTTTTTCACTTAGTTTTTGAAGTGTTATTCATTGTTTTGAAGTGTGCTTAGGATTGGAAATGCATAGTTCTCTCCAATAATGGCTATTTGTTCATATGGAATGAAATTTTCACAAAGGGAGGCAACACAAGGCTAGGTGACTTATCCTTAGGAAGTACTAATGCATTGTGAGAGGTTGGAGACCTTAGAAAATTCTTAGTGCATAAGTATGGGAGAAAATATACATAAATGAGGCTCATGAATAAGTTGTGATTATCACCTAGTAAGAGGATTAATGCCTTTAAGAGGATTAATGCCTTGGGTTGAAGGACTAAGAAGATCTCTCATAATGCCTAAGTGTGGGACCAACAGAGTAGGAGAAAGAAATGCATCCTAACACAACTAAAACATAGGTCACACACATAAATTCCATCAAAACAGGTCAATGGAATGAATATGGCTCATGAATAATAGTTACACCTTAAAATAATAGTAAAGAGACACCTATTTCTAAGTGAAACAGTTGAAATGACACATTACAACACTTAAAAACCAAGTTAAAATAATTTTTTCGACTATTAACAAAAGGCATGCTAAGTTATAGGATTGTGTCTAGCACATGCTCCAATGATATGTAATTCTATCTAATGCAAAAAAGTGCGCAAGAGATAACTTTGGTGATGTGCAAAGGTGTGACACATGCAAGAGTGAAAACACAAAAGCGACACCTGTGATAGAAGGAAAACATGAAGATAACAATTGCAAAATTAAAATGACCTTAAAAGTGACACATGTCAAAGAAAATATAACCTGAAAATGACACTCATTAAAGTAAAATAAAGTCAAAACGACAACTATGTATGTGAAAGCGACACTTGAGAAAGAAAAAATGTGAAAAATACGACATTTGAGAAAACTCAGAAACATAGAAGTACAAACGAAAAAAATTGAGAGGGAATATCAATAGAAGTACAAACTAACTACTAACATGGGTTGAAAATCACACAAGAATTATCTTTATGGACAGTGTTATGCATGCTTAATCTTGCATAAAGGAAGTGTTCTCATGAACTTGTTGAAGAATAAGCATGTGTGTGCAAGTGAATTGATATTTAACACTAGGAAGAAGACTTAAAAACTTTACTAAACATCAAACAACCATGGAGTATCCATAGAGATACAAACCATAAGTTCCCCAATAGGCTCCAAAATTCAAGAATCAGAAATTTTTTGAGGATGTTGATCACAACAAAAACATGTACATATAACTAGTATATTGCTTGTTTATAATTTTATAAATGAAATATGGCTCAGTTGAACATGTTCAACTAGTCCTGTGTTAATTCATTGGGAAATAAATTAAAGAAAAGTGCCTCTATAGCCACTTGTGAACAAATTGTTTGAAGAAAATCTTCACTGAAAAATCCTAAAAAATCAGAAAACACATTGAGATTTTGAAGGGAAAAATATTCAACCATTAGAGAACAAGTTTAGTATTGTTAGATGTGTGAGATTCATTGTAGCTTTCACTATTGTTTGTATATGAATTTGATGTAACTTTTTGGACCTTGTATTGTGTCAAAAACTGCCTTTGTAAAAGCCAAATGTCCATTTATGACATTAAATATATTTTCATATATGCTAGGAAGATATGAGGGAAGAAGTTTATGGGTATGCCATATAATAGTCTTGTTATATTATTTCTACTTATATCCATGATTATTCTATTAATTGAGATACTCAGATTTGTTTGATTAGCAGCATTATATCTTTTTTGTTCAACAAATAAGTATTTTAAACACTTCATAAACCAACACAACAACAACTCAATGGGCTATGATGCACACTGGAAAACCAAGTGGAACAACAAACCCTTCTCAAGAGGGTTCCATGCCATTCTACAACAAGAAAAACCAAGGGATCTACATGAAATAGAACACAAAATATTTTCACTTGGGACATATTTGAAATACATCAGGGATACAGTGAAATCCCTTCTCAAACTAGAATATTTAGATTCACTCCTTTCCAAAGTGGTCCAGTCAGAAGGGAATAAAATAAGTTGGGCTTTAAAACCAACCATGTTTTCCCTCATACAACACAATTTCTTGGATTACCGTTTTGAAGGGGTCAAAATTCTAGTTGCATCCTGTCAATAACATTATGAGGCTAACCACACTTATGCTTCCTTACAATGATGATATTATGAGGAGAGTTTTTTCAAACTGATGGTAGAGACCTTTTAGGACTTGGATAAAATTATGGATTCTACCTTTGGGAAAAGGCTCTAGATTTTAGAAACCATGACCATGCTCAAATATTAAGACATCATATATAATCTAAAGTGTGAAGATTTGATTCTTCAAATATTTCAATACTTCTTTAGCATTAAGAAGCATCATCATGACAGAGTTGAAGCACACATGTAGTCTAGTTTGTCTTAGTTATGGGAGACTAAAGGGCCATGTAAAATAAGTTACATTGCAAGTTGTTAACCATTTTGAGGGGGGAATAAAGGGTCACACCCACTGCTTATGAAATAGCCTAAAGGTTGGTTGAGAAAAGCATTAATTTTTTTAGAAAACAGTTTACCAGGGAGGAGTTTCTCATAATTGGTGGACCATGTAGCAAGAACGAGTTGAGGAGGAAGGGAATTTGCTTCATCTGAAAGGAACCTTGGGGGCCTAACTAATAATTTTTGAGTTACACTGAGGATTTGACAAAGGTATACCAGGAGGATATTGCTTCTAACTTTTCAAATGACGATTCTTCTTCTATAGTTGAGTCCATGGGTTCCTACGTGGATACATCTAAGGAGAAGGAGCAACCATATAGAGTTGTTGATAACAACCAAAATATGCATGATGAGCAACAAATTATCCCCATGAGGGAAGAAATATAGGGAGCATATTAATGAGATGAGTGATTGATGATTCAACATGGAGAGCACATAGAGGAGCATGAGTCATTTAAGGAGGATGTTATGCACAATGTGCATGATTGACCATTTTTGGAGAGTCATCTAGTGGCTCATTTTGAGTTGATAATGGAGGAGGATGATCAGTCATCCTTTGGCACAACCATTGGAAAGGAGCAAACAATTGCACACAAAGGCAATTGGGTTGTAGAAATTATGGACACTTGTTGTCAAGAGGTGTCAGAGCCTTACATGATAGTTTTACAAGAGGTTGGTAGACTGGAGGAGCATGTATTTTCCTATAATACGAGGGAAAATATCTTGGATATGGTGGTGCATCCATATTTGGGTCTACCCATTTATTAGGTGCAAACAGATGCAGTGGAAACCAACAAAGCTGCAACATTTTCAAGCAACATCCCTCTCCAAGAGTACATAGACAAGGCTTGCAACATGGCTCACCACTAAATGAAAAAATGACATTGGTGAGGGTCACAAAATGTCACCATAAGCTCATTGGTGACGGTCAAAAGAGCTTCTTGTCACCAAAAATTGAACGTCACCAAAGGTGGTGTCATCGAAAGTATAGGTGTTGTGGTGACATTCAAGGTTCGTCACCATTAATGATTAATAATGAAGGATAGTGACCATAACCATTTCATATGATCAATGGTGATAGACCTTAGCCTCCATCACTAAAAAAATTAACGTCACCAAAAGTATAGGTTTTTTGGTGACATTCAAGGTCCATCACGGATAATGATTATAATGATAGATAGTGATCATCGCCATTTCATATGAACAACAAAATTTTATTGCGATGGACCTTTTATGGCTATCACTAATAATGCATACATATGGTGACGTTCGTTGACCATCACCATTTCATATTTTGGTGAGGGTCGAAAAATGTCACCATAATCTCATTGGTTATGGTAAAAAAATCCGCTGTCACTAAAAACATAGATGTGGTGACATTCAATGTTTGTTAGGAATAATGATTATGACAAATAGTGACCATCACTATTTCACATGAACAATAACAATTTATGGTGATTTACCTTTCATGGTTTTCACTATTTATGCATATATATGGTGGCATTTGTTGACTGTCAAATTTCCATATTTTGGCAAGGGTCGAAAAATGTCACCATAAGCTCATTGGTGATGGTCAAAAGAGCCTCTATCACCAAAAAGTAATCGTCGTATTTCCATATGAATATCAGGGCATAATGGACTCAAACCACCAACCTCCTACTTGTAAAGAAGGCGATCTTCCATTGAGCTAGCACCCTTTAAAAAAATTAGACTTTAAAATATTAAAACTTGAAACTTTATAAATTGTAAATTATACAACTTTCAATAAATTATAAAACTTCGTAAAGAGTTAAAAATATTTTACTAAACAAGGAAAGTAGCATTGAAGTTGTAGGTTCCTACTCAATGTGTATAAGATACTCAATATGTTCAGTTGAATACTCAATTAGAAGTGAAAATTTGAAGAGACTTATAGCCTATAAATGAACTATAATTATCAAACCTAAAATATTTAATTATACCAAATATTGATTTGTCACTTTGTGAAGCATGTAAATTTTTTGTGATTGCATAAAACTTTACTTCTAAAATACTAATTTGCATGCCAAAATGTAAAAAATAATGAATATATACGATGCAATTATTAATAATGAGATACATTCTTGAATCCTATGAGCTATGGGGTCTAGAAAACTAATTGGGAGTGCTTATAATTATTAATTAATTCAAGATGTAAAAATACAACAATCAATTGCAATGATCTTGAAATGTAATCATTAAACAGATGTTAAAATTGTAAGTGCAAATATTGGCTAATATCCATTACACAAACAAAATATCCAAGGGGCATTCAAACACTTCCAAATCCACACCAAGCACGGGTATCCAAAGATGCAATTACTTGAATACAAGGTGTTATCACCAAATTTATCTTGAGTGGTTGCTCATCAATCAACTCAATGTAACTCTTTCAAACCACTTTTAACTGAAGATTAGCCTCTTTAGTTTGAAAGGGCTCTCTCAAAGGGGGTTTATGATTTTCAATAGGAATAATAATAGATGGCTAACTGTATGAATTGTGACTTGGTTTTTGTATGATTGCAGGTTGAAAAATGAAGGCTTTCTACCATTGGGCTATGGAGTCAACATCAATACTCTTAGTGACAGTAATTATTCACATGGAAGCTGAGGCAAATATAGGTTTTTAACAAAGATGATTCAGACACACAACATAAGGAAAACGAAGTAATTTCACCCCTAAATGAAGTCAAAGCATAATAGTATGAATTCTAAGTAATTAGAGATAAAATCCACTACAAGTGATTAGACATAAAGATACATAGAAAAAACACATTAAACACCTCATGAGAATCTCAGGTCTGAAAGTAGAATGTCACTGTATATTACTCATAATGGACAAAATATACAAGTAGCAATTTGGTGCAATATTCTCCATCCCTTTTCTCTTCGATGTTCAGTCTATAAATAGACATCATTTAAAATGTAAATGATCTACCCAACTAGCTAGATATTCAAATTCTAACTCTGACACCTATCATAACTGAAACTACTTACTTGAAACAGAAAAATGACAACTATCCTTTAAGAAGTCAAACTCCTAATAGGACTTTATCTCCTATTTATTACATTCGGTTTTTATAACAGTGAAAAAATTACATAATAGCTATCACATGTTTGAGGAACAATTCACCATCACTTTACATATTTAAAACACCCCTAGATCTATGGAGCACAATCCTACTTTTTAGGGATGGATAACCTTCACTTTAATCATTGTTCTGTCTATTTAGCTGGATATGTAACACTCCTTTGGAGTAATGAATCTCTGCTGAGATGGCTCACTGACATGTTAGAGCTCTCTAGCTGGCTGATGTGCTATTGGAATGCTCAAAAATCTTCAAAACACTCCTTGCTATGAAACAGGGAATTTTAGGTAGTTTCGTAGTGTATGAAAACCTACCTTTTCACCTATCTCCTTGCCACCTTTGCTGTTCAAACACCTTTACTATGCCAAGACATTTTTCAAACAATCAATTCCCTCCATAATACTTGAAAAAAATAAATTTTAAGGAAAAAATGCATCTTCAAAATTTTCATAGCATTTTTCTGGTTTCAAGCCTGAAGTATGCTATGAAACTATCTAAAAAACCAAAATTTGTTGTTTTGTAGTTGTCTTGAAAAATTTATCTCCGGGTGAAAAATTTAGGTTCTTTGTATGTCATGAACCTCATCAAACATATTCCAACTCAATTTTTCATTATTTTGGTGTTTCTTCTTCATTCACAATTAATTGGATGATGGGTTCTTCTACCACTCTCATCTTCAACCCTTTCTTTTCTAACTCAACTTGAATCAAGTCCAGCTGCTCTTGAAGATCTTCCAAATGATTTTTTAATTCTATTTTTTCATATTGTAAGTGAAATTTCATCCTCCTACTATGTTTGACCTCCCCTCTTAATGGTTGAGTCCATTTCAGCAACATTTCTGCATTGTCTAAAGGATTTTGAAACACTTGAGACTTGTTCATCCCATATTTTTCTCATCTCTTCAAATTGAAATTTCTCAATCCTGTGTTTCTTTGCCTCTAACATCAAATATAATATCTCCTTAATTACTTCATTCAGCTATTCTTTAAGGGATTCTACCTCTAATTTTTCAACTATTTTCTCTTTTCCCTTTTCCTGCTTGTTAACCACTTCCTCCTTTGTTGATGGAGAAAATTCTATGATGCTTATTGACTAAGCAACTTCATTGATTTTTTCTATCTTCTTACTCTCCATGGACTTCTTTGCATTTTTGGTCATTGGCTGAAATATAAAACCAACATCATCACCTGCAAAATCTAGTTTCTTAGTAGTCTTACCTTTCTTCAGATTTCTTCCTCCATCTACAATGTCTTCAGCTTGCACAATGGGTGACTCTTCAATGTTAATTGCATGAAGGATATCCTCCATATTTCCTTTAGCCAATGGCTGTATTCTAGTGACTCTCTTGTTTCCTTTTTTTTTGACTATATGCTTCTATTTTGCAAGTGCTACTTGAGGTGTGACAGTCTCTTGAAAAGGTTCTTCTCCCATGTTCACTAGTTCTGTAGGAGATGATCTATTTTCTTCTTCAACTTCTTCTGCCATAGTTGGTGATGAAGTAGCTCTAGGTTTTGAGGTTTTCTTTGGAGTGACCACATCAATTTCATAACCACTCATGGACAAGAAATAAATCCAATCTCTGTCTAACCTTCTGAATTCTTCCAACACTAACAGCTTAATTATACCATGATGAAATAGAGATGTCTCATTGCCTTCTGTCTTGGTTTGAACCTTATCTGACATTTTCCCTAGACCTCTATATAAACAGAAATGTAAGTCAACTGACCTCTAACCTACAAAATGCAGAAGAAGTTTGAGATGATATGAGTAGCCCATGTGAAATATTCCTTCACAGGTATAGTAATTTTGAATGACCATCAACATTTTTTCATAATTCTCCTTCATAAAACTCCTAAGGATAGCATTTTTCAAATCAACTTCATTGTGTTATTGCTTGATAAATTCTTTAAAATCCTGTGAAGCTAGTGAAAAATTCCTTTGAAACCTGTAAATGAAAACCCTACAACCTCTAGCAGAATTGCAAGCAGACAGTCCTTCTGAAAACCTCCATAGCAGTAGGGTCTTCATTGAGTAATTTCATATCCATGGGCTCATACCTGTGACAATGGCCACACTTATATGTTTTCTTTCTTGCAACCATGGATTCTTTATAGTCTTCACTACCTTGCTTGCTAATGACATATGCAGAATTCGAATTTGACAACAACCTTCTTGGCTCGATGAAGAAACTCTCTAGAGATCGACTCACATGCAAGGATAAAGCACAATATGAAAAAAGGCTAATTGAGGTGAGGTTTAAAATTTTAACTGACCGCTCGAGCTTCAATCATAACACATACAAGAAAAAAGGGTAATGATGACATCAAACATGGATATGTACATTTGAATTTTACCATACAACCTTGAATGATGTCCACCTTTACTACTCTAATCAGAAAATGACACCTCATACAACTCTGACAGACCAGGTTAGAAAACGTATTTTCGCAACGAAAATAGCTAGGCTTCTGAAAGATTCACTACGAAACTATTAGGCAGTTTCATAGCGAAATCTAATTTTTTCTTGTGTAGAACACAACGAAAATCTGAAAAACTGATAGGTTTTCACTTTTGGGTTTAAATGTATGGGTAATGACAACTAACATTATATGGGACTGATTTGAATGAAATGGCATAAATGGAGGTGATCATAAAACTTAGGATAGGCTTCAAAATGAAAAAAAAATCCTATACCATATTGAAATGGCTTAGGAGACCTTATCCATTTGGTGAGTGACCTGTATGACCCTATCAAGAAATATTTCACAATTTAATGAGTGATAACACAAGGAAAAAAACTCTACCTCTCAATTATAACTATGTCCTCCCATGTACTTCAACTAGAAAAAGGGTGTGAAGACAAGAACCTCAAAGAAAAAATAACTACACAATACAACTAGCATTTGCACCAAAAGGTGCAAGCGTATGCCGATAGAAGTGTAGATGAATGTAGAGTGACAGAGAGGTAGCACTGCAGGAAACAAGGACATGAATGTGGATGCGGAACACTCTAAATATTTTTTATAATATACAATATCCTCATTCCTAAAAAAATCTTCATGACTAAACTTGAAACTTCACTTCATTTTAGCATGTACAGATAATTAAATTTAAGATTAATGAGGATAAATGATTATTATATTCATAAGATAATCTTCATATTAGAGTAAAACAAAATAATGAAAAACCAATTGTAAAGAAAATTTCACATGATAAAACACCTACACTTCACATTCCCTAAAAAAACCGATAGAGTCAACATTCATAGCATGTGTCCTCAATACATGTGCTAACATACAAGCACTCCATCATGAAAAGGAATTGAATGCTAGCATAATCAGAACTGGTTTTGTGTTACATATCATGGTGGGAACTAGATTTTTTAAATTTTGTATTGAAGAACTGGATTTGTGTTACATATCAGAACTGGAGTTTCACAGTAAAAATAGATGACACATAAAATAACCTAGGCCTTTATAACTCATATGTATATGGACCTGGAAACCATGGGAAGGGTTCCCCTGTCTCTATGTTGTGATAATTATTACATGGCCACAACTCATGTATCATTGTTGCTTGTGTTTATGGATAATGTTATATTCTTTATTCTTTTATTGTATTTTTGGGTATGGTTAAGGATGAACTAGGCAAACTTGATATGTAGGCTCAATAACCCTGTTGGAGTGTGTTACCTTGTTTTGTAGGTTGATAAGCCCCTTTTGAATTAATGCTTCACTTAATTGTGTATAAATACAAAATTTAAGCTCTCATTTGTATCATCTCATATTTTTATCTTCTTCATTTAAAATAGTGTATTATAACCTCAAGAGTACTTAATTTTGGTCTTATCTCTTTGATTGACATCTTTCTCTGAGGCACATTTGTGTATTTCTGTTTTCAACACCTGTGCCTAGTTTTTTCACTTGCCTAGTGCACTATATCTTTCTATGGCACACTTTTGTGGAGGATATTTCAAAATTTGGGTGAGATTTGGTTCCATTGATCCTTTTGTTAACCCTTACAAATCAACATATGCTCCATAAAGTCTATAGAACCATCATGACTATACAACCAATATTTGGACAGCCAATCAATGAACCTATTTAGTTCCATGCATATATGATATTAAGACATTTTTAAACTTTCTTTTGCAAAATTTTTACTTATCCATAAGAATGATACAATTCTAGATATTGCACCCTAATGGATTCCAACAACTAGTCATTATTAAATTTGAATCGATAAAAAAATGGAGGTTCAATATAATTCCTTTCTAAGGAAATCCTAAGCAGAGCTTTGTGGGCCCATAATTATACCTTTTGTTATGTACCCCTTCCCAGATTTTCTACGAAGGATAAATAGTGAGTATTAGATAAGATCAGAACCCTACAACCCCGCAGACATCAAGGGTCCTTTCAGAAGAACCTTCAAAGAAGCAAGAGGGAAAGGACTTATCAATGTCAAGTGAGCCAAAAATTATTTGAGGCTTAAGCTTAGAATGATATTTTAAGTATTCATAGGTGAATTTAATGTTTTATAGAAGTTGTGGGGGAGACGCTTTTCTCCTGGAAAAGAGAAGCATTCCTAGTAAGAGAAAGGTGTCTTCAATACTTTTCATTGAATCTTGGAAAAAATCTTGTCCATGTGCATGAACTAAGTTAAAGTAGGGTTCTGGCATCTGTAAGGTTAGGGTTGAGGAGATAAATCTGTATCCAATCTGCACAATTATTCTGCTTTGATGGAAAATTTTGGGAACAAAATTCTCAACCACTGTCAACCCTAAAATTATTTTCTTTAATATGATAAAGTAAAAATATGAAATTCATAAATGAGGTTCCCGAAAACACCTAAAATGTGCATTTATTTTATAAAATTTAAATTTTTCTTACTTCCTACTATGCCATTGCTCATATTCTAGCTTTTTTCTCCTCTTCTCCGCTTACATAGCTTCAAATTCCTCTCTACTCAAAATTGGAGCATAGTTGTAATTAGCCATACCATAATCCATATATTCTCTGAAATTTGAAAATTTTCTAAGTTAGTACAAAATTGAAATGACTCCATAAATTTAAGAGTAATACTTTGCTCAGAAGCATAGATATTAAGGAAACAAACTCAGTATAAAATTTGGCTTCAAAATTCAATTTAGGAATGTGCTTTTTATTCTTGGTTTGGGCATGTATATGTTTTTATTTTATAGGTCAAACTTGACTAAATCTTGCACAACTCAAAGTATGGGCAAGTATTCGAATACTTCCTAATACTAGAAAACTCACCGATTTAAGATGAGCATGACTAGTTCAACAATGTCTTCAAAATGGCCAAGTTATGGTGAGTTTGACTAGGTCCCCTGATCATTAATCTTGACCCAGCCAATCAAACTCAGGGATACTAAGAAGACTTGAACAGGTCTTGTAATTATGAACCTACATTGAAAAATCTCATTCGATACATGGTTACATAAATTAATAAAAAAATATCTTACCTTTGAACAGTAGGCAAAAAACTTGGCATATATCCATACGTTCCCTACATGTATATTGGCATAATCTGTCCATTAAATGGCATTTCGAAAGGACTTGGTCCATAACCCATGTATGGGATACCACCATTACAAACCATGTAAGCATTTGATCCTCACTATGCACTAGGCCAACAAGAATTATATGCAGTAGGTGCAACATACAACATCATACACTCTTCAACTCCAAAATCATGTGATGATCTCCACTGCACTAATTGGCTGTAACAATGATAAAGAACCCAACATGCATCATTTCCAGATATATTCATTTCTAATTTGGACTCAACACCCTTCCCATATCCCCCACTATAGTTTGCTACTATGTTGGGTTGGAATTACCTCGCTATTTCACTGAAATCCCCCTTGAAGTGTGGACCTCCATAAGTCCAACACCCCCTATTAGAGCCTAACTCCCACTAATGGTTGAAGTGAATGTTAGCCTATAATTCCATTTTTATGAACTAGATTATGTGTTAGGTGCTACTGGGGTGTGGCATAGAATTATGGTGTAGGGTGATAAAGCACTATGTGGTTTGATTTTTGTGTTTTTTACTATGATTTCTATGATGTAACCTATGATTGTTGTGTTGGAGGTCTATATTGTGGCATTTGGTTACATGTTGACTATCTTTGGTGGTTGTAGACTAGACCTCTTTGATGGATTTTGCGTTGTAAACTATCCCCAATAAGAATCCTTTCCTGGTAGGACATGGTGGTCTACTCAGTCCACTGCTTAAAATATTTTATTCAACAAGGGTGCCTCATTGCACCGCCTCATGTAAGGTATAAGGCATCAAAATTCTTACCTTCGCTCATATGTTATAATTCAACCCATAAAAAAAATTATTCACCATTAGCATTTATGTGTTTAAGTGTGGAGCATATTTGAGCAACTCCATAAATCGTGCTTCATACATGGGTATTGATCGAATACCCTATTTTAAGGAACTGGACTCATTCAATTGACTTTAGATGAATTCATATGATAGTTAACATTCTCTAATTTTTTCCTCAAACAATTCCCACATTAGCTTTGAAATAACCTTCCCCAATTGTGAAAAGAGTGTCTTTCACCACAATAAGGCACTTCCATTTAGTTGAAACACATCCATAGTTACCTTTATATTCAGGTGTAGTCCCTCAAGGTGAAATACATCACCATGTTATCAAAGCCAAGCCTTTGCTGCCTGTCCATATGTGGACCCCTATAATTATGGAAATTTTACTTTTTATAACTCTGAATACATGTTGTTTCTTGTTGGATTTAGGGCCCCTTCAATTGGAGCAATGGTTCCTCTCGTTTCTTGTTCTAAAAAATTCATCAAAGCCCCAAACATATTCTATTTAAAACCACTCTAAATTCATGGATAGGAAACCTGTACTGGCATCATTACCTCATAAAATTTTCAATAAGTAGGGTGAGTATTAATTCATTTTTAATATCTTTGTCAAATGAACCCCAAAGAATCGTTAGTGTCCTTAGTACTTACTGTGACCCCACAAACAAGATCATTTCAAGTTGAACCTATAAATACATTATTGATTTATTTATTTATGAAAAAACACTATTAGTTGCTATAGTCAACGTACCAAATTTTCCAAGGTATCAGATATATTATAAATGTAATCTTAATATAATCATCATGAAGCCAAAATTTTATATTCATGATATTTTTTAAACAATTTGGATTTTTCACCCTAATTTGTCTAGGCCTTGGAGAAATACACATCACTTTCCACCCTCAATAGGATGCATACTCACTACTCAAGATAACCTATCATGAGAATAAATCAATTGAAATTATGCAGACAATTTCTGATAATTTTTAGAGCTAATGAGATTGAACACAAGTTAAATTGGAACTTATAAAATATCAAGAATTTTCACCAATTATTACATACTCAGGAGCTGCATAGTCATAAGTTCCCATGACTGGAGTAGAAAAATAAATTTTGTCTCCTTCAGGTCCATCTTTTGCTAGAACAAAGTCAGAAATTTGGGTATTGTATTCATTCATGAGGTACACATTATTTCATTCATACAAAGAACTCATTACAATTCAGTCTCTTAGTAACCAAATACTTATAATTCATATTGTAGCAATTCTTAGTAATTGAAATTATTTGGGGTTAAATGGACAAAAAAAATCCAATAGGATGTTGGATGACTTAAAATCCTAATAAATCACATGCCTTTCATCTCCTCCATGAAGAAATGTTACACCCAATGCAATTTTCATCCTTATAGACCATGGCAATTGCAGGGACCCTTCTACATGCACAAAGGTAACACCAGACTACATTAAATATATGAAAATCATTTTTGTTAGTATAATATTTAAACAAAATACTAATCCTTATATATAAATTTAAGAGATCCCTAAGAGATGTGGGGTATGCGGTCAAGAAAAATATAAAAATTAGATCCATGACTTCAAAATATTGTGGAAATATGTACTGACTTTTCTATTGATTGTTTTGAATGAAAACATAGTACACTTTTAACAAAGTCTACAACCTAGATTAAAGACAAGGTATACATGATCATCACAGTTCATCCAAAAGATAAAGTAGCACTAAAGAAACAATCCAACTACATAAGCCTAAGAATGAACACTAAAATATTGTCACTAAAAGGTAAATACATGCCATCATGCACGTTTTAGATCACTACAAGCTAATGGGTGATCACATTAGGATGATCATTACTTTATATCTGATTCTGGAAGTGTGGGATAGTTTACAATTTGATGGGGATGTCAGTAATAGAACTTAATGAGGGATTATTGGTTATCACCTTTGCCTTCAAGATTGTTATTCCTACTAACAATTAAAACAATGCTTTAAGGTATTTATTTGTGCGAAAGACTCTGAAAATAAAAAAACCATTAATGATTGGAATTTTTTGTTCGCCATCAAGCTTAGATATAGAAATCACAACAAATTAAGAAGCTACAAGATTTTTCAGAGGAATGCAATGGTTGCAATTTACTCTTTCTAGAAGTTGGGTTTATTGTGAACATATAAAAAGGAAACTGAAAACATTTTCTAACAGAATGATTAATTGAGGAATTAGATTATATACCTTAAAAGGTTAAGGTTGTCCCACTTCAAGATGGCACTAAGAACCCTAATTTCAAGCCTAGGACCATTCAATTATAGTTTTGGCATGTAGTGGGTATATGTACATAAGGGTGAATCTTACCATAATTAAAATTTATGGATTTCCTTGGTGGGACTATAATATGAGAATAAGTATGACGAGACACCTTTTAAGGCAGCTACTAATTTTACAATTAAAACTTAAATTTAAGTAGAGATTCTACTCAAATTTTCTTTTGAGCAATATAGAAAGTGCAGGTAGCAGGCATGGACCAACCCTATACTGAGAAGATAAGAAGAAAAAGGCAAGAAGAAAATATTAGTATTAAGATGGAATGGATAGGAATTTGAGAGGCACACAAAGTCCAAGAAAAAGACCAGTCATTCTTCCAGTATGAAGTTTATGATGATGAATACAGGTAGCTTCAAAACAAGGAAGAGTAAATTTATAGTTACACAGGATATGAGAGAGAGTGCATAATCAAATTTACAGGTGTCGAAAAATAATTTCATCACATGAATGGAGTGGTCGTTGACCTTGGAAACTCAATAAAGTTGAGGAAACACCTCCATCATAATTAAAAAACACTACAACATTTGGCGTAGATGGAAACAAGGCATTAGATGCATTGCAAACAAATGGAAGTCAAATTACAGAGGATTCTAAACAAGATAAATTGACTTCATGCTATACAGGGTATTGTTATTAAAGACAAAGTGCATAATAGCACAATGGATTTTATATAGAGTTGTGGGTCTATGAAATACTGGTTTGGTTAGCAGAAGTAATAGTATCAGCCGACCAAATATTAAAAAGTTTTGTTTTATATGGAAAAAAAATGGATTAGATTGAGAATGTATAAAATAGAGTGGATGGAAACCAAAAATATCCATTTATGGATTTTGCATTTTGGGAGAGTTTTTGGCACAAGGATTATCCATGTTTCCGAATAAGATCTATGTAAACAGTAATAAAAATTTCCTAATTTCTTTAGAACATAGCATCCATGTTGCAGATAAAATAAGAAAAATAAATTCAACCAAAATACTAATAGAACTACTACTTGCCCGTAAGTTTATTGAAGTACAAGAAGGTGCAAAGAAGCCAAAAATAAAAACTTGATGTGAATTGAAGAATTAACAGTTATCAATTTTTCTGACTTCAAAGTTCACGCTGTATTTAAGCATTTTATTTAACTTATTAGAAAAATCTAGAGCCGAAAAGCTTAAGTTTTTTCCTAGATAACCAAAATATATATTTTTCAATTAACATTTTATGGTATGCCATATTACATCTCATATGTGACAACAACACTATTATGGTTAAATTTTGAACATCAGGTTAGTTGATTCAATGTTAGCTATAAGTTGCATAGGTAGACTAAAATATAGAGCCTAATAGATTAGCTTAGCTGGTTGTCACCAATGAAACTGGGCATTTGGCTAGTTCTGTGATGATAGGTGCCTAGTTCGAATCCCCCTCATTGAGGCACACTAGTCTTTCCCAATGGGTTTTCCAAGCATATCCATTGGGTTTCCTTATAAGGTTTATACTAAATTATTTAAACCTATAATTGGAGTATCTCCTTAGAACCTGTTATCTAAATTTAACCTGTGTCCATTCAATTCAGTAAGGCTACCATGTCCACAATTATATAGGAAGGAGTTATGGAAAATCAGTTAACCCTAGAGCCTATGCTATGTAATATGATTACAAAGTTGACAAGGAAATGTCCTCAAAACCATTGAAATTCTTTAATATGGGTAACCCTTGGAACTAAAAACACAATCAATTTCTTTTGCACTAATTGTTACAATTTCCTAAAACCAACCATCTGGGAAAGATACACCTTCAGTTATATATATCTTTTGGATGCATAATGAAAATTCCCATATTATTTTCCTAAAATTATGTAATAACCTAATTTAGTCTCGCGCATACATCCCAATCCAATTGCATAAAATCATGAAGACCAAATCCATGATGGATTCTCACCTCAAAAATCCATGTTGTGGCATTCGCTCTGGGATCTCCAAAACACAAGTCCAAAAATTGTAAATCTTCACAAGCTCGATTTTAGAAATTGTTATTACATCTTTTGGGGAAGCAGGGAATATATATTTAAGACAAGGCAGGTACCAACTTATAAATAAATTTTGTGAGAGAGATGACCTCATTTATATTAAGAAAAGATAGAGGGGTTGGGTTGAGACAGATCATAGCACATTAATAGAATTCAATAACACATATCTCAAGTAGCCCCAATAATATCTCAAAAAATTACTTCAATTATAGAAGCCACATGAACCAAGACTCAAACATTTTTAGAGTTGACTTATATGTATGTGCACTATTGATGAAATTGTGGATCTTGTACCCTTCACATGTATTTTTTTCTACCAAATAGGTATTCACCCCAGAGATTCATGACCCTCAAGATTTCTTGGTAAAATTATGCTTGAAATCTTCTACTGCATGGCTAAGCTTGATGGTAATGTGAGAATATGAATGACACACTGAGATAATCCAGGAGTTGCTTATATAGTAAAATTTGTTCCAAAATTAGATCAAGGAACTCAAATAGGCCATAAAAAGGGTCCAATTCCACAAATACTCATGTTACAAAATGGATCATACTATTCCTATAGCTTCCATATATATATACGAAGGTCCCAAAAGTCTCTCCAATGCCTTCAATTGCTTTTCCTTCCAAAATTCAATTTGTAGGTTGGAAAATTAATCCACATGGGACCATTGTTGAAGGTTTCCTCCCATGTGTAAAATAATCAGTGCCATGGCTTGGCATAAAAATTCTTCAGTTTCACTACCAAAAATTAGAAATATTAAAGGCCATGTGCTTTTTACATTTTAAAAATCAGCGAATCTAGTCTCATGAGAGAAGATGAAAGTTTAGAATGTAAACATAATTAGGGATTTATTGAGTTTCAACCTAAGCTTCCATGGTAAAATATAACATTTTACACCCACAGAATTTTTCCACAATCAAGTGGTCTTCTATCTCCTCCACTTTGATAACATGTAAATCCTCTCCCGTGCCAAATAAACCCCAAATCCCTATTTTTTGATGACCTTTAAACACTTTTCAACTGACTTATCTTGAGAAGAAACATCCTTTCCTTCCCATAGGTCCTTAATTTCTAGTCTTGTCCCACTAAAACCTGAACAAAAGACCTCTTTAGTATCTTTCGCAGTTGGTTTTTAACTAGTGAAAGCTACTGAGGAATTTGGAACATATGAACTATGGTTTTCAAGCCCTTTGAGACCTATATCAGACTTATCATGAACCATTATCCAAGGATATATATAAATAGGACCATGTCTGATCTGGATTTATGCAAGAACACAACATAATAAAAATATAACCATAAATACAAAAATGAAGCGGAAATAACACTTCATTTTATTAATATGAAAGAACTGAAATTTGTTTACAGACAAAATGGAAATAAACTAGCTAGGGTGCCAGTAGCTTATCTCTGAGACGAGATGTGGTGGTTACAGGCCTCTGAAATTTGTGTTACAATGAGGCTCAAAGGCTTATATATTATTGAGAAACAATGGAAAACTCTAAACATCCAAAAACCTAACCCTAGGAGATGAAACACCAAAATATGGGCCCCATTGGGGTAAATTTGTACATCAATTTCCCAGGGTTGTAACTTTGGCATACTATCTCTGTTTGATGCACATGATACATTATTATAAATATCTATCCGAGGACTAAAATTCCTAAAAAAAATATCAATTCCGAAACCGGAACATACTTCTATTTTCCAGAGGTTTTATGCCCAAAAAAATTCATTTAGGGCCTCAAAACAACTCCGGAAGTTCAGCGCTCGAAAAACTACTAAAAATAGTAAATTGTGCTATAATTAAGGAAACTGAAAAACTGAAAGAAAAAATGTTGGGGCCCCAAGTGGAATAGGTGGATGACCACCAATATCCACCCAGATCATTCCTACCTCCTTAGGAAGCAATGGTCCTAATTGCATTGAATTCCTCCATGAGATGAGGAAACTTTTGCTTAACTTGGTCCCTGGTGAACCACTTGCCTTGGTGTAGGAGTTTGCCATATTTGAAAACCTGATACAGTTGGATATTCTATTGGCGAGTGTTCTTTATTTTCATGTCCATGATACAAAAATGAAATATCAATTGTATATAATAAGGATTTATAAAAACTTCTCTTTCAGCTCGGGTAAGGTTGACTAAGGTAGTCTGGGTTTAACTTTGTTGGTGTGAGTTGTTTTGCAATGTTAGAGGTGTCTAGTAAAGGTGGGAAGTAGGGTCGAAGGTAGTCTACATTGAATATTGGGTGTAGACCAAGGAATGGTGGAATACTGAGTTTGAATACAACCTTGATTTTGGTGTACGACCCATATCAGAGCGGGGGAAGCTTGTGGTGGGGTCCCGTGGGGTGCTCCTTCTGCAAATGTAGCCACACTTTGTCGCCCACCTGGAATTTGTGTGGCACCCAATGTTGATTATGTTTTTTCTTTTACCTAGCACTGGATTTGTCCAATATGTCATGAACCTTTTGGAGCATGTGCTGAATTTTCTCAATGAAGTCGTTCACTTTGTCAACTTCAGGCTGTACATGAGATGAATTGACCTAAGTAGCCACAAATGGAACTGCTACGTCAATATGAAATAATGGCTGGAACCCTAGGCCCACCTAAAAGGGTTGTGGCCGGTTGAGCTATGGAGAGCCCAATTATAACTGTGTTGTACATAGGGAAGGTTCTCATCCCATGTGCA
Organism: Pinus albicaulis; assembly: GCA_034641835.2. Classification (NCBI taxonomy): domain Eukaryota; kingdom Viridiplantae; phylum Streptophyta; class Pinopsida; order Pinales; family Pinaceae; genus Pinus; species Pinus albicaulis. The sequence goes on from CM076579.1 coordinate 849,589,352, forward strand.
TGGATTATTTGAATTTTACATGTGCAGAATGTGTAAAATATTCCTGTTGATGAACTTTGTATGGCCATCGGTGTGGGGATGGAAAGTTGTGGAATTGTTGAGATTGGTGTCTAGAATTGACCAAAGGTTGGACCAAAATGTGTTGAGGAACCTACTATCCTGATCTAAGATGATAGACTCTGGGATCCCAAAGTGCACCCACACTCGCTCAAAGAAGAGTTTAGTCGTGGCTTCGACAATGATCATCTTCTTGCCGACTGACATAATGGCCATCTTTGAGAATATATCGACGAGCACGAAAACATAGTAGTTAACATTATTAGTAGAAGGAAGACCCAACATGTAATCCATGGAGATGGATTCCCAAGGTCGACTAGGGGTGCATAGTAGAGTATAGAGGCCTTGCCTCTTGATGGTCGTTTTGGCAATGGTGCAGATAGTGCAGGATCTGACGTACTTCGCAACATATTGTCAAAGGTTCAGTCAATAGAAATACTTTTGTAGTACTGCCACTAGTTTATCGACCTTGAAATTCCCAACGACTCGACTGTATTGTGCTTCCCAAATTATCTTGGCATGCTTGCTTGAAGGAACAAAAAGGGGTGTCCCAGGTGACATATCAGTGCATCCTAGAGGTGAAATTTTGGAACTTGCATACCCTCCAAGAGTGTCTTCTATGTGTGGCCGAATTCTAGATCACTCTTATAGAGAAGCGGCCAATGAGAAGTTTCATGCCCACAAGAGTTGAGAACGGTGGTTAGCGCCACGATCGATAGTCAGTTAAGGAAGTCTGAAAAATTATTGGTGCTACCCTTCTCATACTTGATGTTCAAATTAAATTTTTGCAGATATGTGGACCACTTCTTATGGTGATTGTTCTGAAACTTCCCTTGTGTCTAAATGAACTGTAGGGGTCAGTGGTCTATGTGGATGACTGTTTCCTTCCCCAAAATGTAATGCTTCCATTAGCATCACGCTTGCACAATGGAATACATTTATTTTTCATAAGTGGGATAATTTTATACTGTGTCTCACTGTGATATGCCACTGGATGCCCCTGTTGAGTAAGAACTACCCCAATAGCATAGTCAGAGGCATCTGTATCGATCTCAAATGGTTGTTGCAAGTCTGGTAATGTGATCACTGGGGCAAAGCAGAGGCGATGTTTCAATTATACGAACGCTTTCACTCCTCCCTTGGTGACCTGACTCAAGGGCCAAGTGATATGAAAGAACCCCAAGACGAACTTGCGGTAGAAATTAGCAAAACCTAGAAAGTTGTGAAGCTCTATTAGAGTGGTTAGGGCTGGCCAATACTGAATTACTTGTATCTTCGTTGGATCCACATGCACTCCCCAGTAATCAATAATGTATCTCAGATACTGAACCTATGTCATTCCAAAAGTGCACTTCTCCAAATTGGCACACAACTTCTGTTGCCGCAGTGTTTGGAGGACCTATCGAATGTGGTGGAGGTGATCTTCCCAAGTCTGGCTGAAGATCAGGATGTCATCCAAGTAAACTACTACAAATGAGTTGGTGAATGGCTACAAGATGTTTTCCATCAGCCTCATGAATGTTGCAAGAGCATTCGTCAACCTGAAAGGCATGAACAGCCATTCGAAAAGTCCCTCCTTGGCTTTGAATGTAGTCTTCCACACATCTAAGGGTTTGATTGGTACCTAGTGATACCAGGACTTCAAGTTGATGTTGCTGAAATATTTTTCCACTTTGAGGTGATCCAGAAGGTCATCAATCCATGGGATTGGATACCTATTCCGGATAGTGATATTTTTCAACACCCGATAGTCAATACAGAGTCTCCAAGTCCCATCCTTCTTCTTCACCAACACGATCAGGCTCCCACAGGGAAATGAACTCGGTCGGATGTGATCTTTTTGTAGCAACTCTTGAATCTTCCTCTTGATTTCATCGTTCTCCATAACAGAGCATTTATAGATCAGTCCATTGGGCAATGGTGCACTTGGGGTCAGATCGATGTGGTGCTTGACCTGACAGTGCATAGGCACCCCTTTGGGTTAGGTGAAGATGTCCCCATACTCCTCCATGACCTTATCCATTTGTTGTTTTAGTGTGGAGGAGCCCTGTCTAGAGGTCGTGGCCACAATATTCTTCTTTCCCTAGGGGAAGATCATAAAGAAAACAAATTTCCCTATTTTGGAAATGAGCTTACTACATTGTTTTGCACTAACCAAAGAGATAGCTGCAGACGGTGGTACCTCTGGTATCTTGTACAAATTATTTCCCAAAGTAATAATAACAGCCTGAGGACAAGAATCATACACATCATGTCACTTCCACAAGTATGGTTGGCCTAATAATACATCACAAACATCAAGAGGAGAAATGTCACATAACACCTCGTCTGTGAAGGGATTGATGCTATAGGGAAGGCAACACTGTTGGGTAACGCAGAGATCCCATCCTTGGTGAAGCCACCTAATGGTGTACGACTGTGGGTGTTTTGTGGTCGGCAAGACCAAACTCTTCATGACCTCTTCTGAAATGAGGTTATTTTGGCTCCCGCTATCGACAATGAACTGTAGCAGAGAACCCTTTACCCACATATGGGAGTGGAAGAGAAGTTCCTCCTCCTCTAGATCTTTCGGTTGCTCCTTCTAGATATTTGCAGTGGAAATGGTGGCATTGGGCTCCACATCAATAATCTGCTTCCCTTTGTCATTCCCCTTGTTGGGTTCTGATTCAGATTCAGAGCATGCACCTAATTCAAAATCCCTCATCTCGGCCACCAGTGACTGCTTGGCCCAACACTCACTTGTGTTGTGAGTGGAGCTCTTATGGAACTCACACCACTTTCCCGTTTCCTTCTTCAGCTTCGTGGTGTTGTTATTTTCTTGCAACTTCGATAGGATATATTGGGCCACCATGCCTTGTATTTTTCCTTTTTTCTATGGTTTTGGGTAACCTTTCCCTTGCTTTTGATTCGTAGATCCAAAGTCTCGCTTATTCTATTTGAATTTCTACTTAATGTTGGCAACATATCGGTATTCTGTACCAAGCTAGGATATGTCGAAAAACTCCATTTCCTCCTCAATTTATCTGTGCAGACAACTGTGGTATTTCAACACCAAATGTTTCTCCAAATATTTGATACCCAACTTTTTGCACAGGTTATGGAACATATTCGTCAACTCATGCACATCTTGATCCCTTTGTTGCCGTAGTGTAGTCCATTATATGTACTTGTCCTCATATCTCCCCATGGGATAATATTGTTCCTTGATGGCATATCAAAAATAATTCCAAGTGGGTACAACCAAGAACAGAGAGGTTTCCCCCTCGTCCTTTTTCTCACAGTAGGTTTCCCACCAGTCCTTGACATGTGGGGTAGCTTTAAGGAGTGCAAGAATAATCTTCTCCCAGTCAAAAAAGTCATGAAATCAGAAATATCCTTATAATAGATTCAACCATCTATATATGGCATATGAAGCTATTTGGCCCAAAAAAATGGGAATGTCATAGTTTACTTGTACCTTAAAAGGATTTGCGCCTCTAGAGTTGCTGCTAGATGCAGATGCTGTTGGGAAAAATACTGAGAGGGGGGGGTGAATCAGTATTTAGGACTTAATCAAAAACTTTTTACTTTTCCATTCACTAAAACCCATATGGTACTTCGTTGAAGCTAACTAGCGTATACACGCGGATATCCTTCATAAAACTCGCGTATACACAGAGATCTTGTTATGCCATTAATTCTTCACTTATATCATTCCATCATTCATTCATTAGATGTTCAATAAACTGTAAACATGTGCAGTAAGAATATAATAAATCATCACACATAAGCAACACACATGAAAACCAGGATTTTAGGTGGAAACCCAAGTCGGGAGAAAACCACTGCTGTCGTTGTCTCAGCCTTCAATATTTTCTTATAGAGAAAACATCTTACAACATATGTGTTGGCGCAGCCTCCTACCAGCACGCAGGCACCCACCTGCGCTCGTTTACCAGCCTCTCCTGGAAGGGAGCTACGACCCCCTGCTCTCGTTTACCAGCCTCTCCTGGAAGGGAGCTACGACCCCCTGCTCTCATTTACCAGCCTCACCTGGAAGGGAACTACAACCCCCTGACTGAAGGCTACAACCCTCAGCACCACCATGGAACACGTTTCATCAATTTTCATACTGGATCCAAAGCTTCCTTTAGAACACAACTTGCAGGCCACGTTTCATCATATTTTCAGACTGGACCCACTCCATACATTTGAGCTCAATCATACATCATCAACAGATAACAGTAACACAGCAGAACATATCAGACATTTGATACTTCATACTTCAGCAAACCCTAATATTCATACGCGCTTTCCTTTCACTGATCCTGCGTATATACGCGCCTTCGACCATACAAACCCGCGTATACTTCTGTACATATTACAGAGCTAATTTTACTTCCCATACGCGCTTTCTCTTCAGCAAACCCGCGTATATACGCGCTTACTCTGCGGCGAACTAGCGTATAGTTCTTCAGACATTTAGGTCATTGAAATTCTTCAGAACAGATACATCACTCAGATTTTACCCTTTACTTCAGACAGATGTTCACCTCATCTCAGATCTAATCATTCCATAAACAGATCTAGCAGATACAAATACATTCCAAATCTAGATTCCCTTCTTCATCATTTCTTCATTGGTGCATCATACATTCAGATCTTTCATTCAACTATAACCCTTTCCATTCAGATATGCTTCAGAGAGAAGTATTCATTCAAGCTCAGTCTTCTTGCACACATTTGCACAATGAATTTATTCTTCTTATATAGGTTTACCCTTTATCAATACCATGAGGCAAAACCACATTACTTTCGATGGTATTCCTGGACGGGGTCACATAGACGAATCATTACTCAATACAATGGGTCAATACCATGGTGGTTACCCCTGGTTTTACATATTTAGAGCGCTTTTTCCCATACGCGACTTGGCATGTTATTTCCCGCGTGCATACGCTACTTTGTCTAGACAAATCCGCGTATGCCTTGAGACATACTCTTTTCATCATGTTCTAGCACATACTGACATTCCTTCCATCATTACCTTCTGTACTCATTGTATATACATCAGATTTACATCATTTAACAAGTTCATCAAGACATATTCCATCAGGGACAACTTTATCAAGTAGGTTGCCATCATCTTTATCAAGTGGGTTGCCATCAAGGACAACACTCAGCATCATATTGCCAACAGATGCGCCGCCAGTGGGCAATATTTGAAGGTTCCTTTGTTTTTTGAGGGCCTCCTTGAGAAATATTTTGATAGGATCTCCTACTCCCTCATATTTATTTTTTTCCCCCATGGGCAGTCTTCGAGGTTTGTGAGGCTGATCTTGCAAAGGTTCAACCAGATCGAACCCTAACTCCTTATACCTCAACCTCATTGGGGACATGCAAAGAATGATCGAGAAAGAGCAGACTGCTATGATACCACTGATCCATATTTATATAGGAATGCAATAGAATACACATATAACCATAAATAAAAAAATTTAGTGGAAATAACACTTCATTTCATTAATATAAAAGAACTTAAATTTATTTACAGAGAGAACGGAAATAAACTAGCTAGGGTGCTGGTAGCTTATCTCTGAGAAGAGATGTGGTGGCTACAGGCCTCTGAAATCTATGTTACAATGAGGCTCGAAGGCCTATATATTATTTAGAAATTATAAAAAACCCTAAACATCCAAAAACCTAAACCTAGGAGATGAAACACAAGAATATGGTCCCCGTTGGGGTACATTGGTAAATCAATTTCCCAAGGTCGTAACTTTGGCATACTATATTCTTTTGATACACATGATACATCGTTAGAAATATCTATTTAAGGTTTAACTCCCAAAAAACGTCATTTAGGGCCTAAAAATGGCTCTGGAAGTTCAGGACCCGAAAAACTGCTAAAAATAGTAAATTGTGCTATAATTAAGGAAACTGAAAAACTGAAAGAAACAATGGTGGGGACCCAAGTGGAATAGGTGGGTGGCCACGAATATCCACCAAGATCAATGTCCATAGGAGAGTACCAACATATGTAGACAATAATGATGTAGAGAATGAAAAGTGATGGAGGGTTTATTAGATTGGATAACCTTCAGACAAATCATGAGCATTGTGACTCTCATTCTAACCCCCAATTCCTGTAATCCATTTATATTTATAGAATATTATTGATAAGATTAATTAATAGAGATGTAAATTATTTAGAGTTTTTTCCCTCTAAGTAATCAACAAGTGCAAAATAGCCCTCCATCTCACCCAATGCACACAAAATAACACGTCACCTGAAGCTTTCTATGCATTGTGTCTCAAAAGTATATATGACACGCTATTGATACACCCTAAACTCACTTTCATTTTCATAATATCCTACCATAGGATAGTATGCATAGGATTTGAGTGCACAAAATAGGAAAATTCAAATGATTTTTCAATATTATCTTAAATGAAATCTAAACTTCCTTTTGTACTAACCTAAAATGGTAGGGTTGACCTAAAATTGTTAGCATAACTAGTAGGGTCTATCATCATCTTTTAGCTCTAGATATGAGTTCAAATCAAAGTTTAGTTATCCCTTTTCTTATAACCCCTATAATTGAAGATGTACCTGAAACCTATCATTGAATATATACGTTGATGTTACAAGTTACAGCTATGTGCTGGAAATGATCCTTCAAATCTATTTTAGAGGTTTTCAGATCTATCCATTGTAGGAAATTCTATGAAAATTTCTTCTTTACTGGTGAAGAGATGATATAACATAATATTCTTTGGGAAAATTATTTGTTGCTACAAGTGTCTATATGTTGGAATAAATAGGCCTATAATGTTGTAATTGAAAACACCACTAGAAAATGTGCCTAGACTAGTTATGCTATGCTTCAATCTATTGGGAGATAAATTTCATAATTTACTTGAAATAATAAAGTTGTTTAAAAATTATCCCTAAGGTTGCAATGAAAACCTATAACTATATATGAAATGGTAAAAGACATCCCTAGAGTAATTGGCAACAATCATGGCCAAGTTCGATCTCTAAGTTCTCTCTCCACAAAACAAAACTTTTGAATAATTGAATAATTTTGTCTAACAATAGTAATATATCCGTTGTACCAAGTACATTAGTTTTCCCTACTGACTATCCTATTGAAATGTATTCTAGGGCTATGTGCTCCATGATACCACAAACAACAATAGTGACATGTGAATCCCTTTGGTCTAAAATATTTTCCAATCCAAAGTCTCCTAAAATGGCTTCAAAATATTCATCCATTAATATGTTTGCTGCTTTGAAATCACAATGAATTATCCCCGGGTCACATGATCATGAAAATATAAAAGTCCCCTTGCTGCTCTAAGTGCTATCTATTTGCAAGTATACCAATCCAAAGCTAGTTTCCCCACCAATGTGTGAAAAAAATTCACAGCTTTGAGACTCGATTATTTTACTTTGAAGAGTTTCTAAAGTTTTAACATGCAAGTCGGTTGAAGTTGAAGGCATATGTTTGAGGTTGAGGAGCATAATACGTTAAACTAGTACGTCTATTGGGTGAAAAGTATATCGATAGAATTAAAATGTGAAGAGGTAATTCTAACAGGGATATTTTGGAGAAACAATATGTGATAGAAGTAGAATGAGCAGGGGTAAAATGTTACCTGGAATCATTTTTTTTTTGTTTTTCATATTCAATCACTATTTTTTTTTCAAATATTAAATTGTGGCATCGTGAGTTTATGAATAAACATTTGTATTTTCCTTTATATTGAGCTGTAAAATGTATTGAGTGATTTTATAAAAAGCGATAAAATTCATTTTCCTTATCTTAATTAAAAATAAATAAAAAATGATAACATAAACCATAAAAAAATGACCAATGCAATTAGGTAGGGAATCACTTCCAATGCAATTGGGAAAAAAATGACCAATGCCACTGCAGTCTCTACCTCTGCAATATTTGTGGTAGTGCAAAAAAACCAACATTAAATATCACTTCTCACATCAGGAAAATTTTGCAAAGGCATATCATAACCCATAAATAGAATCATTATGTGAAGTTGGCTCAGAGAAACTATAACGAGCTCATCATATCTGACTTAATATTTAGAAATTTCCTGAAGCAAGGAATAAGGAAACATTTTCATGCGCACTCATTTTATCATGGCAATAATTTCTCTCTACATCTGCAAACATGTAAATGAATATACTATAGACACAAATATTTACTTAACCTAGTTAAACCATAGTTGATTTCTTTGATGCAAAAATAGGGGAGGTCTACAAATCGTAATGCCATCCATCCTATTACATGGTAAATTTGATCTTAAACCATTGCATAAACACATGAAAACATGTATAAGAAATATTTTATAACCTTTCTTACCACTAATTTTTTCCCTAAATTTGTTGAATTTTATCCACAGGCCGCACAGATGAAGAAATTATAAAATGAAACTTTAAAAATGGCCTTCGCTTTATTTATTAGAAATACAGACGGGGGTGAATCAGTATTTCATATCAATTATCACTTTTAAATATTTTCACAGAATTAATTAATATTCAATTATTCTTGATTTTTATCCAGTAACAACAGTAAACAATAGAACACAATAGGCACATGAATTTTAGGTGGAAAACCCCCTCCAGGTCAAAAACCACTAAATGCTTTTCTAATAAGTTCTTTAATCTTCAGCCCCAACTGAAATGAAATGTACAACTTCCTAAAATTATAGAAAATCATTCTTCTCCAACTCCCACTAGAAGGATGCCCCAACACCCTGGTTTCTTAAGTAGTCAACTGAATGGATGCCCCTACATCCTAGACCAGCCTACCACCCTGAAGTGTTCACAGGCTCCAACTTGTAGGTGACTTCATGCACCAAAATAGTACCTCCCTACCACCATATAATGATAAAAAATAATACAAGAGTGTGGACTCCCGTACGAGAGACAATGATCCACAATACAATATGATTCACAATGATTTTCTTGAACTAGACCAATCACCCAATCACACTATGACCTGCAACCCAACCATAACATTATCCAACAATGACACTTATACCTCCAAACAATTCCTCTCCAACTCTAGGAAGATTGACTCTTTTATAATTTTAAAATGATGATTTTTACAATACTGACTTTTAACACGACCTCATACTTGACTTGACATTGCTTCCTTGAACACTAGCAGATGTTGGGGTATTGTTGTGCTTTCTTCAAGTAATGATACTTTGGCATTGCATTGCCCATCTAGTATGTGTTTGAGTTGTCCTATTGTATCCTCCTTCCCGCACATGCATTAATGAAAAAGACACAAACCAATATACAAACAAAATACTTACATTTTCCTACAAACCATATGTCAGATAAATATTCAAAATTCAAATGTAAATACGTTCAAAATTTATGAACAAAACCCAATCAAACATACATATAAAATACTCACATTGTCTTGCAAAAACACATGTTAGTGATGATACTTAAATTAAAATTCAAACACTAATCATGCATACCTTGCTATAGCAGACTTACCCTTGACTGTTGATGTGTTGTCCTTACTGCAGTGATCCTTGAATGAACATTTTTTCTTACCTTCTCGAAGCTCAATATTGAATATGTTGTGTCTATATAATTTCCAATCTCCAAGGTATGAAATTACGTCTTGTGGTAGCCCTATGAGTCCTCTTTCCAACCCCATAGGTCTGATCAATATTGGATTCTTCAAGAAATAGTTATGCCCAATCTCCTACGATGACCTGATTATAGAATTTTTAGTAGAGAGAACTTGTACGAAGTGCCTCGTGTCACTGTTTCAACCTTTGGTTTAAAAACGATATCCAAAAAACTATATTCCATCCTCTTTCTGTCACTTTTTGTGAAATTTGAATCCAATGGTTAGAGAGAAAGATATGACGATTTTCCCAAGGTCACTTGTTTGACATGCAATTCGAAAGCCTGCAAAAACCCTAACTTCCCCAGATCATGTCTCTGAAAATATAGAGAACCAATATCTGAAATTTAGTCATGTGCTTCATTATGATTTCATTTCAAATGGATTTTTTTTTCTTCATGTGAAGCTTAGAAGAAAAAAAGTTATAATGATAATGTCACGATCACCTGTTTTAGGTAGCGAAATTCATGCATTAGGAGGATATGAGGGTCACAATTTATATAAATGCTTAGGTTGAGAGGGTCTTCAACAAGTGAATGTTGGAGGGATTTTATGAGTTAAAAAAATTATTAATTATTTAATATTCAATGACCACAACCAATGATTAGTGTTATGCTACAACCCCATGGGGTTTTAGCCCACTAGCTGGGGTTACTAACTTCAAACATGAATATCTCTCAAAACGTGAATAATTATGTGGCGTGCCATATATGAATGGAAACATATTGACAAGTAGAAACCATCCAAAATATCCTTGACTCATAATAGAGTAAGTTTTAAAGTCAAAATTCCCATGCATTATTGGGGTAGCCCCTGGTGCTGCTTGGGTTGACATCAATGACAACCACTGATCAAAAATCTCCCCATTTGGCATTGATGGAAACACAAGTAATCCCACTGAAATCATGAAAAATCCTCATACAACATTCTCTCCCCCTTTTCCATCAATGGCAAAGGCTAACTCACCTTGACAAATGTCATCTTGCGGACCCGTACACACCTCAACTCCCCGTTTTTTTTACCTAGTTAGATAAGAGAAAGAGTCTAATGAGAACTTGGGAGAATACCAAGATTTAGGTGAAGATACTCAAATGCTTCATGAGGTAATGGTTTGGTAAAGATGTTAGGAATTTGTTCCTTTGTGCCAACTTATTCAAGCTTGATATTCTTTTCGGTGACCTGCTCTCTAACGAAATGATATTTGATTGGAATGTGATTTTTTTTGGAATGCATCACAAGATTCTTGGAGATATTGATCGCACTGGTGTTATCAAAAAATATGGGAATAGGCTCATCCAACTTGACTTGAAGATATTGCAAAGTTTGCTTCATCACAATATGTTATGCTTCTGATGTGGATAACGAGATTGAAAGCTGCTTTTTACTTAACCATGAAACAAGGCAACCACCTAGATAGAATGTTGTTCCAATGGTACTCTTTCAATAATCAACACTTCCTGCCTAATCTGCATCTATATAAGCTTGGATAACTAGACTATTTCCTTTGGGATACCATAAACCATATTCTGTTGTTCGCTTAAGATATCGAAGAATTATTTTGATGGATATAATATGAGATTATTTTGGTGCTGCTAGGAATCTTGCTACTTGTCCAAATGTCTACATTATGTCTGGTCGAGAATTTGTCACATATAGAAGATTGCCAATCATAGATCTATACAACCTCTGGTCCACATCCTTTGAAAGATCATCTAAACTTAACTTGTCAACCTGTTACCATTGGGGTAAGGACAAACTTGCAATCTTCCATCTTGAATTTATTGAGCATTTCCTTGATGTACTTGGTTTGATATATAAATATTCCTTTATCCTGCTGAGATATAGGTTGATACCTGGGAGGAAATATTCTTCGAGGAATTTCCTTCCATGGTTCTTCCTGCGAGTCCTGATCTCTTGAGTTGGATAGGAGGTCTACATGCTTGTTATATTTTTCACATCCATCTTCTTTTGTTGTCATAGAAGGACTTGGCTCCTTTTCAGATATTTCTCTGTAACTGAGACCAATCTTGTGACTATTTGATCATTGATTTTTGATTATTTCTTCCAATGCCTTGGAGCTGTTGGTGTATTTTTGAATATTTTTTCCATTTTTTACTTTCTTTCGTAGAGAAACTATTTCAGATTCCAATGCTTCTCTTTCCTTGTTGCTTTCTTTTAATTCTTCCTTGAGCGATTCTTCAACTCATTTTTATTATTCAACCTTCATTTTAAAATTTAGGACTTGTTCCCTTTCTATATATAATTCATCTTCAAGAGTGTTGACATACTTCTTCTCGACCTTGAGCTCTTTGATAACCCTGATCACTTCGTTTTGAAATTCAACCTAAGTCAACTCTTCTTCTTCGTCAGATGCTTATTTCTTATTATTCTTAGCCATAAACAATACTCTTCCACTGATTTCTTCTTCGTTATCATTTTCTTCATCAGATGAGGAGCTATCTTCTTTGGAGAAGAAACTATTCTTAAACCATTTTTTCTTGCCTTGCTTGTTGAACTTCCTCATACCTTTCTTTCCTTTTATAAAAACCTCATTTTTGTGAGGACGCTTGGTTAAAAAATGCCTAACCTCACCACAATTGAAACATATCAATGGAATTTTACCTTTGAATTTCCTCATACCTGTTCTAATTTTTCGTGTGAAGTAGGAAAATTCTTTATCTGAAAATTCTTCTTCATCTTCTTCCTTTTCTTCATCCTTACAACTACAAGTTGTCACTTTCAGAGTATGCTTGTCCTTAATAGATTTCTTGGATGCGGTGAATGTTGTTTCTAGGTGAGATGTGTCATCCTCTTCTTCAATCCTCATTTCATATGTTGTAAGCACTCCATGCAATTCATATTTTCTGATATTGGATAGATTCGAACTATACTCCAAGATAGATACTTTTGGGTTGAACCTTGCCAGCAAGGTTCTAAGGATAATCTGGACAAAATTTTTTGTGTCTACAGGTTCTCCCAAACCTTCCAATGTTTTTTATTTCATCAAAACACTATAATTACACATCAATATTTTCATCTTCCTTCATTTTGAGTTGCTCAAATTTTTCCCTGTAAATTTGAAGCTTTTCTTCTTTCACATTTGAGTCACCTGCGTATATATTCTCAAGCTTGCCCCATACTTATTTAGTATTTTTTCAACTCATTACCTTAATATAGAGAGATTCAATAAGCCCATTGATAATTATATCTTTAGCCTTTGCATCATATACCATATTTTTCTTACCTTGTTCATCCTGGGTCGTTGTAAAGCCTATTTCAATGATTTCCCATACTTTGTATCCTTGCGCCAAAAAATGAACCTGAATTCTTCCACTCAAAAGTGTGTAGTTATTTTCATTGAAAAAAGGAACTCTATTCTTAGTATACTCCATGATATACTACTATTGAAGGAACCAAGCTCTGATTCCAATTGTTGGAAATACTGAGAGGGGGGCACGGGGGGGGGGGGGGGGGTGAATCAGTATTTCTTATCAATTAGCACTTTTAAATATTTTTAGAGAATTATTTAATCTTCAATTATTATTGATGTTTATCTAGTAACAAAAGTAAACAATAGAACACAATAGGCACATGTATTCTGGGTGGAAAAACCCCTCCTGGTCAAAAACCACTGAATGATTTTCTAATAAATTATTTAATCTTCAGCCCTAACTGAAATGAAAGGTAGAAATTCCTAGAATTCTAGAAAAGAATTATTCTCTAGCTCCCACTGGAAGGACTCCCCAACACCCTGGTTTCCTCATTAGTAAACTGAATGGATGCCCCGACATCCTAGACCGACCTCCTACCCTGAAGTGTTCACAGGATCCAACCTGTAGGTGACTTCATGCACAAAAATAACACTTCCCTGCCACCCTATAATGATAAAAAATAAGAGAAGAGTGTTCAATCCTCTACCTGGTACAATGATCCATGGTACAATATGATTCACAATTATTTTCTTAAACTAGACCAATCACCCAATCACACTATGACCTACAACCCAGCCATAACATTATCCAACAATGACACTTATACCTCCCAACAATGCCTCTCCAACTCTAGGCAGATTGACTCTTTTACATTAATGACTCTTTCACAATTTTAAAATCATGATTTTTACAATACTGACTTTTGACACGACTTGATACTTGACTTGACACTTCTTCCTTGAACACTAGCAGCTGCTGAGGTATTGTTATGCTTGCTTCAAGTAATGGTACTTTGGCATTTCATTGTCCTTCTAGTATGTGTCTGAGTTGTCCTAATGTGTCCTCCTTCCTGCAAATACATTAATGAAGAAGACCCAAACAAATATACAAACAAAATACTTACATTGTACTGCAAACCATATGCTAGAGAGATATTCAAAATTCAAATGTAAATACGTTCAACATTTATGAAAAAAAACCAGTCAAACGTACATACAAAATACTTACACTATCTTGCACAAACATATGTCAAAGATGATATTCAAATTGAAATTCAAACACTAATCATAGATACCTTGTTGTAGCATACTTACCTTTGATTGTTGATGTGTTTTCCTTACTGCAGTGATCCTTGAATGCATATTTTTTTTCTTTCCTTCTAGAAGCTCGATATTGAATCTGCTATATCTATGTGATTTCCGATCTCCAAGGTCTAAAATTGCATCTTGTGGTAGCCGTATGAGTCATATTTCCAAACCCGTAGGTCTGATCAATATTGGAATCTTTAAGAAATAGTTATGCCCAAATTCCTACAATGACCTGATTATAGACTAGTTCAATAGAGTGAAATTGTACGAAGTGCCACGTGTTGTTGTTTCAACCTTTGGTCCTAAATACAACATTCGAAAAACTATATTCTATCCTCTTTCTATCAATTTTTACAAAATTTGAATCTAATGCTCAAAGAGAAATATATGACGATTTTCCTAAGGTCACCTGTTTGACATGAAATTTGGTAGCATGCAAAAACCCTAACTTCCTGAGATCATATCTCTGAAAATATAGCGAACCAATATTTAAAATTCGGTCACATGCTTCATTAGTATTTTGTCTCTAATGGGGTTTTTTTAGCATCTAAAGCTTCTCAGAAATTTTTTTTTATAGTGATAATGCCACGATGACCTGTTTTAAGTAGCGAAATCCATGCATCAGGAGGTTATCACGGTCACAATTATACAAATTCTTAGGTTGAGAGGGTCTTCAACAAGTGAAAATTGGAGGGATTTTATGAGTTTAAAAAATTATTAATTATTTAATATTCAATGACCACAACCAATGATTAGTATCATGCTACAACCCCATGGGGTTTTAGCCCACTAATTGGGGTTATTAACTTCAAACACCAATATCTCTCAAACCGTGAAGAATTACATGGTGTTCCATATATCAACAGAAACATCTCGAAAAGTAGAAACCATAAAAGATATCCTTGACTCAGAATAGAGTAATTTTTCGAGTCAAAATTCCCATGAAATATCAGGGTATCTCGTGGTGTTTCTTGGGTTGACATCAATGACAACCACTGAGCAACACATTTTGCAAAGGAATCCCATAACTCATAAATAGAATCATTATGTGAAGCAGTCTCAGAGGAACTATAATGAGCTCATCACATCTGACTTAATATTTAGAAATTTCCTCAAGCAAGGAATAAGGAAAAATTTTCACGTGCACTCTTGTTATCATGGCAATAATTCCTCTCTACATCTGAAAACATGTACATGAATATACTATAGACACAAATATTTACTTAACCTGGTTACACCATAGTTGATTTATCTAATGCAAAAACATGGGAGTTATGGAAACGGTAATTCCATCCATCCTATTACATGGTAAATTTCATCTTAAACCATTGTATAACCACATGAAAACATGTATAAGAAAGACTGTATAAACTTTCTTACCAATGATTTTTTTCCCAAACTTGTTGAATTTTATCCACAGGCCACATAGATGAAGAAATTATAAAATGAAAATTTCAAAATAAAGGCCTTTGATTTCTTTATTAGAAATTGTTTACTCAATTGAGATGAGGCTATATTTATTTTCTAAGAGCCATCGTGAAGCATGATTTTTGAAGGTACCTTCTTTTTTAGTCAAATTTTGCAATAGAGTTAGGGGTGAATTAACAACCTTAACACTAATATATGATGGCACTAGTGGTCAATTCTAGATAATGTTATTTTCAATAGGTGAGATGAAAAAGATGGATGCACCCTCATGTTGATTGGAAATTGCAAGTTGCATCATTAATATTTTGAAATGTTGGAACGAGCCACAAAACCTTAGAGATAATATAATTTTTTTTCCTGTGGGAAAAGTGTTATTTGAATTTAATTTAGGACAATGGAGATTTCATTCATATTGGTTGTTCTTCTTGCTCTTGGTCGTCCCTTGTTCATTTTTCTCACATTTGACTCTTGTAATCTTTCCTAAAATAACTCTGAAAAAACATGGAGTCTTAAAATTCACAGATCTTAAATCCAAATCTAAGGATATTTATGAACCCCAAGTATACCTAAATAGAAAAGGAGGAGGATATATGCCAATATGCTTACTACTTCGTTCTGATAATTAAAATGTAAAAATCCAAATCCAAGGGTATTTATTGACCACAACCACTTCCAACTTAAAAAGGAAGTAGAATATGACCGAATGTTTACTCTTTGGTTTTGAAATTTTTTTTCTAGTTGTGAAATTTGAATTTAAATAGTGTTACATGGACATGGCTACCCACACCTCAGGAAAAAACCCTCTTGAGGCAGCATGGGATACACTTCTTGGTTGCATAACCAGGCTTTGTAACGAGGCTCCTCCAGCTCTCTAACCTACACTTGATTATATACTTATATAAATACAAAAAACCTTGTATTTTTGGTTAACAAACCAAGATCATCAGAGGTGTTATCACTCCCTCCGTTTCCCAAGGCTGAGAAAGGAGACTGAAGGAGGTAACCTCAAACCAATCTTTAGAGTTGGTAGCTAGCCCTACCAAACTAGAGAGGGCTCTCTTGATGTCAATTTCACAGTAAATGAGGTGACTGGAAAGGAAAATATCTTAGGCTAGGTGTAGGCTCAGTGATTTTTATTAGGTTTTGTTTTGAATTGGCTGGATAGGAAGTGTCAGCCTGGGAACTAAATCTAGGTTTTAGGTTGTATTTCAAATGAACATCTGCAGAAATGAAGATAAGGCTAGGTAGGTATACTTAGAAACATATTTATATTTTCATGGTGGTATAGGGTCTGAAAAGAGAGAGTCAGAATGAGAATATTACATGATTTCATTCATTAGAGGAAGTAGAACAAATTTATTAAAATCTTATAAAATAGAGCACAAAAAGTAAAAATTATGTTTATAGACTCATAAAATTTATCATATAGAACCATACATGTAATTTCATGGAAGCATAAACATTCAATTTAATAGTGTTAATGAGAAAAAAAAATGCTAATAATCATACCACTGGAGTTCCAAAATTATAGCTGCAACATGTCTTTGATTTCACTGTAAAAGATGTACATAAGCTCCACACTGCAATATCAACTATCCAACCTCTAAAAAGACTTGAGTTGGAGTACATATAGAAAATAAAGAAGATGTCACCTCATTGGTTTGAAACCTGATCCAACATACCTCATAAATGCACCTAATGAGTCATTACCTAGAATTTAGGGAAGTTAGAAACAATCCCCCCAAATTTAGCTAACAACTAGGTGTCTTTGTCTCCTTGAGTAATTACAATATTCCTTAACAATGAGGGGAATAAATAGAATTATTTATCCATAAAAAAACTCATGGGATAGCTCTAGCCTCATATATTTGACCATTTTACACTGATGCCTATCCAGAACGAATCCAACATAGAAGCATCGTGTGCCTAGTAGAAGTATCATGTACCTAGTAGAAGCGTCACGTGCTTTGACAGAAGCGTCGCATGCTCTTGGAGGGAATTTTTAGGTGGAGTTAAGGCATCATTTTGTTGATCTGAAGATTGGGAAAGGTAGCCTTGGATGTCCTATATCCAACCCAACCTTAAACTAAAAAAATACCTCCTGCAATGCCTTCAAAACTTCATTTTTCCAAGCTTACTCTTGAAGCATAGCGTGCAGTGAAAAACAGTGGTAGAAGCATGAAAATCATGGTGTTTTTTTAGTTTTTCTTCAAAACTATGAGGTGTCATAAAAAACCAAGACCATATTTGGAATTTACACTCCAAAAGGAATCCAACCATGTAAATAAAACCTCCATTGAACCCTCTTAGGAAAAGCGTCGCGTGGCATGCTACTCTTTTGCAAGAGTGAAATTTCCAGCGTTTGCCAAAAATCACAACAAATACCAAAAAGGCTCAAAAATTGCTGAATTTTGGTCCATGGAATCCTTGAATTATGATATAGATAGATAGAGATGCCTCAGCCAACAAATCCAATTTTTATTTCTTCTTTAGCTTAGTTAGGGTTTCTTTAAGCTTTTTCTTCAAATTCTTAACCATGACTTTGGCGATTTGGTTCCTAGTGAAGTAGTGTCTTGCCATTTTCCTCTGGAGGTTATTGTTTCTTTCTGCCTTCTTCAAGAGCTTCTCTAGATTCTCATTTACCCTGTCATGCCAGAACTATTTGTCTTGCTCAATCCCAGCAATGATCAAATCATTAAAACTTTGCTAGCCTAATGGAGGAGATAACTATGTTTCTTTCTCTTTTTGCCTAGTTAATACTCTTTTTCTTGGCCTCATTGGCTTTATCTCAGCCTCCTTGTCTTCAAATTGATAAAAAATTATCACTTCTTTTCCCTTACCTTTCTCTACCTCAAGATCCGCCTTTTGTTTTCTTATGAAAAAGTGTTTCACCTTCAATTACATGTTTTCTTGTTGTAGGAATGTTATCATGAAATTTTTCTTGAGAGGATGTCCTTTAGCTCTGCTATCTCTACATCATTTTCTCTGATTATCTTCTTAGTTGACTTTTTTTCCACCTGATCTACCATTTCAACCTCTTTTACACAACATTTTTTCACCATCCCTGCAATCCCTCATCCTGTACATTGGAGGACTATTCCTGTGACCTGTGAACAGTAAAATGTCCTGAAATCACCTTCATGGCATCCTCTTGCATAAGGACAAACATTCTCCTGAAGAACATTCCCTCTAAAAAACCCTAAAAACAAATGTTTTAGCCTTGGCGTAACTAGCCAGTTCATCCCTCTTGCCAATGGGGGAAATCCACACTAGAGGGTGCACCAATTGGTGCTCTTTCCTTGTGTTTCACTCGCGCCAAGCTTATTAAGGGATGTTTTTTAAAAATAAATGGCGAAAGTTTGATTCTAACAAACTCCAGAATGAATCATCAAAAGGAGTTGAGTGGTTTGGCTCTGGATCTCCATGTATAGGAAGTGGTTTTCCACCTATCATGGAACCTTCCTAAGAGATAGGGCCTATCCCATGATTATAGGGATCCTAGCTTCCTTTCCTCCAACTATAAAAGCTTTCCCTCTCCATTAGCAAGCTAGTTGAACTTGTAGGAAGGAAACTATAGCTGGGAAACTATTGAGAGCTAAGCTTAAGAGAATCCCGTAAGAGAGAGAGCTTCATCCAGATTCCCGATAGGCTTTGTTGAGACACGCTCCGCTGCAAGCCCTACTGAAGGAAGATCATAGCATCAGAGCATTTGGTTGTAATCTCCCTTTTTTCATTTATAATATAGGCGACTCTAATTTTGGTTCCATTCATGTGCTCATTTATTTATGTAATGCAATGAATAATATCCTCTCTAATTGATATATATTTACATGCTTTAGATGTTACGTTGTATGTCATCATTTCCCTGCATGTGTACAAGTGTTTGGATGTGTCGAACGGAAGGATTGTGATCTGTCAAGCGAGGGACGGGAAGAATCATCTTTTCTCCAACAACAACTGCATGGGATTTCAGGTAGGCTACTCATCACGACCTTTGTCTTTTTGTAACTAGGAACCAACGTCATTGCGTGACTTTATTGTTGCTAGACCCGATCTGGGCTAGTGGGATCACCTCTGTTCGTAGAGGGGATTTACCTCCTCAAAAATTTGGCGACTCTACTGGGGATTAGTGGGAGTTAGTCCTTCTTCTATTTGGGCTGTTTTTTTTGGCTTTTGATTGATTTATTTTCTCTTTTGGTTCACCTACCTTGGTGTTAAACCCCTGTTCAACCCCCAGAAGACCAGATCTAGTCTCTTTTTGTCCATTTTTATTATTTTTCTATGTTAAACTTGATTGGCGTAATTTTTCTCCTGACAGCCATGCCAGCTGGCGCTTGTTGCTAGTTGGGCCCCGTGCTAATTCATTTTTGGCGTAGATTACAGCCAAACAGGTGTGCCAACACTGCTTGGTGTTAGGGTTTGCTTGATTTTGGGATCTCTGAGCTTGATTTTTGGTCCTAGTGTCTTTTTTCTGACTGATTGAGTGCCTTGGAGTCATTTTTTACTGTGTTTGGCCCTTGTCCTCCGGTTGTTTTCCCTCTACTATCATTTTTTCATTTTAGCCCTAGGGCTTCTAGGTGCTTCAGTGTGCTGAGCCTCCTATGGGAGTTTTGGGTCTTTGCTTGCCTGGTCAATTTTGTTTCCACTTCTCTACATTCATCTTGTTCAATCCCATTGAATCATTGCGTTAATTGAGTGATTTTCCTTTCTTTCATTCGATTTCTCTTTGTGTTACTCCAAGCCTAGATTACACAATTTTTTTGAGTCTCTTTAGAGATTCTTCTCCACTTTAAGGGATTTTGTCATCATTTTGAGTCTTGATTGTGTACGTTTGTATTGAGTGAACTTGTTTGTTTCAGCTCTCTCACTGTCATTTCTTGAATTGGTGTTTTCATTAGTTTTTTTCATTCATGTAGTGCATTTTCTCTAAAAAATTGAAAAATACAAAAAAAAATTCTTTGCATTTTGATTATCCTAGTGAAAATTGAAAGCTCTTTCGCATTACTAGTGTTATATAACTCTAAGAGAGAAGTTTTCTAGTTTCATTAGCTTTCATTGGAAACAACAGTGGATGTTTTTGTGCCTTTCGTTTTGTTTTCATTTGAAAAGCTCTCAACTCTCCCGTAGATAGCTCTTCATTGAACAAAATGATGTTTGGTCGCATGTAGTTTGCATTTAGAGGTTTTATGAGATCCAACATTTGAAATGGCCTATAAATCAAAACATAAATTGAAGATCAACTTTCAAATTTACTGAATTAACCTAAGGCAACATTGAAACATTAATGGAACATCTATTAGTCTAAGGTAGAGACGTGTTCCGGCATCTTTAAACCTAGCAGTTGTCGCTCGTCATCTGGCTATAGACAGCACTAGTACGGACTTGTGCTCCCTGTACCGTCGATTATATAAAGGGAGACCCCATTAGGTTGCAAACCTTTATTTGTAGGAAGCCGAGTCTGCCGCCTTTTACTCGCCTTTTACTCGTGACACACCGGACATAGCATTCAGGGAGATTACCTGCATGTATGTCAAGTCCTTGGTTGATTTCTCTTTCATTTTTACCAAGGTGTATATGGAATTTCGTGGATATCTGGTACACCCATTTGCCTAGATTACCAGAGCAGTCATTTTGATCTTTACTGACTCACTAAATTTTAAAAGATCATCAAAATCTTGTCCTTTCATGCTTGTTTCCAAATTGAAAGTGATAGAGTCACCTTTTACTCGTTTCTAGACTCTTAAAAAATGAAATAGTAAAATTTCCAGTTTCAATGTGGTAAAATTAATCACCTACGATCACACACCCATTTAGAGATTGATTTTACGGCATGTTGTTGTTTGCTTTGGTTTTTTCTCGTGTATATTTGTTTTGATCTCTTCCTCTTTTTGTTACAGTCACAATGGCAGAACCCTCAGTTTCGTCTACTAGTAGTCCTTACACAGATGATTCATCAGAGGTCTCACATTCTTCTGCTGAGTATCAGCAGCCCAATGTATCCAATTTTCCCAACGGGGGACCAGTTATATCTAAACTTCCCTTTGGAGGACCAGTTGAATTCAATTGGCCCTTGTCCAATGCTTGGTTTGGATTTGGAGTAGGGGAACACTTCCCTCCTCTTACATCAGGATCGCCTTTCTTGGCTACTATTATACCTCCTAGTCCCCTTCGTCTTTTAGAAGATCTTGCAGAAGGGTCAGATATGGACTCATCGAGTCCTTCTCCTAGTGAGGGAATTCCTACTTCTGGTGAAGATTACCAGCTTTTTCCCAAAGAAATCCCTAAAACTTCTGTTATGTCTTCACCTGGTCCTTCGGTCCCAGTTGGATATAGGTCTCTAAGTCAATTCATGGCCGCTATTGCCTCTATCGGAGTTTCTACTCCGTCCACAAGGCCGACCATCCCCACGTTTGGGATGTCACCATTGATGCCTCTCATGACATCTCTTTTTGTTACATCGGCACCTGTTAGACCTACTGTCTATGTGGTTGCGTCTATGCCTACTGTCACTACTCAGTTAGCTAGGACCTCGTTAGTTCCTAAAGATGTTTATATAGCTTCTGCTATTCCAGACAATATTTCTCTCGAGGAGTATCAGCTGTCTTTACAGCCGTCAAACTCCAAGGTTAGTCAATCCTCTCAAGATCTTAACCATCCTTACTTTTCCCATTATGGACCAGATGGTTCCCCGATCTATGTATTTCCATATCAACATGATGAGCAGGGAAACCCCCTTTGTTTTCCTACTCCTAAGGCTTATCAATATATTAACGATTTTTTATCTACCCAACCTGGGCAACCTTCTAATCAACAAGGGAAAAACCTTCTGGGACAACCTTTGTTTCAGCAAGGATATGCTTCTAGCCCACAAGGAAAACCCTTCCAGTGACAAACTTCAGCCCAGCCAAGTTATCTATATTACCCACAAGGACAACCCTTACAGGGACAACCTTTGGGCCAGCAGGGATTGTTTTACGGTCCACAAGGGTAGTCTTACAACCCTCAAGGTCAACCTCTGTAGCCTCACCCTCTAGTCCAGCCAGGGCAACCTCAAGGACCCATAGGGAAAACAGGGTATCATCTTGGACCGGTATATGGTCCTGGGGGCCAAACCCATCCTTCTCAACCATTGGTGCAACCTCCGCAACCTCATTTTCCCATCGATCAAAATGTTGCACAGCCAGGGCCATCTTATGGTCCTGACACAGGTCAACCTGGTTATCAGTCACAACTTGGCCCTCTCCTGCCATCAGGCCAACCTGCTCAGTCGGGGCAACCTATTGTCCTTCATCAACCGAATCAACCTGTTCAACTAGGACAACCTGTTCAGCCATGCCAACCTATTCAACCAGGGTAACCTGCACAGCCAGGTCAACCTATTCAACCAAGACAACCTGCACAACCTGTTAACCCTGCTCAGAAACCGATCTATTCTCTGCCACATCCAAACCCACCTGTGCACCCAAATTATCAGACTCAGCAAGGTCCCACTTACCAGTAGGCCGTTCGACCCCAAGGCGGCTATTACCTTCAAGGTCAGTCTCGACCAGTTTATAA
The DNA here is from genome assembly GCA_034641835.2 of Pinus albicaulis. Taxonomy (NCBI): domain Eukaryota; kingdom Viridiplantae; phylum Streptophyta; class Pinopsida; order Pinales; family Pinaceae; genus Pinus; species Pinus albicaulis. Next base: position 849,612,569 of record CM076579.1, read on the forward strand.
CCCGCCACAAGGTTCTGGTTATTACCTTCAATAGCGAGGCTATACTTATACTCCATAGTCAAATCCGTACACTACTCAAACGGGGCCCACATATAATCAGAGTCAGTACCTTGGTTATCAACCCCCGTATCTTGGTTTTTAGCCACCATATTAACCCAATTATATGGCTTATACCCCCTATGGTCAGAATCCTCTAGGAAAAAACCAATGGGGGAAGAATTATGCTCAACCAGGCTGGAGTATAGGTACAGGTCCTTATCGGGGACCTTGCATGGCTTTCAATCCTCAATTTCCTTTCCTTACCGCATTGGAATTATCAGATGTGTCCAAATTGACCAATGATCTAATTCTTCATAATCCATATTGGCCTCCAGTTCCGACGAAGGTGCCTGGTGATTATTCTAAATTTGAAGTAAAATCTGGAGAAGACCCCCAAGCACATGTCATGACTTACCATTTGTGGTGTTCTTCAAACTGTTGGATAGATGACTCAATTCGTCTACGTCATTTCCAGCACACTCTCACCAGTGCTGCTGCTAAGTGGTACATAGAACTACCCTGTGGTATTTTTCAAGATTTTAATACTGTAGCTATGGTGTTCTTGACGCATCTTCAGTTACCGGTTCATTATGAAGTTGGGACGCATCTCTTGACATCTCTGAAACAGGACAAAGCCAATCATATTTCAGATCATATTCATGATTGGAGACGTCATCATTGTCTGATCAAGTTTGAAATTCCTGATCAGCTTCTAACTCACTGGTTCACTACCTCCTTTGTCAACAAGATTGCACACGACATTGCTATGGGGGCATGTGTAACCGAGGAATAAGCCATTGCTCGTGCCCAGTACCTCAATTTAGTGTACTCTCAGTCTGACACGTTATATGATATCTTGACTGATGCCCCACGACCAGGGACCTATAAAGCACCATCTACCCCATTGTTTGATGGTGTTATTGGTTCCATCTCTCAAACTTCTCATAAGTCTTCTAATGGTAAGTAGAAATCGAATTCTTCCAACAATTATTCTCCTTTAGCTACTCCAGATTCTGGTAAGACTGTGGAGGTCAATGCCATTCAGGACAATCCTGTGGACAAGGCTTCCAAAGGGAAGAAGAAGGGCAAAGGCAAAGCCAAATCCGATGCCCTGAAACTAGAATCCTCCAAACCACATGCTAATGATGGTTCGCAATGAAAACTGAAGTACCCTTGCCTGATTTGTGATGAAGACCACTACACCAAAAATTTTCCCTGACAATTCGAGGTTAGTCAACTTCTTAAGGGCTCTAAGGGAACTCTGATAGTTCTTAAGGAACCTTTTCCATCTCAGCAGACCTAGATGGTCAATAAGCCTTCACCATTTGCACCATTTGGGTCTCAATTTTTCATGATGAATGGTGCTGCACCTATTTCTATTGCCACTTGGTCGAAGAATTATGCTGGATCACGCTAGGCAGCTGGGAAGGAAGTCGTTGATGGTCCACCTCCCCCACCTGCCTCTGGTCCTCTTGAAATTGAGAAGCCCAACACTGAACCTATTGTACAGCCACCTTCTAAAGGTGTTCTGCGAAAGTCTTCCTATAATCCAAATGCCCGTGCTGCTCAACATTACAACATTGTCAAGGATTTGGCATAGGCGCCTTCCGCAATGTCTACATTGGAAGTGCTGTAGAGTTGCTCATCTCAATGGAAAGTATTGTTATCTGCAATCAGCAGCATTGACCCTGCCAATTCTAGCCTTCTCACCTTCGATATAGAAAATTTCATCCCTCGACTTCCACACCAGATTGCCCTTGTTATACAAGTTGGCATCAACAGCCTCAATATTCATAGAGCCGTTATGGGCGAATGTGACTCTACCTGCGTTATGTCATATGCTTGCTGGAAAGCCATCGGCTCTCCAGCCCTCACTTCATCTCCCAATTCCCTCGAGGTATTCGATGGAAGGGAATCAAAACCCTTGGGTGTTCTCGCGAGTCTACCAATCACATTGTAAGGTAACACAGTCAACGTTGAAGTGGAAGTTGTTGATGCCAAACTCAACTGCAATATTCTACTCGGTTGCAGTTGGACCCACGCCATGTTGTGCATTTCATCCACCCTCTTTATGATTTTGAAGTTTCCACATGAGGGAAAGATTATTACTGTTGATCAATTATCTTTCTTTACCTCATCCTTCGAGAACAATATGCCATACATGGATCAAATTCCTAATCCCCCCGACAGTATAGGACCTGCTCTTTTCAAGGACCCCATTCTCGTGGGTATTTTTCCCATTCCACCAACGAACACCATTCAAGTCAACATGATCTCTAGGTTGGATGACCCGTGGATCATCCCTTCTCTTGAACAGGTTGCATCTTTTGGAGAATCGATGCCTCTGACCCTAGTTGAAATCAATTATTGCGAGATAGTTGCCGCATTAGATCCTCCTCCCGCTGAAAATGATCCTTCGAGCATGGCCCTTGATGTTTATTCTCAATCCCCTTGGCTCGGCGATGCAGATTCGCCTGATCCTTTGAGAGAATTTTTTCCGTCTAACGAAGCTATCATGGAGACTATGTCTCTTGAAGATTTGCCATGGAGCGATGGACATTATCATTCCTCATTCATGCCCGGCCTGGGGGCAATGTCTAATTTTCTCAAGCGTTTTGCATCTCAGGTTCCCTCTTTGCCTCTCCAAATGCCAATATTGACTCATGAAGTACTTTCGGAAGGAAACCTGAGTAATATTACCCAAACAATGCCTATCGAAATCTGCGTTAAATTGGGGGTCGTCGAGAACATCCATGTGGGAGTCACTTGTTCTCCCGATGAGATTCAAGTGTACACTAGCCTTTTCCGTGAATTCTGAGATGTTTTAGCATGGTCTTATGAACATATTCCTGGGATCAATCCTAGTATCATCAAGCACAAAATTCCCACCTATCCTAGTGTGAATCCTATGCGCTAGTGTCTGTGCCTAGTGCATCCTCAAAAATCCACTTCTATAAAAGCAGAATTTGAGAAATTTCTTAAAGCGGGCTTCATATATCCGATCCCTCTAACAAATTGGGTTTCCAATATTGTCCCTGTGGATAAGAAGCAAGGCACAATTCAAGTATGTGTTGACTATCGAGATATCAATCGAGCTTGCCCTAAGGACAACTATCCCACCCCCTTTATAGATCAGATCATCGACGATTGTGCGGGGAATGATATCTTTTCCCATATGGACGGCTTCTCGGGTTATAATCAAATTAATATCCTTCCATCCGATCAACATAAGACCGACTTCATCTACCCGTGGGGAACATTCGCCTACAAGAAGTTCCCTTTAGGCTTAAAAAAATTTAGGGCTACCTTCCAGTGTGTCATTTCCTACACCTTTCACGACATACGTAACATTGTTTAGCCGTACCTGGATGACCTTTCAGCTCATTCGGCTCTACGCGAGGACCATCCAGAACATCTCCACCAGATTTTTCTCTGTTGCAGACGTTACAACATCAGGCTTAATCCTCACAAGTGCATCTTCTATATTGACCATAGTCGGCTTTTAGGATTCATTGTCTCTAAGGATAGAACTCGCCTTGACCCTCTCAAGGTTGAGGCTATTTTTAATCTCCCCTCCCTATCCTCGTTGCATTAACTTCAGAGTCTTCAGGGGAAAGCAAATTTCTTACGTCGCTTTATCCCAAACTATGCAAAGGTGGCCAAAGGGTTTATGTGACTTATAAAATAAGACGATCTCTTCCATTGGGATGATATTTCTCAGAAATCCTTCGATAACCTTAAGATGTTGCTTGTTAACGCTCCATTAATATTTCATACCAACTATCATCGTGACTTTACCCTCTATTTGGCTGCTGCATTCAGCATAATTGCCATGGTTCTGGTACAGGATCACGATGACGGAAACGAAAACGTGGTTTTTTATCTGTCTCGGAATCTCCTCGACATTGAAACGCATTATGCCCATGTCGAGAAGTTGGTGCTTGTTGCGGTCTAGGCCGTTCAGCAGTTTCGCCATTACATCCTGTTGTGCACGATAACTATGATTTCTGACTACAACCCCATGACTTACATTTTGTCTCGACAATTGCTGGGGGGGGCAAGTACTCAAAATGGATTGTGATCCTTCAAGAGTTTGATTTGGAGTTCACTACTGCCAAATCGAAGAAGTCACTAGTTTTTGCTGATCTCATCTACTCTCTCCCTACCGACTTTGTTCTGTCTCAATCTAAGGATCATATCCCGGATGAAACTCTCTTCTTAATCAGCACTCTCGATCCATGGTACGACAATATCATCGTGTGCCTCCAGACATCTACCTTCCGGTCCGAGTTAACGAAGGATGCTCAATGCCGTGTTCGACACCAATCGTAACCATATCACATTGTCGGAGATACCCTATATCAAGTCAGAGTCGATTTTATACTCCGCTGGTGTTTGACCTTAGAAGAGGCTGAGAAAGTTATAAATGACTATCACAGTGGCGCCTGTGGTGGTCACATGTCCGATTATGCTACCACCTAGAAGATTCTGCGCACGGGTTACTTCTGCCAATCTATATTTAAACACTGTATTGTTGCAGTATGAAAGTGTCATGCATGCCAGATTTTCCAACGCGAGATGCATGCACCACCCCTCCCATTACATCCTGTCATTACCGTGGGCCCTTTTGCCAAATGGGGCATTTATTTTATGACATGTAACCCTCACTCGGCCGGGGGGCATGCTTATATCATCGTTGCCGTAGATTACTTCACCAAGTGGGCCGAAGCGATGCCTACATTGGCCGTAGACGGTAAGATAGCTTCTTATTTCATTTTCAACCATGTGATCATGCATTTCGGCATTTATCAAGCCATCGTCACTGATCATGGCTCTCATTTTTTGGACTACATGATGGCAGAGCTGACATCGAAGTTGGGCTTGTGTCACGATAGCTCGACGCCATATTACCCCCAGGAAAATGGCCAAGTTGAAGCCGTGAACAAGGTGCTTGTCACGACGCTTCAACGAACAATTGGTATACACAAATCCAACTGGCATCTCTAATTGTTATCAGCTCTCTGGGTCTACCGAACGTCAGTGAAGAGCGCGGCCGAATTTACACCTTTCTAGTTGGTGTATGGTCCAGAAGCTACTCTTCTGGTTGAATGTGAGATCCCTTCACTGAAATTAGCTGTGGAATTACTGCCTGGCACTTCCCCGAAGGAATAACATCTTTTATATCTAGAAATACTAGATGAAACTTGCCGCTTGGCTGCTTTGGTTATCGAGGCATAGAAAAAGTGGGTTAAAGCTCATTTCGATCAAATGGTTTCTCCAAGCTCTTTTATCGAAGGGGACCTCGTCCTCTTATATGATCAAGCCCATGAAAAGACTGGGGCAGGAAAATTCCAACCTACGTGGAATGGGCCATTTATCGTTAAACACGTATTGAAAAATGGGGCTTATGAGCTAATCGATTATGAAGGTATTCCTTTGGCGTAGCCCAGAAATGGGTTGTACCTGAATAAATATTATGCTTGAATTATTCTTGCGTAGTATATGTACATAGGTGATTTCTTAATTTTTGTGCATGTGTGGTGTGGTGTGCTTTATAAGCATTTTCTGTTGATTAGTCTTCCTGATTGTGCAGATGTCTATTACTCCTTATGTCGGTTTCGCGGATGGTGCCTCCCGCAGTACTAGGAATTTGTCTTCGGCAGCCTGGGTAATCTACAATCCTGCTAGTGAGTTAGTTAATTTACAAGGTGTTTGTCTAGGGCTTGCTACAAATAATGTCGCGAAATATAGTGTCGTTTTGGAATTATTGAATGAGGCCATTAACCTCGGTATTCATGCATTACTTGTATATCTGGATTCACAGCTTGTAGTGTTACAACTCAATGGTCATTATTCAGTTAGGAACCCATGCATTTTAAGACTGTATCTACATATTTTTTTACTAGAAAGAAATTTTTATTACATCACATATCAGCATATACCCAGACAAATGAATGCATTAACAGATGTAGTAGCCAACATGGTATTAGATAGAAATTTATGCAATTTGTAAAAACATAATCATATGTGAGAAAGATCCATGTATATATATATATATATGTCGAATGTTTGCAGCGTGTGCATCATATAAAATCCCAAAAATATACATGTTTGTTTTAATTACACCCGGAGACAACATGTCTCTCAAAAATATGCAAATAAAATCATAGGCGACTAATCAGCGTGGTGTAATGGTAGCACGTCACTACTCACACCAATCGACTCAATAAGCGATGGAGGCAACTCGGCACACCTATGGTGTGCCTCTGGTAAGCCATAGGGACATCAGCTAGGCGAGCATAGTCTAGAACCCCATGATCAATCCCCTCGAGGTTCTATACAAGTGCGTCCCCCTCGGCTCCCTCACCTTGAGGGTCATAAGCGAGCAGAGTCCTCCTCCCTATCGGTGAAATCCCAACAAGATTCTCTAGCCGACATCTACATACATATAGGATCAATTTTTAGAACATGCATGTATACCAAAAAATCATAAAATTCATAAAAATAAAAAATAGTCTTACCCAGCTCCTCATCCCAGTCCTCTCCTTCCGGGAGCAGAAGGTCTGGGTCTCCTATGAAATCAGTGCCTGCATAAGGCCAGTCCTCTACGACGATCATTTTTCATCGCAACCATCCAAAGAACTTGGGCCGCCATGACATTTGATGGCCGCCCCCTACCCTTGGCATCAATGCTACCCATCGAGCCATCCGTGGCTCTCTCAATGGTGGATCTGGGACTATTGCCCCCTGGCCCTGGAAGATAGGTAGCCATTCTAAGAAGAACAATACCAAGATGGACCCGTACCCAAATTGCTTCAGTTTGGAATTTTTGTATTTGGTCAATTATCGTTTGATGTTCATTGTTACGGTTGTGGCCCAATAAAATATTGTTGGGTTCATGCACTCTGATGCCAGGAGGAGCTGTGTTTTGGTAGCCTCATGTAGCGCCTGTGACCCCGTAGCCCGCATAATGGTATGTAGCACCACTCTAAGTGCTAGATCAGGAATAGTATGAATGTAAAATTTTCCACTACCTGATCTGGTTTGTGCCCCCGGGCACACCCTCTACATGACCATTGCCATTTTTTTCACCAGAGGCTCTGGTACCTGTCATAAGTGGAACTGGACCTCAACAGGACAATCCAATAAGGAAATAGACATCAGACACTTCAATTTAAAGTACTTGATCTCGAAGTTTAAACTTCTCTTCATCCTCATGCTAGCTACTTATCAAATATTGTAACAATTTAGGTTGTGCCCTGAGACATGGTGTTAAGAAGAATTTCTTTAAACCGCAGTTTCGAAGAGCATTCATGAATTTCTCATTCTCCATTGCTAACTCATCTTCTTCACCGTGTTGTTTTTCTTTCCATTCAATCACCATTTTTGTTTTACACCTACATGAAATTGGTCATAAACACATTGTAAGGTCCCTTAGGCATTCAAAAATTCAATTTATTGGTTCAAATTTTGTGAAATTTGAGCAGAATATTAGGTTGCACAGTTGGCACGACTGTTTTGATGACAGTCACGCCACCTAGCGCGACCCCTTTGTAAAAAGAGCCCGGTTGGCGTAGGTTTGTCCCTAATACCCGCGCCAACCGCGAAAGCCCTAAATTTGTAAATCCTCCCCTCAGGGATGCAAAATCACAATGGAAAGCTATGAAATATGGCTTAAAAAATGGACAATGGAAGCAGCTCTTACCTGGAAAATACGGAATCTGGAATGGTGCACTAGATCGTCCAGAATCGTCACCGCAAGATCGTAGGGAAATAACTCACTATCGCTTTGCACAAGAGGTAAAAAGTAAAAAGTAAATATGTTTTTACTATTTGTCATATTTATAAATTTTTGAAATCGGAATTAGGTTTTGGAGCTTATTTTTCTGATATTTTATCATATTTTTGTCGAAAAATGGATTTACACTTGCTTTTTGTGTAGTGACAGGCTTTCACGTGACTAGGATGACGAAACGAGTTGCATTTTATACTTTTTTGGACTCGGTAAAAACACGAAAATGTCACTACTGAAGTCATATTTTAGCTCTTTTCTAACTCTCTAAAACTGAAAATATTTCCGAGTCACTTGTCGTTTTGAGCTCGTTAAATTGGCTACGAAACGACATCTACCCAGTATACGTTTATCCCTTTTTCGGGCTGGGATAGATTATTTACGAAAAAGGAATACCCTATCCTATCGCGACTAGGAGGTTCTCTCAGACATAGTTTTCTACCTTTTCGGATTTGTGAGACTATCTACGAAAAGGGACTGCTGGATTTTTCTTTTCCGCTGTCTTTTCAAACTCTCTAAACATGAAAATACACCGAGTTCTTCCTTTGTCAGACTCGTTAAAAACTGATGACATCGGACTCTGTCGTAATGACATTACTTGATTTCCTCCTTCCTAGGGCTCGTTAAATGTACTATGTTGGATTTTTCCGAAGGACAAACTTATATCGCAAACATATGCTATCCCCTTCAAGCTTGTTTCCAAAAATAATTGGGGTACTCGCTAGAAATGGTGGGGGAAAATGGAACCAATATCACCATCATGTTGGAAATATGTCTCTCTTGAACATGGTACTTGTTTGCATTTGTGTCGGGTTGGGGACATCTCATCTCATTATATGCTTGCCTCCTTGGGTTTAGGTAATCTCTTTTGACCACTCATCTGCTCTTTGTCACGTCGTCATGACCTCAGATCCTTTGATGTCAAATACTGCCAAATCCATTGTCGTGCCACCAATATGTTCAAGAGAAGTTGGCCTCTATATTTTTCAACCTCCCTCTAATTCTCTACTGATCTTGATTCGCAAACATCATGTTCCTCTATCTCGTGTTGATGATGTGGGAAACACTATGGCCCACCTTCGATCAAGGTCACTTCCTGTCGACTTCAAATCATTATCCAAGAAGCTGTTCTAGAGACTCCCTTCAGGTACCTTGGATCCTGCATGCCTCAATGGTAGGTTCTTCACATTCGACGCAAGGCTTTCATTATTGGCCTTCGATCGGATGATTCTACAGGTGTTCGACGCCAACTCACTGTTCACATTCTGTGGATTGTACCTATAGTACCTTGAGGTCCATCCTCATTATTGGTAGTTCCTTTCGCGTCTGTTAACAACTTTAATTATTGGCTGGTAATCAGATGATGTTCTTGCATGTTTGAATTTAGCTCACTTATTCACATGCTCAAAATTGTACTCTGTTCAGGTCGAGATGGAACAAAAGATCCTGGATCTTGTCTGATAAAATCCAGGCTACGGATTCTTTGTGGATTATCATGATTAGTTACATGACTCATTTGATTGGATGGCTGCGACCATACCTAAGTCTACTTGTTGATCCTTCTTTTCTGGATGGCTGCGTCCATACCTTGGATCCTGGTTATTGTACACTCTATTATGGATGGCTGCGCACATACCACATATCATGTATTAGAGATATCAGTTGTATTTGTATTTGCAGGTCTTTTGACAGCAGTGTTTTCAGTTGGGCACGTTCTCATAAATCATTTCACCCCTCCCTCTCTCTCGGACCTCATGCTTTAGGGGGCACCTGTTACACAACATTTTGTCACCGTCCCTGCAATCCCTCGTCCCGTACATTAGAGGACTATTCCCGTGACCTGTGAACAGTAAAATTTCCTGAAATCACCTTCATGGAATCCTCTTGCATAAGGACAAACATTCTATTAAAGAACATTCCCTCTGAAAAACCCTAAAAATAGATGTTTTAGCCTTGGCACGACTAGCCAGTTCATCCCTCATGCCAATGGGGGAAATCCACACTAGAGGGTGTGCCAACTGGTGCTCTGTCCCCGTGTTTCACTCGCACCAAGATTATTAAGGGATGTTTTTTAAAAATAAATGACGGAAGTTTGATTCTAACAAACTCCAGAATGAATCATCAAAAGGAGTTGAGTGGTTTGGCTCTAGATATCCATGTATAGGAAGTGGTTTTCCACCTATCATGGAAACTTCCTAAGAGATAGGGCCTATCCCATGATTATAGGGATCCCAACTTCCTTTCCTCCATCTATAAAAGATTTCCCTCTCCATTAGCAAGCTAGCTGAACTTTTAGGAAGGAAACTATAGCTGGGAAACTATTGAGAGCTAAGCTTAAGAGAATCCCGTAAGAGAGAGAGCTTCGTCCAGATTCCCGACAGGGTTTGTTGAGACACGCTCCGTTGCAAGCCCCATCAAAGGAAGATCATAACATTAGAGCATTGGTTGTAATCTCCCTTTTGTCATTTATAATATAAGCGACTCTGATTTTGGTTCCATTCATGTGTTCATTTCTTTATGTAATGCAATGAATTATATCCTCTCTGACTGATATATATTTACATGCTTTAGATTTTATGTTGTATGTAATCATTTCCCTGCATGTGTACAGGTGTCTAGATGTGTCGAATGGAAGGATTGTGATCTGTCAAGCGAGGTATGGGAAGCATCATCTTTTCTCCAACTACAACTACATGGGATTTGAGGTAGGCTACTCATCGCGATCTTTGTCTTTTTGTAACTAGGAACCAACGTCATTGCGTGACATGATTGTTGCTAGACCCGATCTGGGCTAGTGGGATCGCCTCTGTCTACAGAGGGGATTTACCTCCTCAACAACCTTCAAAGGTGATTTTTCCTCATGTTGCGGCAAGGGTGACTCACTCTCATGCATAGGTGGTTGCTCCATGATTTCTCCTAATACTTTCTTATTCGTAGGTTCATGTGAAAGCACACCTTTGGTGATCATGGAAGAAAACACAATCATTTTACCCTTATCATAAGTTTGAGTGAATTTAGCCCTTGGAATTTTTGGAATCTCTGTTGGTCTGCTTGAAGAGCCAAGCTCCTGTGGCTTTGATGATACTGATGGTATACTCTGAATAATAGGTGGACTAGTATTAGGCATAGAAGCAACTGAATTCATTAATGTTTCCCAAGACATATTGATTTTTGAGAGCTGATGTAAAACTATAACCTTGACCAAACCATGGTGGAACAAATTATTTTTGTGACCCTTTCCTTTACTTTGTACTTTTTCAGTCATTTTGACCAGACTACTGAATAGATAATGAGGCAAATTGAGTGGCTTGGTGGAAGTAAAATGCATCAATATCCTTATGTGGTACGGGTATAATCTTGAGAACCTCCCTTCACATGTAAAATATTTTACTATCATCTTCATCAAAGGGGCATACCCATCAAGTAAATGTCTGAAGGGAAAGATGTGTTTAGGGGCATATTTGTAATGTGGTTTTAAGAAAATTTTATAGTTCTTGATGTCCAAATCTATCCCTTTTAACCAAATTTCTCTATGGTTTGGGATACTTTTTGTTGAGGCTATAGAATCTGTTGATTTATTGAATTCAATCCCTACTATTTTATCATTATCACTCCTAAATTTGGTGGCAAAAATTATTGTCAATTGAGCATGACAGCCTACCTCTTGAAGTCTCTCACAAAATCTTAAACAACCAGTGTTTTCAAAGGATTTCTTGACATAGGGAGAAGCATTGATCTCTTGAAAATTAGATGGCTCAAATATGGAATGATGACCTCCCTTATTATACTTTCTCTTCTCACCTTCCATGATGTTTCTCAGCAAAATAAAACACTAGCTTGATGTGAAGGATAGGGAAGGTGAAAATTAGGAAAATAGAGGATGATGACACAGTGGGTTTAGGGACAAAAATGAGATGGAATGGAGTTAGGGAAAAATCCCTAAACGTTTGGGGAAGTAGGATGGTGAGTTAGCAACATAATGCAAATGAAAATTTTGGAAATGGGTATGGGAAAGATGGAAAAAAGGTTGAAACACAGAGTTTACCTAGTTTCTTTGTAAAAGCATAGTGAGAACTAGGGTTTGAGTGAAAATGGTAGCAATGGGAGGTATGAATGATATGTAGTGGTTTGGTAAGGCATATGAGTTATTTTTGAAGGTTTTTATGTGATGAAACTAGGGTTTTTCCAACTAAAGAAAGCCAAAAATCCATGAAACCGAAAACGTAGTTGAAAACCCTAGAAGAGGGAATCCACCCTTTTCTAAATAAATTGACTTGAATGAGAGGTGAGGAACATTCACTTACTATTTTGGAAGAATTTAAACCTTTAGAAATGTTGAACTAACCTTTTTTATGGCTTTTTGGAGCTTAGATGCCAAAACCGTAGCAAACTGCCAAAAGCATAGCGTGGCTGCCCCAGAAGCATAGTGAGGAGCATAAATGTAGTGAAGAACAATCTGGATCTGTTTTTTGCTGGTTTTCCTTGGTATTTGGATGGTTGTGGAGAGTTGTGAGAATGAGAGAGGAGCTCTTTTGAAAACCAAAGGATGAAATGAACTCAAAAATCTTCATTTACCTTTATAACTCACAAACTTTTCTTTTTGTCTTTAGTGGAATCATATTGTACTTTGAGAAAAATTTATTTTTGAAAAACTTTGGTGATGTATCATACTTCTTGAAAAAAGACAATTTTCCTTTTACCTTATTTCATATCTTTGATAAATCCTAATGAAGGTGATTTGAATGGTGAAAATGACTATTATTTTCCTTTCTTTCATGACATGATTGGACATTACGATGGGAAAAAAAATGATGGTATGCTAACTAATCTATGACCCTAGACACTAGAATGGTGATATAACCTTGAATTTCATGATGACCATGAGTGGGTGGAGGTAGCAACATCTAACCTAGACAACATCTAGTGAAAAAAAATTATTTGAAAACATAAAATTTTTACTAGGGAAATCTACCAAACAAACCTGAAAGAGTGTATTTGATCACTGAAACATTTAGACACTAGCAAGAGGTATGATGGCCATTCTAGATATGGGTTCATCCTCACCCAAGGCCTACAAATACATCCATAGATATTAAATTAAGCATGAAACATTTCCATTTTTGTGATAAGGGTGTTGGCACCAAAAACTTCCTTCATTGGGGTTATGGACATACATATTATACTTTTGGTTCCCAATATGAGAGAGAGTAAAATAAAAATGGTGTAAACAATTTAATTTAAAAATAATGGCTTGAGTTTCTATTTGGACTGGTGGAAAAGGTTAGGGAGTTGGGATGGATTTAAGAAATTTCTCCCCAATGCAATTTTTCCTCTCATATCAACCTTCATTTTGTAACTTATGTACATTGGTATTCATCAAATTTCATGCAGTAAAGTTACACCATTTCCACACTCAATGGTTTCTACGAATTTTTTGGACAATTAATAGTCTATAGATAGTTGAATAGGGATTAAAATAAATAAATATGGTTATGAAGAAAATAAATATGTGAGAGTAAAGTGTGGTTCCACAAATGCAAGTTTTTTTTTTCTATTCTATTCAAGTAACAATTCCCGAATGGGACCATGTTACATTGGTCATCTAGCTCTAATTGTCCCATACTTGTTTAGTGAATGGAAAACAATGTGGGTTTTATATTGTGGCCATGTGTTGGTGCTCTGATCAATAAAATTTAACTCGATTTGAGGACTTTTTTTAGAAGGGAACCGGTTTCTTCTCTCACTAAATTACTATATACCCCAAGAAAGGGGATATATAGGTCTGGGTCTTGGGATTTGGTCACTGAAATATATAAAATTGAGATTTTTTGTGAGACTAAAAAGGTTCATATTTTGCATTGTTCCTGGACTAGGTTGAAACTTGATGGTAGTTTAACGGACTCCATGAAAGAAATAACTGGATCCCTTTTGAACTTGCATACATTTGACCCTTTTCTAGGTACAATGTTTGAAACCTTGGATAGATGATTTTTTTTTATGTGTGTAGAGGTTGTTAGAGGATTCCATCTCATATTACGAGTAGCCTGGGGACATAATAACTTCTCTCTGATGTTGGGTAGCTTTCAAAACTAGGATGAAATCTTCTCCAGTGAAGCCATTGAAATGAATTGAACAACTTATATTACACCTTTTGGACACAAATCTCACATTTGAATTGTTGAGGCTTTAAGGGCATGCCAACTTGAAAAAGATTACATAAGGAAACTGACAATGTGTCAGTGAACAACAAAGGTGCTGTTCAAAGTTTGCTAATTTTTCCAAACACAGTAGGAGGATTAAGTTATAAGGTTATAGCAAGGCCAGGACTCCTCTAATAGATCATTACACTACTTTTAGAAGTATTCATCCCTCAAAATCCATAGTTAGAGCATACAAATTCATTGGCAAGGTTTGGAGGTTGTTCTGTCTTTAAAGTTTGGGTTGGTTGAATTTTGAAGAAATGTGCTTAACCTTAGATACTTTGTGATGTATATATATGTGACCAACAATATTCCTGGAGAAATTTTTTCATATTTAGTAGGCCAACCTCTATCTGGGGAACTTACATTGAACATTTCACCTTGGAAGGATATGTGTCCAAGCTACAAGAACCACATGAGAGAAATATTTTGACCTTTTTTGATCTCCAACGCTGGTTACTTGATAAAATTTGAAAATTCTAACCCCTTTGATATATTTTGACTCATGATTTGGAGGAGCGCATCACTACTAGAGACCACAAATGTTGGAAATACGGAGAGGGGGGGTGAATCAATATTCCTTTCAATTAGAGCATTAGTTAATATTTAATTATTACCAGTGTTTGTACAATGATAGCAGCAAACAAAAGGAACACAAATGCACACAATTTTTAAGGTGGAAACCCACTCCAGGACAAAAACCACCTAATGCTTTTCTAATAATTATTTAATATTCAACTCCAATTAAAAATAAAGCTCCAACTTCCTAGAATCTAGAAAAGCATTCTTCTCCATCTCCCACTAGATGGATGCCCTAATGCCTGAGATTATTTAGTAGTAAACTGAATGGATGCCCCAACAACCAATGAGCTACAACTCACCCTAGCAGCACCCTTCCACCCTATAGAAGAATAAAAGAAGAATGGACTCCTGTACCAGGGAAAATGGTCCACTTTACAATGATATATAATGATGTAGAAGAAAAAGAAACACTAAAACATAACCCCAACTATGACACAACCACCTAATGATGATCCTAGACCTCCCAAAACTGCCTCTTCAACTCTTGGCATATAGACACTAGTACAATTTTTACAATAATGTATTTACAATGACTTAGTACAATGATACATTTACAGTGACTGTATGCAGTGTTGCCCACTTGAAGACTTCATGTGATGAAATTCTTGCTGTTGTTCTGCACCTTGGTTGATGCTCTTGTCATGCTACCCTCTGATGCACCTTGCTTTGCTTTGCTACCCTAGAAAGTCTAGTCCTTTGCAGCCCTTGACAACACATGATCTAGATTTTTCTTGTCTTCCAGGAGCTCGATATTGAATCTAGTGTATCTCTGTTATTTCAGATCCCTAGTATGTGATTTTTGGTCCTATATTAGTCCTTTAAGTCTTCTTTCTAATTCCATAGGTCTGACCAAATTTGGATTCTTCAAGGGAGAATTATGCCCAATCTCTCACAATGCCTTAACTAGGGACTGCATCAGTAGAGCGAACTTGTACGGTGTGACATGTGTCACTGTTTCTTCATTCAGCTCTAAAATTGATAGGGGCCAAACTGCAGTCCATACACTATCTTCCACTTGTTACATAATTCCAATTCGATACTCAGAGAGAGTTATGAAGATTTTCCCAAGGTCACTTATTTGAGATGAATTTCAAGAGCCTGCGAAAACACTGAACTCCACAGATCATATCTCCGAAAATATTGCGCAGCTTGATTTGAAATGTTTACAAGAGTGTCCTCAGGATTTATGCTTCACCTCATACAAATTTCAACTTTTTCACCTTCGTATAAAAAGAGTTAGAGCGAAAATGCCACGATGACCTGTTTCAGATAGCGAAATCCCTACATAAGGAGGATAGGAGGATCACAATTTATATAAATGCTTAGGTTGAGAGGGGCTTCAACAAGTCATTGTGGGAGGGAATTTAGGAGCTTAAAAAATATTAATTATGAATTTTAAATGACCCATGCCACAACCCCATGGGGTTTTAGCCCACTAACTAGGGTTACAAACTTCAAACATGAATATCTCTCAAATCGTGAAGAATTACGTGGCGTGCCATATATCAACAGAAACATATTGACAAGTAGAAACCATCAAAAGCATTATTGACCTAGAATATAGTAATTTGGTAGGTCAAAATTCCCATGCAATATTGGGGTAGCCCCCGGTGCTGCTTGGGTTGACATCAATGACCACCAATGATCAACAATCTCCCCCTTTCGCATTGATGGAAACACAAGTACTCCCCCTGCGATAATGACACCTCTTCCTACAACATCCTCTTTCCCTTTGACATCAATGGCAAAGGGTAACTCCCCCTGACACACAACCATCCTCTGGACCTATACACACTTCCACTCCCCCTTTATATTATGAATAAGGAAAATCTAATGAGAACTTGGGAAAATCCCAAGCTTATGGTGAAGATATTCAAATTCTTCACAAGGTAAAGGATTAGTGAAGATATCAACAATTTTTTCTTTTGTACCAACATACTCAAGTTTGATATTCTTTTCAGTGACTTGTTCTCTAACAAAATGATATTTGATTGGAATGTGTTTTGTTTTTGAATGCATGAAAGGATTCTTGGAGATACTGATGGCACTGGTGTTGTCACAGAATATGGGAATAGGCTCACTGAATTGTACTTGAAGATCTTGAAAAAAAAATTTCATCCAAAGGACTTGAGTACAACATGATGTTGCTGCAATGTATTATTCTTCTGTTGTAGATAACGAGATTGAGGTTTTCTTTTTTCTCAACCATGATATGAGACAAACACCTAGATAGAATGCCTCTCCACTAGTACTTTTACAATCATCAACAATTCCTACCCAATCTGCATCTATAAAGGCTTGACTAATGATATTTTTACCCTTGGGATACCACAAGCCATATTCTTCTGTGCCCTTTAGATATCCAAGAATTATTTTGACAACAATAATATGTGATTATTTTGGTGCTTCTTGGAATTTTTCTACTTGTCCAACTGCTTTCATAACATCTAGCCAGGAAGATGTTACATATATAAGACTACCAATCATATATTTGTACAACCTTTGATCCACATCTTTAGATGAGTCGTCTATGCTCAATTTGAAACCTGTTACCATCGGAGTAAGGACGGGTTTGCAATCTTCGATTTTGAATTTCTTGATCATTTCCTTGATGTACTTGGCTTGACATATAAATATTCCTTTCTCTTGGTGAGATATTTGAAGCCCTAAGAAGTATTTCAGCTCACCAAGTAAATATATCTCGAACTCACTTTGCATATTTGTAGAAAATTTCTTACTCAATTGATCATCATTGCTACCAAATATTATATCATCCACATATACCTCAACGATTGTTAAATTATCTTTTTTTATTTGTACATAAAAATTGCTATCAACAATACTTTTCTTGAACCCTTGTTGACGTAGATATCCATCAAGACAAGCATACCATGCTTTGGGAGCCTGCTTGAGACCATATAGAACCTTCTTTAACCTGCAAACATAGTCTTCGTTTCCTGATAGTACAAAAACCTTCATGTTGTTCGATGTAAACTTCTTCTTCTAATTCTCCATTCAGAAATGCTGACTTAACATCCATTTGGTAAAATTTGTTTTTTATTGAACATGCATAGGCGAGAAACATTTAGATGGCTTCCATTCCAGCAACTGGTGCAAATGTTTTGTCGAAATCAATTCCTTCCACTTGTGCATAGCCTTTGCAAACCAATGTTGCTTTGTTTTTGTTAACCTGTCCATCTTCATTCAATTTTTTCCTAAACACCCATTTACTCCCAATGAAATTTTTATATTTTGGTCATGGAACTAATTCCCACGTGTTATTATTCTCGATTTGATCCAATTCCTCATTCATAGCTGCTACCCAATGTCCATTCTAGCTGGCTTCCTCAAAACTACTAGGCTCAAAAGTTGCTAGAAAATAAATGTGAGCTTGTTGTGACAAACGAAGCTGTCGACCTTCATTTATGTCACCAATGATTTGATTTGATGGATGGTTCTTTTGAATCCATTCTTTTGTTCTCTTTGGAGGAGCTTCTTGTTGTTGTTCTGGTATATCTTGATGATCATTGTTTACTTCTTCCTAGTTGGTAGTTGCTTCTTGTTCTAGAATTTTATCTGTGTCTTTTTTAGCCTCTATCTCAAGTTTCAAAGATTCTAGATCCTCATCATTATTCATTATAACACCATCTTCATCAAATGTAACATTTAGGCTCTCCACTATCCGTTTTCATCTTACATTATAACATTTATAGGCATTTCGTTTGCATGAGTATCCAACAAAGATACCTTCATCAACACATGATTCAAACTTACCCAAATTTTTATCTTCTCTTTTGATATAACATTTGCTTCCAAAGATTCTGAAATATTTTACATTAGCTGGTTTTCCTTTCCATAATTCATATGGGGTCTTGTTGCAATTATTTCTGAGAAGACTTAAGTTGATAATGAAGACTGCCATATCAATTGCTTGAACCCATAATTTTTCATCCAATTTTGAGTCCTTCAACATTGTTCTATCCATTTCCTGTATGCTTATGTTCTTTCTTTCAACAACTCCATTTTGTTGAGGTGTTCATGCTATTGAAAATTGTCTTTTTATTCCATTTTCGTCACAGTATTGCTGAAATAATTTGGAAGTGAATTCTTCGCCATTATCTGATCTTAGACACTTTATTTTCAAATCAGTTTCATTTTGGACCAAATCCTTGTAGATCTTAAAGCACTCAAATGCTTCATATTTGTTCTTTAGGAAACTGACGGCTGTCATCCTGGTATAGTCATCTATCATTAACATGAAAAATAATTCTCCCTCTAAGCCTTTTGTTCTCATAGGACCACATAGATCATTATGTATCAATTCCAATGGATGTGATGCAAAGTTTTCTTTTTTTTTAAATTGGAGTTTTGTCTGCTTGCCGTGTCGACAGGCCTCACATAGTGTGTTCGAAGGTTTTGAGATTTTCGGCATTTCTCATACTACTTCCTCTTTTCTTATCCTGACAAGATTGTCAAAGTTTATGTGACCCATTCATTTGTGCCATAACCAGCTTTCATCTTCTTTAGCTAGTATACATGATTTAGTTGCTTCATCCAAAAAATATATGTCATTTGGAGCTCGACTTGCTGTAGCCACAATTTTACCATACCCGCCTTTCCTGATTTCACATTTTGTGGAGTTGAATAGCATTATGTGTCCTTGATCACACATTTGTCCAACATTGAGCAGATTGTGATTCATGTTTTCAACCAATAGAACATTCTTGGCTATTACATCTTTTATAACATTTGCAGATGCATCAATTCCAAAGGATACGGTTCCATGCTTCTTCTCTTTCAGAGATAGAAATTTCCTTCTATCTCTATTCATATGCATTAAGAAACTGCTGTCAACATACCACATCTTTGTTGTTTTGAGACCTGGAAGACCTTCTCCATCATCTCCCTTTTCTTCACACTTGCAGGTGCATGTCTTTTAAATTGAAGGTTGTTTGTCCTTATTGATTTTATTAGATGCAACGAACGCAGTTTCTAGATGCGAAGTACCCTCTTCTTCATCAAGTCTCATTTCATATGCTATGAGAACTTCATGTACTTCCTCTTTGCCGATTTTGTCCAAATTTGCAATGTATTATAAGACTGATACCTTTGGGTTGAATCTCCCTGGTAATGCTCTAAGAATATTTCTTATAATAGTATTCTCGTCAACTGGCTCTCCCAATCCTTCCAAAGTATTGGTTATTTCATCAATGTATTGAAATTATGCAACAATATTGCAATCTTCTTTCATTCTGAGTTGCTCAAATTTTTCTCTATAGATTTGAAGCTTTGCTTCTTTGACATTTGAGTCACCTACATATATATTCTCAAGCTTGTCCCATACATTTTTGGCAGTTTTACAACCCAACACCTTATGATAAGTAGATTCAATAAGTCCACCGATAATAATATTCTTTGCTTTTGCATCATTTACCAAATTCTTCTTACCTTGTTCATCTGTGGTTGATGTAAATCCATTTTTAACAGTGTCCCATACTTCGTAACCTTGCGCCAAGGGATAGACCTCCATTATTCCTTTCCAGAGTGCATAATTATTTTCATTGAACAAAGGTACACCATTCTTGGTATGCTCCATGACCTCCTTCCAGTTGTTAAACTGCTATTGAAGGAACCTAGCTCCGATACCAATTGTTGGATATACTAAGGGGGGGGGTGAATCAGTATTCCTTTCAATTAGAGAAATAGTTAATCTTCAATTATTATCAGTGTTTGTATAATGATAGTAGCAAACCAAAGGAACAAAAATGCACACAGTTTTTAAGGTGGAAACCCACTCTGGGAAAAAAACCACCTAATGCTTTTCTAATAATTCTTTAATATTCAACTCCAATTGAAAATAAAGCTCCAACTTCCTAGAATATAGAAACACATTCTTCTCTAGCTCCCACTGGATGGACACTCCAACGTCCGAGATTCTTTAGTAGTCAACTGAACGGATGCCCCAACACCCAATGAGCTACAACTCACCGTAGCACCACCCTTCCACCCTGTAGAAGAATAAAATAAGAATGGACTCCCGTACTAGGGAAAATGGTCCACTTTACAATGATATAGAATGATGTAGAAGAAGAAGAAACACTAGACCATAACCCTAACTATGACAAAAACACCTAATGATGATCCTATACCTCTTGACACTGCCTCTTCAACTCTTTGTAGATAGACACTAGTACAATTTTTACAATAATGTATTTACAATGACTTAGTACAATGATACCTTTACAGTGACTATATGCAGTGCTGCCCACATGAAGACTTCATGTGATGAAATTCTTGCTACTGTTTTGCACCTTGGTTGTTGCTCTTGTCATGCTACCCTCTGCTGCACCTTGCTTTGCTTTGCTGCCCTAGAAATTTTGGTCCTTTGCAGCCCTTGACAACACATGATCTAGCTTTTTCTTGCCTTCTAGGAGCTCGATATTGAATCTGGTGTATCTTTGTTATTTCATATCCCCAATATGTGATTTTTGGTCTTGTAGTAGTCATCTGATTCTTATTTCCAATGCCATAGGTCTGACCCAATTTGGATTCTTCAGGCGAGAGTTATGCCCAATCTCTCACAATTCCCTAATTATGGACTATTTCGCTAGAGCGAACTTGTACAGCGTGACACGTGTCACTGTTTCTTCATTCAACTTTGAAATTTGTTACACAGCAATTTGTCACCGTCCCTACCATTCCCCGTCCCGCACAATGGAGGACCCATAATGTGACCTGTGAACACTGTCATGCACTGAAAACATCATCATTGCATCCCTCTGAGTATGAGCTTCATTTCCCCTTGAGACATCTCCTTGCAAAATCCATGAAAAACAGCTCTTTTTGCATTGGCGCGGGTAGACAGTTCAGTGCTCGCGCCAATCAGGGAAATCCTGTAAAGAGGTCGCGCCACTTGGCGCTCGGTCATAGAGCAGCAATCGCGCCACCCATTTTAGGGACTGTTTTTTAAATATGGATGGCGGAAGTTGAGTTCAAACAAACTCACAACCATTGCCTATCTTGAGTTGGGAGGTTTGGCTGCGGGAGTTCTATGGAAGGGAAGTAGTTTTGCCACCTTCTATGGAACCTTCTTTGTTGATAGGGCCAATCCCATAATAATAGGGATCCCAACTCCCTCCTTCCCCATCTATAAAAGCTTGCTCAGATCCATGGCAAGCTAGTCTTGAAGTGCTGAAGCTTTGCATCTCCCTATTCCCAAGTGCCTTTGTGCTGTAAAGAATCTCTTCTTTCCCTTAAGGCCCATTAAGCAAGGAGACCATTGTTACGAGACTCTGGAGAGGTTTCCCTTTCCTTGGCGAGCTTTGCGAGACGTGGACAACCGGGGACCCGTTCGAAGGAGGCTGCGACGTCAGAACTCGGTTGTAACTTCTATTCGTTTATCACTTTAATAGATGACTATGATTATGGTTCCACTCCTTTTGCAATCATGTAAATGCGAGTAATATCTTTTCTGACCGATATTTAGTTACGTATGCTGGTTCCTATGCATGTATCTGTTTGTCTCTTCCGGTGGCAGAAAGTTCTTCTGCCTAAGAGACTGCAGTGAGCAGACCCTGCCAATGTGAGACGGGCCTCCCTCTCTTCTGAGCCTAGCGTTGGAATCCAGGTAGGCTCTTATCCCAAGTCTTTCATTCGTAACTAGGTGGGCGCTTAAATTCAACTCCATAACTTTGCACAGATGTCAATTAACTTCCACAAGCTTGGGAAACGGCCGTATGGATGTTTCTATGCCACGAAACAGAGTCCAGCCGACATAGAACTCCACAGTTGACTTCCACGTGGATGGCTTTGACCGCGGCTTTCCTTGACGAATTTCATTGAACCAATAGGACACGAACTATGTCCTTGTCATTCCTAGCCTGCCCATGTGGCTCGTTTCCTTCGTTGACACCTGTAACATTGATTTCCACAAAATAGCTGCGGAAAGTTGCAGCGGCTGCGGAAAGTGACAAGTTTCCGCAGCTGTATGAAAAAAATCTAAATCAAATAGAAAACACACAAACATAATTAAAAACCATGTTAGATACCCTTTTGCACATGATATTGACAATTTTGGAGGTTTAGGTGAGTGAAAGAGATATGGAAAAGTGTATGGAAAAGAGACAAATTCGGGACTCAACAGGTGGGTAAATCAGTTGTAGGATTAAGATGGATATACAATGTAAAGCAAGCTATTGATAGGAGCATCGAGAAGTATAAGGCAAGATTTTTTGCCCGGGGCTTCTCACAAATCGAGAAGATTGATTATGAAGAAAACTTTGCACTTGTCGCACAGTATTCTTCCATAAGGACCATCCTTGCTCTCTCAATGCAGATGGGTTGGCACATTCATCATATTGATATGAAGACTGTGTTCCTTAATGGGATCATTGAGGAAGAGGTGTACATTGAATAGCCTGAAGGATTTGAGATCTTCAGCAGCGAGTAACATGTGTGCAGGCTAAAAAGAGTGTTGTATGGGTTGAAATAAGCACCTTGTGCTTGGTACACTCGGATCAACAACTCTTTCACTAGACTTGGCTTCACCAAGAGTGAGGCAGATGCAAACTTGTACCAAATTGTGGTGGAGGGTAAGATTTTAATCATTGTTCTTTATGTTGATGATTTAATACTAACGGGTGATGAGCAGTTGATACACTCATGCAAGGTAGATCCTGCAAAGTAGTTTGAGATGAAGGATTTGGGCCTCCTTCATTATTTCCTTGGTTTGGAAATATGGCAGCGAGAAGGTGAACTATTTTTGTCTCAAGGCAAGTATTCTCGGGAGATACTGGAGAAGTTTCACATGCAAGGCTGCAAGCCTATTGATACTCCTCTTCCAGGAAATTAGAGGAAATAGGATGCCACATCTGCAGAGGTAGTGGATGCCACTATTTATCAACATTTGGTGGGTTTGCTCATGTATTTAGTTAATACAAGACTGGGCATATGCTATGCGGTGAACTAGCTTTCACAAGCGATGGTTAAGCCTACCAAGCTCTTTTGGAAGGCAGGCAAGCATGTCCTGAGGTATCTCAGGGGCACATATGAGTATGGCTTATGGTACAAAAAGATGAATGAGGTGAAGTTGCATAGCTTCACGAATGCAGATTGGGCAGGCAGCCCAACAGACAGAAAGAGCACATCGGGAGGGGATTTCAGTATTGGATCTACAACAGTTTCTTGGTACAATAGGAAACAAATATCTGTGGCACTTAGTTCAGTGGAAGCATAATACATGGCAGAAAGTCAAGCTGCATGTGAGGCTATCTAGATGAGGAAGAGCCTGGTCAGTTTGTTCGGTTCACATTTAGATCCTACAGTGATACATTCTGATAATTAGAGTTGCATTAAACTCTCGATTAATCCTTTGTTTCATGATAGATCTAAACATATTGATATCCAGTATCATCATATTAGAGATTGTGTGCAGCAAAAGATCATGTTGCTTCAGTACATTCCTACAGAAGATCAGGATGCAGATATTCTGACAAAGACGCTCAGCAGGAGAAAATTTGAATACCATAGAGGCAGGATCAGGGTGAAGGATAATCCCTATCTTGTTGATAGGGATTTTTGAGATTCAACAAGATGATGAAGCTTAGTGAAAATTAGTCACCTTCACTAAGTGGGCCTGCAGGCTATTTTTAGGTGTAAGTTGATTTTTAGACTATGTCTATTTTTAGATATGGTGATCATATTTCAGAAGTTGCACGATGCTATTTGTGGATGGTTGGTCAAGTTGAAAAAATATATGAAATTCTATTTTTAGAATATTGGGCGAAGTCTATTTATAGATCGTCGATATAAAAATAGATGCATGTCGATTATTATTAGATCTTAATAATAATCAGACAATAAACATCAACTTATTCTCTTGGAGCACTTTATTTCAGTAAACAGATTTGGAAAATTAGTGGGCTGAAGGAATTACACAATTCCTAGGGTTTACTGGTGGTTCATGCATGGAGGACTCAGTTAGAACTAAAGTGGAAAAGTTATGACAGAGTTGGAAGAGTAGTTCATGGAGTTGTTATTCAGTTTAACTCAGTTAAGTGAGTTAAACTTAGTTGAGCTAGTTGTATCTAGTCTAACTGAATGATACACTAATGAGAGTGGAGTGAATTAATTAGTTAATTAGTTCAAAAATAATAACTCATTAATCAACTGAACAAATACATCAGTCAACTACAGTGCATATCAGTTCCAGTGGAGGCCCAATGGAGAGATAGGTGAAAGGGTGAGATGGACTATCTGTTGTGACTATAGTGATGCATTGATTGCATCACACACACATTGGAGTTTCCAATGAGGATTGCACAGTAAAGGCAAGGCCAATTCGAATTCATTCAAAGGTCTTCTTCAGCAGGGATTGTGCAGTGGAGGTAGGCTATCAGGTGGCAAGAAATCGTGCATGGATTTGCAGATTTCTTCATGTTAGTGTGTGACGATTGATTGTACTGAGAGCTTGATGTACCAAGCTTTGTATGAGATTTTTACATGATCTCCATGATACATAATATATGATAGTTGGGGTTTTTAGCTTCATGATTTCCCATTAAACAAATGTGTTATGTGTGATTATTTTTATTACTTCGTGTGTTTGCAATTGAGTTTAAATTTCCGCAAAAGATTAATAGTGGAAGGATTTTGTATTTAGCAAGAAGATAAATATTGTTAGATCAAGAGAATCTAGATATATACATGCATATGTTATATAAAATTTCTACAAACTCCGGTTTGAAGCTGTGGGTTAGGCTGACTGCGACGGTGGAGGTTTCATTTAAGTTTCCATGTGACAACATACGGGACCACTGGAAGTTATCTCATAGACTATGTTGAGGTTGTATTTTATGTTTTTTATGTGACCATATATGTCATAACCACTGGCGGGTTGGGACCGCCAGCGGTTCCAACCCCCAAACACATTTTCAACAAATAATAAATTAAACCCGCGACCTTAAAGGTTAAGTAATAACGTGTAGAGCGAGCAGTAAGAACGATCCATGCCTGGCAGGTGTTTCGGGGGTTGATTCCTGTGACCTCCAACAAAATTTTACTTTCCATTTCAGGCCCAAGTGGTGGCCTCAGGGATATCCACGTGGCAGCCTCTGATTGGCTCTCCCCACCATACCTTCAAATATAAAATGGACACTTGTCCTCCATTGATTGGCCTAGTGAAAAGGAATATTCTTTGAAATATTCTTTTTTGCTGATTGTACCTCCACCATGTTGATTGTGCATCCTAGTCAAACCTGGTCAAATTGTCACAAAATTTACTTGTTTGGCATTTCAATCAGAACACAATATCTTCCTCATACGACATCGGTTTTTCAAATTGTTCGTGGTGCCAGAATCAGAAAGACGAAATCTACGCAACCATCCTAGTTTCAACCCAATCCCGTAACTTTAAATTTTGAGAAAAATTTATGAACTCCTGATCACTAGCTCTGCTCTATTTATTCTATAGGGAAACTACCAAAAACTCCCTAGAAATTGGTGATTGAGTCCCCTGGACTCCAAGTAAACCAAGATTGAGTGCTCTCCTCTTTGAGTTTCTCGACTGCCTCTGGAATTCGAATTATTGGAGAGAATCTTTGGGATCCTTCAGCTACCTTTGAGGGTGTGTAATCCTCCTATAATTTCTCCTTGCTATCTCCTCCACATCTTTGTGATAAAATATTTATAAAAATGCTTAATAAATCATGATTTTCTGCAGTGAACCTTATATTAGGAACTCGGAGTATGTTAGCCTTAATCACCACCTATACTAGCATCATAAACCCAAATAATAATAAAAATGCAAGACAAAAGAGATATAAGAAGGAAAAAAGGTGACTATTAACCCCTCCAAATATGTATAATGATGGAGCTCATCATACAACCTGAAGGGAAACGGAGGGGGCCCTAAAGGAGGACCAAAAAAAACTAAAAAGAGGTGTTTTGGATGGATAAATAACAGATCTGAAATGGATCTAAAAGTACATGTTCAGATCTGAAAAAATGGCTGAAAACACTGAAATCTCAGAGGACCTGCTTCAGCTAAACTCCTCCTTAAAAGGTGGAAGTGTACTGAAGCCCTAAGGTGCTTGGTTCCTACTTCAACAAGTAAAACTAAGAAATTACAAGTTGAATATGGGTAGAGAGGGAGGTCAGATAACCGTGAACATTGGCCTAGAGAAACCTAGAAGAATCATAGAAAAAACACGCAAAAAGTACAGGTCACAATTTATGACCTGTTTTCTACTGAGGTCGCAGTTTTCAGGATGTTTTTTGTTACTTGAGTGGTAAGGTCGCAGTTTTTGGCCCAAAAAGTGCGACCTTCACTTCTGAATGTCTCAAGAGAAGGTTTCAGAAAAAGTGTCGTCTGTGTTGTGATTGATACCTCTTACCTGTGCAAAGTGCCCATAAACACATGGAAGTTGGAATCTCTCATGGAAGTTGGAATTTTTAATGTTTTAGGGTTTTAAAGGTTAAAAACAACATCAATAAATGCAAAATAAGAATTTGAAGTAAAACCCTAGGGGTTGAAGCAGCTGATCATGCAAGGATCTGAAAAACGACAACGGTCGTAATTATAAACCCTTGTGGAGTCGCTAGTTGTTAGTGTGAATTCTAATCACAAGCGTACGAAAAAATCTCACTTTAGTTGTGCATAAAAAACATCCCTAACATCAAATATGGTTGTCAGTTTCCTTAGATCTACAGTTAGTGACCAGAATAAATGCTACATAAATCCATATCTATGTAGTTAAAGACATTAAACAACAAATAATAAGCAAGAGTTGCTTCATGCATCTAATGGACCAGATAAGAATTTTTAAAGAATTTTTTATGTATTATGACATCTGGGAAGCATAGAAATATGTTATCAATCCCCCTCAATGGGATGGATTCTTGTATGTCCTCTGTGCTTCAGATCTAAGATCTCTCTCTCTCTCTTGATGGTGTAAAAAACCCAAACAAAATGGAACTCAAAGGGAGCTCACAAGAAAAAAGTAGAAAAATATGACAATGATGGGAGGATCAAAGTCAGATCAAAAGTATAGATCAAGAGTGATCGCTAGGCAACAAAGGTAGTGAATGAATGGAAAACCCCTTCTATTTATAACAAAATATTGAGTTAGTCTAGATATTGGTGCATAATTAAAATATTATTAACCAAATCTAGATCCAACTTTTATGGAATTTTTTATTATTTTTGTTGGAGGGAAAAAGAATTTTATTTTGGTCAAATCCCTTATTTAGAAATAATAAATAAATAAATGATTTATTTATTATTTTAAGAATGTGGTCATGTAATAATTAAATAAATAGTGATTTATTCAATTATTTATAAATTATTTAGTCAAATTTAACAAGGAATATTATTTAAATAATATTTTAAATAATTATTCATAGAAAATAATAAGATAAATAATGATTTATCTAATTAATTTTCCTATTTTAGGTTAAATATGACCAGGAATATTAATTAAACAGTGGTTTAATTAATTATCCCTTGAGGAAAATCAAAGAAATAAGAATTTATTCAATTATTCCTCATGGGGTTTCCTCTTTAGACCATAAATAACTTAATAAATTATAGGTTATTAAGTTATTTTTCATAGTGAAATAAATTTTACTATGGTAAAATTGGTCTTACATGGTGTACTTTAGTCCATCTAATACTAACAAGTTAGATGACCAAAAATTGGTGTAACACCAATTGTAAAAACTTTGTTCATAAGGTACATAAATCGCATATGACATAACAAACATATATGATCACCTTCCCAAGAACAAAAAACTTTGTAACATCCTAACTTGAGGATGTTGGGAATTACAATTATCGTTACATTGATGCCCGCATGTGTTAGTCAACGATTGTATCACGAGAGATAAGGATCCACAAGAGGTAGTTAGTCCATGTCATGAAACACACGCAGAGTGTTGGTTTATCCAATGTTCAACAATCTCCCCATAATGCGAGTTCTATGTGTATCGAACTCATGACCTAGGCTTTAATACCACTTGTTGGGAATCACGATTGCCATTAGACCAAAACCCGCAGGTGTTAGTTAATTAATATAAAACCATGATGTCATTAATGAACTCTTCGAATGTCTTAACTACTATTTTTAAAAACATAGCATGGCATTCTTTATTCCAAAAGACATCATGTATTGTATGCAAATTAATTAAATCTAGTTACAAAGATGGTCTTCTCGTATGATTATTTCACTATGAGGACTTGATTATACCCAAAGAGTCCACTAGGAGTAGCATTCAGGTACTACTACTTCATTTATGATTTCATCTACGAAAGGAGTTGGAAAAGAATTAATGGGTGTTACTTTAGAAAACCCCATAAATTCTACACAAATGCTCAAACTCTTCAGATAATTTCTTACATTGGACCACCATAGGCCTAGCTCATTTTGTATTTTTTGATGGGATTATAAATGCATGTTAAGTGTATTCCTAGTTATCTATTAGATTATTTATTTATATTTTTTTTCAATCTTATAAGGTATTTTCAACTATGGACTATGGCAGTTACACATAAATATATAGACCCTAACCCTTTTGAGGAACAGATCAGGAGAGAGGATAAACCAAGAGAAAACATCTCCACTATCTGGAGAGAAATTCTAGCCTATTTTTCCTTAATTGGAAATGGCCTAGTGTGGTACATGGGAAATGATGAGAAAATAAGTATTGGCGTTGATCCATGTTCAGAAAGTGCTACTAGTCATATCCTTCCCCAAAACTTAATAATATCCCTTCGGGATAGAGGATGCTCTAGGATTTCCCATATTACAAATATGGAAAACACCAAAATTTGGTGACAAGGCTGTAAAATTGTCAAGGAGCTCAAAATAGAGGAGAAATATACATAGGCTTAGAATGTTTACGTGAATGCATTGACTAATAGCCACATTAGAATTACTGATTAAGAGGATGAGTTAGCATAAAATATATATTTTTTTTTCCACACCCCCATGATTAGATATATTTCTTTAAGTGTCGACAAAGCCCTTGTAGAACAAAAATGGTGGTGGAGAGAAATTTGGAAATCTAAGTGCCCTTCAGAAGCTAAAATTTTCACATGTGGTGCATAATGGAAAACAAGGTCTCAACCTGGGACACACTATAGAAACATTGCCATGGGGCCTAGGTGGTTTTCTCTTTCAAAGCTGATGAAGAACACATCAAGCATCTATTTATGCCATGTCCCTTCTTCAAACAGATCTAGAAGGTATGTAAAATATCCATTAAATACAATCAAATATGGGAAAGGGAAGATCTAGAGACAACTTTTAGAAGTTAGTAGACTAAGCCTTCTACTTGTCCTTACTAAGCCCTGTCACTCATCCTCTATTGGGGCATCTAGCTGGCACACACCAACAGCATTTTTCAACGCAAAATATTTGTTCCAAACTTTATTGCTACTAAAGTAATGGAAATTATGGCCCATTATCCTCAGGAAAAATACACTCGCCCTCCCAGGTTCATTGTGAATGAATCCCCAGACACCTCAAAACCATGGCCATGTTTAAACAAGGCCTCTATTGACTTTTCAACCCGGTGTGGTGGAAAGGGTTGTCCTCTTCCTCTCCCAAACTCACTCTTTTCATGCTAAAATGGGATTTGTCCCAGGAATCGATAATATGGTAGAATTCATTGACATGCAATAATTTAATTGTTTTTTTCCAGTGAAAAATGATGCTCACAAATTAAAATCTATGGTGACTTTATGTTGGTTGTAAATTGGTTGAAAAAAACTCATATATGCAGGAATCTACTCTTATATCATATATTAGAATATATTTGGTGACTCATGGACTCATTTACTTTCTTTTTGTGCTCTCAAATATATAATGAACCCAATGACATGGTAGACATACTATCAAAAGAGGGACAAGTCACGGATAAGGATATTTGGCATATTTGTGAGCAATAAGGGGATATTGCATATGAATTTTATCACCAACCTTTCATTGAATAGGTTGGTTAGACTTAATCAATTTGTTGTCTCTTTTCATTTATTTGCTTAATTTTTGGCTATAGGCACAATTTTATGTAGCACCTCTCTTCTCAACTAGGGCTCATTTATACATGTATCTAGTTTGTTTAGAGACACTAAAAACACTCTTCAGTTTTTTCTTTTTCTTTTAATTTTATATGTATGATTAAATAGGAAATCTATATTCATGTTGTAATAGGATTGTTATATGTATGATGTAGCATGCACTTTTACACAGTTTTCCTCTTTGTGTTTTTTTTAAGTATATGAATTATTGTTACCTGTAACGGCATGAAAAAACTTAAATTCCGGATAAAGCTTGGCAACAATCTTGAAATGCATGTGAAAAATGTAAATTTTCTATATTTTCTATTGAAAGAATGACAAATTATGCCTTTTTTTACTTTGGGAAAAGAAAAAGAAAACGTGTGAGGTAATTTCTTAATTGGCATTGCTCTTGGGGTTAGTTCCATTTTCATGTCCCCCATTTCTTCAACTAAACCTTTTAGGCATTTATAGTCTACTGCAAATACATATCGATATTCCTTCATCAATAATTTGACTATATCTTTTGTTTGTTTCTTTGACTAGTAATTTCCTAGTCCGTTTTGTCCTTTCATCATTATAATATCGACGTCCACTATCTTGATATCAACATCCATCTATTTAAGAGCTTTGATTTCATATTTTTTAATCACTCTTTTATCTTAATGTAGGATGTAAGTAATTCATTCACGTATTCTTCTACCTTTGTTTCTTTCTCTTTCTTATTTATTTTGCAAATAGATTTTATTAATCTTATATCTCTTTGCTTCATTTCCGTCTAGAACTCTTAGTCACAAAAACTTGAGTTTCCATTTCCAGCATATTTATCATAAACATGTCATTATTTTGATTAATTAGCATTATCCTATTACAAATTAATGTCAACCTTACTCTACCCTTCGACTTGACTTTAGGTTCCTTACTATGTCTAATTGGTTATTTGATGAAATCTCTAATTTTTGAAATATTGTTATGTAGGTACGAAGGAGATATTTTTAGTAGTTTTCTTTTAGTTCAATCTAGCTCCATGTTTCACTCTATTTTTCCTCCATCTTGAACTATTTATAAGGCATGTCCTCTAATGTACTTGGGAACATCTGTGGCCAAACTATTTCATCCTAGTATCCAATTCTTCTCCATTATTTCTCACACTCTTCAATATGGTTTTCTACTTGAAACCTTGGGTTGAAATTCTTAGTTTATTCTACTTTTATCAATTTCTTGTGACTGTTTTGGTCTTTATATAAATAAATATGAGGTTGATATCCAAATTTGTTATTGATGAGATTAGGTACTCCATCAACATGCAACCTATCATGTGAAGGTCTTGACTAAGCTCTAGAGTTAATCATAGTCTCCTACATTCATATACTTCTATTCCAAATGCATTGTAGGGCATTATTTGTCTTTGTTCTCAATATGGCAAAGCATGGCAATTATTTTTATATAAGGATTAGGCTTGGGCATTATGTAATTTTTGTCTCAAATACTAGTGTTTCCTTACATAAAAATTAATTTCTTATGTTATATGTATTTTTTTTCTCTCTCAAAGGTGATTGGTCTAATCATTATTGTAAAACAATTTGTCATGCCATCTTTTAGGATAGCATCTATGTCCCAACATTCTCCAACTCTACAATTTTTTATCAACTAGTTTCAAAATGTTTCTAGGCCTCGCAAAGTGGGGTCTTCCCATTTTATCCAAGTGGTTTAGGAAATATGTTTAGTTGTGGTCCAAAGTTGAATACAACTTAGGGGATGTCATTTAATAGTCACAATATTCTCGAATACAAGGAGTTGAGAATCTACAAAAAAGGTCAATCAAATGAAAATACCTTAAATTACATTTTCCACAAACAAATATCAATCAATAATCACATTATTCTTGAATACAAGGAGTTGAATCAAAGTTACTAACTTTAAAAGAACCATGATTTCAAAATAAGAACTCTATCTTTAAAGACCCATATTTCTTTTTAAAAAACACAAAAGTCAACCCCTAAATTGAAAAGTGGTGCTACGAATAACACCCTTTTCTTGGTGGTTAAAAATTAGATTTTTCAACAATGACCCTAAAGCCTTATTATGTTATAACAAAAAACCTTAAAATCAACTCTCAAATTAAAAAATGGTGCTACTCATAACATCTTTTTTTTTAAGTTAAAAATACAAGTTGTTTGAAATCATGAACTTAACAACCAATATAATTACAATTAAAATCTTAAAATCAATAACATAATTGAAAAGATATATTATTAATAATAACTCTTTTTTTAAAACTTAAAATTACAATTTTTTAAAAGAAAATGGATAATAAATAAATAATAAAAGAAAAAAATCTAAATAAAGTAAAAAAATTAAACATAAATGAAAAATCATAATAATGGTAAAGAAGTTCACTCCTTGTCATTCTAATTTAAAATAAATAATAAATAAAAAACTAGGGGATATTTTTTATCTAAGATTCTAGGGATCATCTCTACCACCCTTTGGTATGCCCCATTAGTGTCTTACTCCTTTGTTATCATTACTTCTTTAAAATAGTTTCTATCTTAGGTTAGTAGCTTGAGTGATTGGGAGCACAATTTGTTCCCCCATATACATAGGCTTAATTCCAAGAGACATGTTTAGCCCATTTGGATAAGGCTCGAAGAGTAGGCGTCCAATGGGATAAAGTCCATACGATGGGGTCAAGATGTCTTGGCTCTTGCTAAGTCATAAGTTATTGGTATCTATGGCTTGTAAACTACTTTTTCTAAGTCATAAGATATTGGTGTATATATTTTGTGAGTTGTTGGACATATTCTTGAAGTCGCTCGAAAGTTTGATCATGGACCTTATCTATATTACTCCACAAATTTACATATTTATCACAAATTAAAAAAAATGGTTTCCATACTTTTTATTTAACAATATTTTTTTTTTAAATTTATATTATGTTTATTTTTATTTTCTAATTTGTATATAAAACAAGTTTTTTTAAAATTCATATTCATTTATTTTTGTTTTTTTTATAAATAAAAATAATTTTCTTTTTTGAAATTAATTATGGATTTTTCAATGATTTTTTTATTTATAATCTTCCAATTGCAAACAACCAAATTACCCACATAAATTTTGAGTTTATTGCATTTTTTTAATTGATTGCTTTTAAAATCATTGCATTAGTGATAAAAGCTCATCAGCTCCATGACTACCACATTGATGAAGTTGGAATTCATTCATGATTGTCATATTGATGAAGGTAGAGCTCATCTATAATCTCTTGGACAAGAGGTTAATGGTCTTTATGAATTTTTTTTTTTAAGTAATATCTTATCCTTCATGTTTTTTATCAATTTCTTTTCTATTTAATAATATATTTACGTTTTATGTTATTTATGAGGATCTTTGTTCAATTTCTTTTCTATTTAATAATATCTTTAGTTTTTATGTTATTTATGATGATCTTTGTTGTGATTATTTGTTAAAAAGTTGGGAAGTAATGATGAAGTGCATTTATGTTTATAATTGTTATATGTATTTGTCACATAATGGTTTAAGTTGAGAAGTATTGATGTAACGTATTGATGTTTATAATTGTTACATTTATTTTATCACATTCTGGTTTATGTTGAGTGATCATAAAGTTAAGTCTAAAATATCTATCTTTTTTCATCTTAGTTAGTGGTCTATACCAAAGTCTCCCATCACTATTCCTAAAGATTTGATATTGATCTACTTTAATATTCTTCATTATCAAGTTCACTTTTATGATATTTTCATTGTTTTTCATTATCAATTTCCCTTTTGCTATATATTTTTATTAGTGTGATATTTTCCTGAATATATATGAAATTTGGATTTAGAATTTTGATGCAAAATTTTTACTAAAAACAACTTACTTACAATAATCAGAAATATAATATACAAAATTTGAATCACTTAAATAAAACACACTAATTTATACTAATAAATTTATGAAAAGTACCATATAAAAAGCATGATTTAATTTTTTCCACATAATTATCTTCATACATAAAAGTTCACTCTACTTAAGGTCACGTAAAATTTTAAGAATGAAATTTATCTTAAAGATTAGAAACCTTGGCGAATCTTACTAATCCATAATATGCAAACTATAAAATGCTTGGTGATATTTTAATGATTTTATAGGCTCTATTAAATTTTGGCGACTTTTAAGGTAAAATATTTTTTTCTTATAAAATTTAGGCAAATAATTTTTAAGAAAAATAGAAATTACCAATTTTTTTTTTAAAAAGCATGAAAATTAACCCATTTACAAATATTAACCCTTAAAATTTTCTCCACTATTAAATTTTTAAATGAATTATAGCTAAAAAGGTTAAGGCAAAACAACCTCTAAATATAACAAATTCCTTGAACTAACCATACCTTTGTCTTTTAGCAATATCCTTATTATAATTCTTTAATTATTATAATAATATTTTGAAATATAAAATTGAATGTGTGAAATCTCTCGTTTTGGTTCATTTGTGTTGGGGATTTCGATTCTCCCCTTCACGAATCCAACCTTATCCACCAGTTCATCATTACTCGTAGTGGAAGATGATCGCGATTCATCTGCGTCCAATTTTCTTTTTGAGATAAAAAAAAAAACAAAATGCACGGAACGTACGTACATTTGAGTGTGGTGGTGGGACGCACGTGTCAAACGGTACATCTTAGTGGGAAAGGTGGGATCACACGTGTCAAATGGCACTCAATGCATGCAGTGCGCTGGCCCATTCAACGACGTGGGAGGCAAATGGCCGTTGAGATGTGAGCCACCCGCTCGAATTCAAAAATATATTACCAGGGGGAGTTTTGAATGAAGAGTTTGACATTTAATCTTTTTAAAAGTCATACACTTATCTTCTAGGGTACGGTGTGCCCACATGTCTATACAAACATTTTGGACCTTCCCCTCAGACAAAATTTTATGGATGCCCAATCAAGCTAGAGACACCAAAAATTATAGATGCATGTCATGGTGAGAGATATTTTCCTTAATGGGCCAGGGTCCTAAGAGGTTCAAAAGAGCAAATGATGTCGATGTTGTGATCGAGGATGTCCACCATTGGTGGAATCTGGAATTTGGTAGAAAAAACTTACTCATTGGAGGATGCCCACCATGAGTGGAATTTGTATTTGATTGAAACCTCTCTTGAGGAAGATACCCCAATGTTGGAATCTTTTGGAAATTGATAAAGAAATCCCTTCATGGGATTTATTAAAAAAGGCTATGTGCCAAAATTGCTATCATTCATCCAGTTGTATGAGAATAATGTCACACCTAGATTGAGTGGGGCTATGATGTTTCCCCTCCGTGGAATCTCAATCTCCTAATCAAAATGGGTAAACCTAAGCTCCTCGATGTGAGACACAAAATCTGGATGAGTAAAGGAACATGTGATGAGTGGAATCCAGCTACTAATATGTCTCTTCCGCTGGGTGTAAAGCGATTTATATTGAGATGCTTGGATCCCTTTAATCATTGGGATTTTAACAATGTTGTAATGTGACTGAAAATAACATGAAGCATTGTACAAAATCCAAAATCCATGTTTTAATTTTATGATATGTTTATTTTAAAAAATACATTGTTTTCACCGTTTATAATTGGTTAAGCCATTCAACAATCCTAACTTATAAAACTTTAAAAAGCTTACATCCATCTATTTCTTCACAATTTCATTGACTTCGTTTTTCAACACCCACCATGAAAGGGGGCATTCATAAAAATGCAAAAGGAGTTTGCTTCTGTCAAAAAATAACTTACTAAATTGAAAGTGGAAATTTCAAAGAAAGTGATGATCATAATGCATGCATTTACATTCTTCTTAAATGTAATAAGCTATTTATAGAGTTCCTCCATAAACATATTTTCCATTTAGTTGTTTTTACATATATATCGTGAGGTGATATTGTTTGGGTTTTGTACGGTGTATTAAGAGTGGTTGTGGGTATAGTGTTCGGGGCATATACTTATGATATTATGTTTTAGACTGATATGAAAGAGTTTCTATCGTTTTTCTTGACATGATGTGCTCCACTCTTGGTGTGGTACTCATTCAAATCACTGGCCTTTTTCTCTGTGTGATTTACATCTTATACCATATGCTTATTACGACTATGTGACTACCCTAGTCGTAAACGTTAATGTGTATTATGTGAGGGCATGTTGAATCGGGAGAACCCTACATATGCAAAGACCCTGAGGAGGTTTTTTGTGGATCTTATATCTCACATCTATGGAAGGAATTTAGTTCTTTATTCATTTTCAACAGGCCTTTCAAGGATTTTCACATTTGATGTTGTCGTAGAAGGTGGAAGTGTATGTGATGTTGGTGTTGTTTATTTTGGGTGCTTTATACATCTCACATATTTCATCTATGGTGTTATCACCCTAGTTTTGATCTTGGATGGCCTGTGTTGTGAATAAATGAGTTACAAATGTGACGTTGTAGGTGATCAGAAAATTTTAAATTTTCCAGTGATGCAGTTTCGATCCTGGATGGCGCGTATTGTGGATGACTGAGTTACAGAGGTGACGTTTTAGGGGATCTAAAAAATTTAAATTTTCCAGTGACTCTCTTTATTTTTTTCCAGAACTGTTTAGTTTTGGTTGGTGAGTCTTTATTGCTTTCTAGCGAACCTTATATTTTCATGTCAGTAGATCGGAAGGGAATTTTTTATATATTTCAAGACACTTCCATTTCGGGACGACGACGTACTACTCCGAACATATTTGCTCGAGGTGTATTGTGCATGAATATTCTAGTCTTTAGGCCAATTACACAAGATCTAGGTGGATGACACCTTACCTCCTTGCCCTTATGACAGCTTTGGAAGGGGTGATTTTTTGTTGATCCCCACGGTCATATGGCCAGTGGGGGATCCATTTGTCAGTTTTGGTGGATCGACATACCATCAGCGGGATCGTGTCCCCTGACACTCCCCCGAGTCATCATTTACTATTCATCTTTGTGCGGTGGATGTGCATTTCCTTTTTAATTGTTTTCACTAATATTTCTCTTTTGTTGCCTAGGAATATGGAACAAACCTTAGACATGTTGGACACGGATATAACATAAAAAGAAACCTTTATTCATGCCACCCTGGATATTGAGTGGGATTATCCACAATGTACACATGCCACGAATGGAGTGACTCATCCTTTACCTCAATGGTATACGTTGCTCTCTGATCATAGGCCACATGTTCCCCCATCGTCTGATTAGGACACTTTGCTACAAAAAATACCCACACATATTTCAAGTCAGAAAAGGCATAAAAACAAAAATGTCAAAATTTCTTCTGAGACTAAACTCCTAAGTTTTTGCCATGACGTTTTATGGGACCATGTGGTAATTTTAAAAAATAAGGCTCTCGTTAGGCGATGGGTGTTTGTTGGTGCAAGAGATATGGACATAGTGGATTGGGTATCTACACAATGGTCACCTATTTTTGGATATAATCCAAAGGTGAGAAAATTGATGAACTCATGCTATAGCTTCCATTTTTTACATAAGGGTGACTCCTGCTAGATATTGAAGACCCATTGGGTTCGAGGCCACAATTTTCTTCAGTTGAGCAGATGGTATGTTGGGATTTAACCCCCTCCTGGACACATTGAGGAATAACCTGGTTTGGGTCAAACTCCTTGGTTTTCCACTAGAGTTCTAGACCCTCCAAGCAATGATGAAGATCGGGAACACAATCGGTCATTTCGTCAATATGGATCCTCATACTGTGGGTGCTCGGGACAAATAGGTTGTATGGATATTGGTTGAGGTAAATTCTGTAGGGGTCATTAGGAAATTTTTGAGGTCTAAAATGGGCCTCTTGAGGAAATTATAAAATAATAGTGGAAATAATAAAACAAGATTATATTACATCATCAAATTTTAGGGGGAAAAAAGAAAAAAATATTTTTTCAATTAGTATTTTCAACATATCTCCCTATGGATTTACTCCAATTGTGAGTGGAAACACTCGTTGGATGCATAATTTGATTCCTCATCCAATGAGTACCCATGTTGCATACTTTCGATCGACCCTATGACACTAAAAATGAGAAATACATGAAAAACGTGATTGCAATAACTTTTTTTCATGTATTTCTCATTTTTCATGTAGCAGAGTCTATCAAAAGTATGAAACATGGGTACTCCTTGGATGAGGAGTTAAATGTTTCATCCAACGAGTACTCCCGCTCGAAATTTGAGTAAAACCTTTGGGAGATAAGTTGAAAATACAAGTTGAAAAATTAGATTTATTATTTTATTATTTTTTAATCTTTTTACTTTTTTACTCCAAAAATGGTGAATCATCTCCCATGGTTGACATCATCATCTTTAATCCTATTGGTTCTTTTAAATTTTATTTTGGTTCTACATTTTTCTTAGGAGGCCCATTTTAGACCTCAAAATTCCCCTAATTCCTTCTTGATAACATCAACTTGGTTTGGGACTCAATTCAGATTCGGTAAAGGCTGGATTACTGGGGCATCCCTTTCAGATGCCTTCTATGTCACCATACGGGACACCTTCTAGAGAAATGTCTATGAAGATTTTATAGATCGAATGGAGCTCATATGAGCAGGCAAAGAACGAAACCTGGCAATAGATCTTCGTCTAAGCATGTGCACTTCCAAGTTGGAAAAGGTACTATTGTTTCTTATAAGGATCTGTTGGTTCCCCCGTGTTTGTGACGTTTGGCAAATCAAGAGACAAGAGCAACATCGAACCAATCTTTAGAGTTCCAGGATCTAGTCCTCCTGTTCTCGAGAGGGGATCTCTCAAATATTTGTTTACAAAGGTTTATCTTGTTTGCTTTGGTTATGGAATTTTAGACTAGTTATTACGTGCAGGGCATGTTTGTTTGGTTGGGTTGAGTTGATACGTAAGAATATGAGAAAGGTCTAGAGAAAGATAGACGAAAGAGGAAATATCCAGGTTCATTGGGAAATGGAGTCAAAATAAGATCATGACAAACTCTTCAAGGGATATGGGATATCAAAAGGGCAAATCTAACTTGGCTACGGATCCTTTGTTTTGGAATGAGATGGACATTAATGATTTGGGAAAAAAGAAATTTAATTCTCAACAAAGGGAACTTGAGAAACATAACTTATCAATAAAGAGATATTTGATAGACAGGGACTAACCATAAATTCTACAAACATTCTTTAAGAAAATAATGATTTCAAGACAACTTCTAAAATGAAATCTAAGATTCAGGGGAACACCCTATTTCCTCAAAGATCTTATTTTAAAGGATTTAGAAAACATAAAAGATTCCTTTGATAATTGCATTCATAGAAGAGGGAACACCTAAATAACATCGTGTGTTTGCAACTATAAAGACCTTCAAAACAACTTTTTAGCGAGGGGCAAAGGGTAAGATCAAAAAGCCGACCTCTTTGGTTAACTTAAGACA
Organism: Pinus albicaulis; assembly: GCA_034641835.2. Classification (NCBI taxonomy): domain Eukaryota; kingdom Viridiplantae; phylum Streptophyta; class Pinopsida; order Pinales; family Pinaceae; genus Pinus; species Pinus albicaulis. Next base: position 849,652,680 of record CM076579.1, read on the forward strand.
ATGGTACTTTGAAGGGAGATTTCAATAACTTTTCAAGTGATGGCGATGAGCGAGGAGAACCATAACATGCTCGAAACCAACTATTTGAGCTATCAAGGAAATAAACGAGCATGAAGACTAAAGAGAAAGGTTTAAAGCCTCTAAAATACTTGGCAGAAGAAAACATAAAAAGCATTGAAGAGGTGAACGAGGTCTAAGGTGCTTCCGAAGTCATTTTCTTAGCCTAAAACTTTCGACCCTCTCGTAGTAAGAAATTATGGAACATAATGAAAACAAGGGAAAAAAAACATTTGCACGGTTGAGCACTTCACCAACAACCAAGCTCATGGATCCAATGATGAGGCCTTCTCAGGGAGCAGACATGCAACGACATCATCAAGACATCCAAGACTCCAAATTATTTTTCAACTTCAACGGACTTGTATATTTATTTAGAGAGTTTCAATATTACAACTTGTGATCAAAAAACGGCAACTAAACTTCTCATCTTGTTCTGAAGTACTTATAGGAAAGATGAGGAGGTGAGAACTAACAAAAAATATCTCGTGAACCATTAATCGTGATTAAATGACTTCTCGGCCTTTTGAGGGGGTTCGATGGAGAAGTGTACAGGGTGGATCAACGTATTAACGTTTTTACAGTTAATATCAAAGCTCGGTGGGAGCTTTATTTGACTTTCGAGGCCCCTATACTACTGTGCGGAGCAACTGCGCAACTATTTTCTATTACACTCCTTTGGCAGAAATTAACTTCTTTGCATGACGTGAGGGCGAGATATTTCTGAATCAATAACTTCGGGCCCTCGGTTTTGAATGGTTTGAGGTGGCAGTGGCTCTTTGTAATAGTCGAGGAATCAATTCGCCTGGGTTGAAGCGGTGGAAACCTTTTCCCGTACGATAAAACACTTTAGGTTTTTCCTTTAAAGCCGTGTTTTTAGATTGGGGATTAGGCTTTTGATAAGCTGTCTTAGCCGTAATCCCCATAAAACAGTCTTCAATCTTCATCTGTTGTGCTCGTCTTCAAAAGCTGATACTCTCACGCGTGTTTGAATTAAAACAGTGTCTTGTCAACGCATCTTGAACCCCGCCTTGGGCTTTACTGACATCAATACTCATAGAGTACTAATGAAACATGGAATAGAGCCCCGTGGATGGCTTCTCTGTAATGAAACGAGGGCATGAGAATCGTCATTCAGTACCCTTGGCATTTCTTCGTTATACAATGGAAAACCATTTAGAACACACACTGCATCAAACACAAAACAATTAAGAAATCTGCTGAAAAAATAGGTTTAAAGCGTCTGCGAGATAGCGGGAGGAGAGTAGCGAGTCGAGATAAAAATAGCTAACGGTGGAGATCGGCGAAAAACGAGGAAAAATGAGAGCGGGGAGAAGAAATAAGGTGGGGTGGTTTTGGACCCAAAGTCACGATCTCGGACACGTGGATGGTCTCCGATCTAATCGGAGGATCTCAATCGGGGTGCGGCAAGCAAGTGCATGCGATGTAAATTTCCAATGCGATTACCGGCGGCCGGGTGATCTACGAATCAGATGCGACGGCTGGGAAGGCTGAATCGGAGGGTTTTTTTGAAAGCGGGGGCAAGACTTGTGATCGGAGGGAATAAGGACCGTTGGATCTTCGGGAGGATGGACGACTTCAGATTGGATCGGGGGATCGAGCAATCGGGAGTGCGACAAAAATGCATGCGATTTGAAACTTGCGATTAGAAACTTGCGATTGAGCGCTCGTCATTCGAGCTCCTCGGGGAGATGGAGCGGCCCGAATTTAATCGGAGGATCACGATCGGGGAGGGTAGAAAAGGGGATGCGATTGAAACGCAGCCAGAATGCGATTGAGCGCTGTCCGTCGATCATCGGGGGAGATGGACGGCCCAGATTTAATCGGAGGATCGCAATCGGGGAGGTCACACAACAACATGCGATTGAAACTTTGCGATTAGAAACTTTGATTGACGTGGCGCCGTTGATCCGAGGACCGGATCAACGAGCGAGAATGGAACGGAGGGATCGCAATAGGAGAGTCGCAGAGATGGGCATGCGATTGCGCAAATAGGAAAAAGTTGCGATGCGATTGTGCGCGGACCGTTGGATCGAAGGACTGAGATCAACAGGGTCGGGATTGCTTCGACCTACACATCGTGGAAAAACATTTAAACATATGAAAACCAAAGTTTTTTCAATTAAAACAAGTTATAATGGATCGGGCGGAAAATATATAAGTAAAGGAAAAAAAGGCGCCCGATTGCGGGGGCCGGTGGTTTTTCACGGAATGTAGCACGCGGAGTATAAAGACAGGGCAAAGATCCCGTGCAATCGGGACATTGAGCACGGGCTTTCCGATCAACCCATTTGTGTTATTTCCGATTACTGAGAGTGCTTAGCAAAAGCTTTGGCGTTTGGTTTTTAACGTATGGGCATGTGGGGGAAGTGGTTTAGGACTTAGCCCAAGGGGCTTAGGTCCATAGCAATAAAACTTTGTTTTTTATGAAAAAATTTCAAGGTTTTAAATGGATTTGAGGGGTTTCAATCACTGACTCAAAAAGAAGTTTTAAACCATGTCGAGAAGATTTTCACGGATGGAGGGAGAAACTTATGAAAAGTAGAGGAATAATATGGAGAAAAAAGGGGAATAAAATGATGGTTTCTTCGGTAGTTTGTTATATGAAATCGGAAGAATTTTACGAGTATAAAATGGGACAACAAATGAGGATTTGGGACAGAGGCATGAGGCCTTAAAGAGACTTCAAGAGCTAACAATTTTTAGTGATAAAATTTGTTCCTTGGAGGCTCAAAAAAGATCTTAGCCACCTTTTGGTATAACAAAATATTATAGGTGGCTATGATGGCTCCACTTGGGGGATGGTGCCTTCTTGAAGGCATCAGGGAATTGAACTTGATTTCTCAGGGAGGCTAGTGAGTTGCCTCATCCCATTGAGGCTGTCCTCACATGATGAATAATCTTCTCTAAAAACATATTTGGCAACCATGAAAACAATGGACCTTTATCAACAAGCTTGCTACCTGCCCAATCCTCTGTATCTAGCATTTTTTCTTCATCGAGTGCACTTGGATTGGCAAACTCTATTCACAACATTTTATTCTTTTGAAAGCGATAAATCTAATCTATTTCTACTCCTTATTTCTCACTGAACTCGGTTTAAACAGATTGAGCTACAGATATTTCTCTACCTAGTCTACTGTCTGTTGGGATTAAACAGATTCAACAAACTTTCATTCTCTAAATTCTACAACAGAAATTTAAAAATAGTCAAGTCAAGATTGAGTTTGTTTGACTTGCTATGATCTATGGCATAAGAACAAGCTCGCACATAGATTATTATTTGCAGAAAATTAAATCAAAATGGAAGGCTTAAGATCTGAAAGTTTCTCATTATGGCCTTCTCTTTTCTTTCATGACTACGTTTTTAATTTTGTTTTTGGTCGTCTCTTTCTTGATATCTGATTGCGATTTTGGGCAAATTAGAACTAGTTTTTCTCTTTTATGACTTTCAGTAAAAAATAAAACAGTTTTGAGTCATCTCTCCTTTGGAAACTTTGGTTGAGATTTTGAACATGTTTGAACCTTTAATTTCTATCCTAATCTATCTAGCGATAAGCCAAGATTGAGCAGATTTGGCAAATCGAATTCACTATCCCTATCAGTGAGAAAAAATTTAAAGCTAATTTAGTCAGGAATTAAATTGTTTGACTAATTAGAAGTGTGTTTTTTCAGGAGTGGCATTTGGGCTTGCACACTTTTCGATTTATTTCTTTTTTGGTATGGGGCTATACCTTTCTTGCTTTTGAAACAATTTGCCCTCTTTTCCATTCTTTCTTTGTTTTTGTATTTTTGAATTCTTGATTTTTCTCCAAAGCGAAAAAAAAACAACTAACTACATGCTTAGAGCGAGCTTTATTGACATTCCTATCTAACTCTATTCTAAACATGGAGTATTTACATATTCATATGATACAAAAGTGCCAATGCGGGTAGTACCGAGTAATGTCAAGAAGAAGTAGTAACTTTGGTACGCTTGTCGGGAGGTATCCATAGAACATATTGAGGTTAACCTTCAATGTCAAGAGCTATCGCCGAAGGTGACGAGATTTTCATGTCTCGGCTCTTGCAAAGGGTCAATGCTTGATAATTTGAGCTGATCGGGATTTCCACACACTCTTCCATAGGATCAACAAAGAAAAGATGAAGATTCTCTTCCTTTTGATCCTCCACAATTGGTAGATCATCTACTTCTAAGACATCACTTTTGAAGACTATCTCTTTAGTATGTAGCTTGGAAGTATCATCATTTTTAACACCAAAAGTAGAAAATAGTGAAATATCTTCTTTCTTTGAATCTATGCTTGCTTCGATATAAATTTAGGCTCTTTAAATGACGGACTAATATCGGTGAAGGGAGAAGTTTCTTCTTGAGAAGATGATATATCCACAACGAGATAGTCTTCTATTTGTTTTTCTCTCCTTCATCTTCATCATCCTCGAGCTCGGAGGACTCATCATATTTAACAGTGTTGATCTTACGGTAGCCCTGGTATGCTTGTATTCAGTGGATTAATTTGTATGAAGAGGTTATTATATTCTTGAGCGGGAAGTATTTAAAGGTTTCCTCTTTTTCAATAGAAAGCTCCTTTTTGCTCAAAAATTTCTTTATTGCTCTTCTCTTCACCTTACGAGTTGAAAGGTTAGCTGATTTCCAATTATGTGAAAGCCATTAGTGATGGATTGAAACGGATGTTTTTTGGCTTTCAAGTGCGGTGATGGTGAAAATGATAACACCAATCAAATGCTTTGGTTGCCCTACGCATGAGTTAGTTTTTTTCTTGGAACTCATCATCATCATCATCGGGATGATCGAAATTCGGAAAATCATTCTGAATAAACAATTTTGTCGATCGAACATATTGGGTCATCGGTTGTTCGTTTAACTGTTCTACAAGTTTATTTTCTATTTCAAGACAACAACATTTAGTAGGAAAATGAGCGAGAAGTGTTTTGTTCTAATAAAGAATTGAGGGAGTGAGCATTGTTTATTTAATATCTGATCAATTTCTTCCTCTCGTAAAAAGAGAAGGAATTTTCTCTTTGTGGACGGATGAAGGACAACAGTCCTCTCCCTCTTGTGTTAAGTCTGGTTTTGAGGTGGATGTCTTCTTGAGCCTCTTCTAGGGGATTATTACTTGTGCTCGTAGGGGAATTTTTGAGGTCTCTCTTCTTTTTCTTTTGATCTATCTTAATTTCAACCAACACCTCATGATTTTCATAGCGCAGTCACTTCGACTATAAGGTTCTATGGGTTGTTTCAAGCATATTATGAAGATGCCATTGTCTTTTAATAATCTGAAATGATTCAGAAACATAAAGGAAGAAACCCGGTTGTATTGTCTCTTCTCCTTTTTAGATTTTGTCGGTTCAAAAAGGCTTATGTTTTCCTCAAGGCCTTTGCTTACTATGAGCTTTTGCAATCAAGTTATGAAGTTCTCTTAATGGCATAATACAAGAAATAGGTAGGCAATCGAGTTTCTGACAACCTTCTTCATTGCTCTCATTGTAATCTTGTTCATCATACCTATTTTGTAGTTTTTGGGTTTGCTCTTGATTCGAAAGGAGTATGGGATGCTCTAGATCATCAATATTTAAATTGGCCTCATGCCTTTTAAATCTTTTCCCAAGTATGTACATCATTTTCTCCATCATGATCAATAATTTTCCTTTATTAATTTGTCTATAATCTTTCTCATTGTCTAGGTCTTGTAATGGTTGAGTTTTGTATTTAAGGTCAACGTATCTTTTTAACCGATTCGAGTCTTCCTCGGTAGAGTCATTAGGTCTTTTGGGTTTGTGGAGTCGCCGGAGTGGAAGATTTTGAAAATTGTTGTCCACCAACAACATGATTGGGTTTGCTTAATGCATTCCCAAGGGAGTCTACAAGGGACTTTGGAAGGGTAATAGGCCTACCCGGAGGCCAGTGGAGTCACACTAGGTGGAATTTTTTTTAGTTTTTATAAAGAGATAGAATGTTTTATGGTTCCACCACCATATTTATTATGAAGCCAAACTTGAAATATTTTGGGCTTTTCTAGAGTTTATTTTGTTTTTATAGGTTAAGAGAGTGTTCTAGAGTCTGATTTTTGCACTTAGCTAAGGTGTTCAAACAAATCGAGTTGTCTCTTATGGCTTGGTAGCTGGTTCCTTCAAGGTTTGATAAGGATTTAAAAGGAATCCTAAGGATTACTTAGTTTGTCAACGATTCAAAAGAGTCCTATCATGATTGCCATTATGTTAGGCGATTGCTTGAAGAAAGTTACTTATGTTATCTTGGACCTAAAGTTGAAGGAAAGGTTTTGTAAACCTCTAATTCTCGACATGTCCCACCGTGATCGCCATTATGTTGGTTCCCGTGTTTTGACGGTTTGGAAAATCAAAAGACAAGGCAACACTCAGGAACCAATCTTTAGAGTTCCATGATCTAGTCCTCCCGTTTTCTCGGAGAGGGATCTCTCAAATATTTGTTTGCAAAGGTTTATCTTGTTTTCTTTGGTTATGGAATTTTTAGACTAGTTATTACGTGCGAGATGTTTGTTTGGTTGGGTTGAGTTGATACGAAACGGAATATGAAAGGTCTAGGAAAGATAGACAGAAGAGGAAATATCCAGGTTCATTGGGCAATGGAGTCAAAATAAGATCATGACAAACTCTTCAAGGGATATGGGATATCAAAGGGAAAAATCTAACTTGGCCACAAGGATCCTTTGTTTTGGAATGAGATGGACATTAATGATTTGGAAAAGAAATTTAATTCTCAACAAAGGGAACTTGAGAAACATAACTTATCAATAAAGAGATATTTGATAGGCGAGTGCTAACCATAAATTCTACAAACATTCTTTAAGCAAATAATGATTTCAACACAACTACTAAAAATGAAATCTAAGATTAGGGGAACACCCTATTTCCTCAAAGATCTTATTTTAAAGGATTTAGAAAACATAAAAGATTCACCGATAATTGCATTCATAGAAGAGGGAACACCTAAATAACATCCGTGTTTGCAACTATAAAGACCTTCAAAACAAGCTGTTTAAGCGCGAGGGGCAAAGGGTAAGATCAGAAACCGACCTCTTTGGTTAACTTAAGACAATGGTACTTCGAAGGGAGATTTCAATAACGACTTTCAAGTGATGCAGACAAAGCGGGGAGAACCATAACATCTTGAAACCAACTATTTGAGCTATCAAAAGGGAAATAAACGAGCATGAAGACTAAAGAGAAGGTTTAAAGCCTCTAAAATACTTAATGAGAAGAAAAACATAAAACGGTGAAGGGTGAACGTGGTCTAAGGTGCTTCCAGGGGAGTCATTTCTTAGCCTAAAAACTTTCGACCCTCTACGTAGTAGAGAAATTATGGAACATAATGAAAACAAGGGAAAAACATTTAACGATTCGGGAGCACTTCACCAGACGGACCCTAAGCTCATGGATCCAATGATAGAGCCTTCTCAGAGACAGGACATGCAACGGCATCATCAAGACATCCAAGACTCCAAATTATTTTCAACTTCGACAGAACTTGTATATTTATTTCGAGAGAGTTTCAATATTACAACTTGTGATCAACAGCAGAACCAAACTTCTCATATTATGCGGAAGTACTTATAGGAAGATGAGGAGGTGAGAACTAACAAAAAATATCTCGTGAACCATTAATACGGATTAAATAACTTCTCGGCCTCTTGAGGGGTTCGATGGAGAGGTGTACGAATGTGGATCAACTGTATTAATGTTTACAATTAATATCAAAGCTCGATGGGAGATTTATTTGACTTTGAGGGCCCTATACTCTTTTACGGAGCAACTCTGCGGCTATTTTCTATTACACTCCTTTGTGAGAATTAACTTCTTGGCGTATTTCGGAAGCGGATATTTCTGAATCAATAACTTCGGCCTCGGTTTTGAATGGTTTGAGGCGACAAGTGGCTCTTTGTAGTAGCCGAGGAATCAATTCGCCTCGGTTGAGAGCGGTGGAAACTTTTACGTACGATAAAACACTTTAGGTTTTCCTTTAAACCGTGTTTTTAGATTGGGGATTAGGCTTTTTGATAACTTGTCTTAGCCGTAATCCCCATAAAAAATGTCTTCAATCTTCAGTACTGGCTGTGCTCTGTCTTCAAAGCGATACTCTCTAATCGTGTTTGAATTAAAACAGTGTCTTGTCAACGTGCGAGACCCGCGCCTTGAGCTTTACTGGCATCAATACTCATAGAGTAGTAATGAAACATGGAATAGAGCCCCGTGGATGGCTTCTCTCGTAATGAAAGCTTGAGGGCATGAGAATCATCATTCCCGGCCCTTGGCATTTCTTCGTTATACAATGGAAAAACCATTTAGAACACCTTCATCGAAACACAAAACAATTAAGAAATCCCTGCGAAAAATAGAGTTTAAAACTGCTCGGATGGCGGGGAGGAGCGTAGCCGTCGGATAAAAAATATCTAACGGTGGATATCGGCGAAAAACAAGAAAATGAGAGCGGGGAGAAGAAATAAGGCGGGGTGGTTTTGGACCGTCCGAGTCTAGACACGTGGATCGGTCTGATCTAATCGGAGGATCTCAATCGGGGGAATAGCGAGCAAGTGCATGCGATGTAAAATTTCAATGCGATCTAGCGCCGGCGTTGATCTGAGACATCGGATCGGCGGCGAAGGTGAATCGGAGGGTTTTTGAAACGGGGCAAGACTTGTGATCGGAGGGAATAAGGACCGTTGGATCTTCGGGAGGATGGACGGCTCGGATTGGATCGGGGGATCGGCAATCGGGGAGTGCAGCACAAAACGCATGCGATTTGAAACTTGCGATTAGAAACTTGCGATCGAGCACTTGTCACGTCACGTCCTCGGGGAGATGGACGGCCCAGATTTAATCGGAGGATCACGATCGGGGAGGGCAGGGAAAAGGGGATGCGATTGAAAACGCAATGATGCGATTGAGCGCTGTCCGTCGATCATCGGGGAGATGGACGGCCGGATTTAATCGGAGGATCGCAATCAGGGAGGTCACACAACAACATGCGATTGAAACTTTGCGATTAGAAACTTGCGATTGAGCGCCGGCTGTTTGGGGACGGATCAACGGCGGGAAAGTGAATCGGAGGATCGCAATCGGGAGGTCGTAGAGATGGGCATACGATTGCGCAAATAGGAAAAAAGTTGCGATGCGATTGTGCGCTGGACTGCGTTGGATCGAAGGACTAGATCAACGGTCGGGATTGCTTCGACCTACGCAACGGCGGAAAAACCTTTAAACATATGAAAACCAAAGTTTTTGCAATTAAAACAAGTTATAATGGATCGGGTGGAAAATATATAAGTAAAGGGAAAAAAGGCGCCCGATTGCGGGGCCGGTGGTTTTTCACGGAATGTAATATGCTGGGGAGTATAAAGACAAGGGCCAATCGCATCAGACCAGTGAGCCTGGTCTTTTCCGATCGACCCATTTGTGTTATTTCCGATTGCGATTAGCGTAAAAAGCTTTGGCGTTTGGTTTTAACGTATGGGCATGTGGGGGAAGTGGTTTAGGGACTTAGCCCAAGGGGCTTAGGTCCATAGCAATAAAACTTTGTTTTTTTATGAAAAAATTTCAAGGTTTTAAATGGATTTGAGGTTTTGCTGACTCAAAAAAGAAGTTTTAAACCATGTCGGGGAAGATTTTCACGGATGGAGGGAGAAACTTATGAAAAAGTAGAGGAATAATATGGAGAAAAAAAGGGAAGAAAATGATGGTTTCTTCGACGGTTTGTTATATGAAATCGGCAGATTTTCACGAGTATAAAATGGGACGGCAAATGAGGATTTGGGGACAGTAGGCATGAGGCCTTAAAGAGACTTCAAGAGCTAACAATTTTTAGTGATAAAATTTGTTCCTTGGAGAGCTCAAAAAAGATCTTAGCCACCTTTGGTATAACAAAATATTATAGGTGGCTAACGAGATCCCTCTTTGTTTCAATACAATTATTTTTTCTTTGCACTCTTTCTCTCCTCCTCCTCGCTACCCCATTTCATGTTGGACTTGTCCAAGGATGTAATTTTCTCTTAACTTTGGTTTTCGTATTCCTCCATTTGATGGGGACTTACGGAGTTGGTCCTTCTATGCACTTAGTGATTCCCTCCCATTTGAGCTCTCTTGGGTCCTCATACCTCCCCCATTTAGAAATCCTTGAGATCCCAACGTATAAGGCTTTGAGGGGCCTTTTTTTCTCTCTGGATCTAGACCTTTCGATCTCGTCATCCTAAAATATTACACCTTTCCCCTTGCGATGGACGCCTCTTCAACCCTCCCTCCATAACTCGTGCCGACAACGACCTTGACTTTGCAATGTTGAATCTTGTGATAGACCTTTCCTCCCTTACCATACACAAAGGCAAGGGATTCCCTTCCTCTCACATCTTTAGTGCCCGAATTCACTGAAACATCAGCACGTCTTGCGAAAGGGAGTAAGGGTAGCAGAAATTTTCACGAGAAAATCGGCTAGAAGACCCCTTCTATTCAATGATTCGACTGATTTACAAGACATCCCTATCATTAACTCTCTTTAAACCAAGGCCTTTGAGAATTTTATCCCTATAAGTATTTTCCCTAATGAATATACTTTCTCTCAACATGTGTGGCTTGGAGAACTGTTGCCAAGCGAGATATCCCTTCAACACCTTTTTTTGTTTCTCTATCATCCTTTCATCATTCTCATTTAGGAGACGATGGATGACTTTGGGAAAACTATTTCATGTTTTTCATTCTATTTATCTGCATTGGTATATGGTTGTTTTTTATTCTTGCGGGATGTCGGGTGGCCTTGCCTCCTTATGGGACCCATATTGGCAAATGTGAAAGCCCATAAATGTTTTTGTTGGTATTATGCTTACATGTCATTTTAGTGGTATGGTTGAATGAATTCATCTGAAATTTATATTCTCCATACAATGGGAGGTAGTCCTTCTAGGACCGCGTGGAATATTCAAACATTCAGAAGATAGGGTCACTTATTATAGTTGGGGACTATAATGCCATTTTATCCTTGGAGGAGTGTTGGGGGTTTTTCGTGTAGTAGAGGTGACCCCTCTTGCTAGCGATTACTATCCCTATTCGAAGAAAACCATTTAGTAGAAATTTGTCATGTTCCTATCACACCTACATGGAACAATGGAAGAAGTGGAGTGTAGTACGTTGGTAAGAGTTTATAAAGATTTATGGTTCATGAGAATTTGATTGAAATATTTTGAAATTTGAGTTATTGGGTGGAAAATTCATTCATCTTAGAACAACGTACGATTGTGTTACAATTACAAATGAAATCGGTTCAAGGGTATACCTTTTTAAATTTTATAGAAATATGGCTTGAGGATGAATACTTTAAAAATATGGTTTTGAATTCTTAGAAATCATTTGTTTTACCATCTCTTAAAATTTAATTCTCTGAAGGTCCGAGGTTCGTATATGGGAGTGACAAAAAAAGAACAAAATGTACATGGAATTGAATTTTTTATTGAGGAAATCGGGATAGTTGGGGATAATTTGGTACATATGAAACATACTCTACGGATTATGGACCAAGCGAGAAAAAATCGGAAGAGAGGAAAAAGACATATACTTCAAATACAAGAATCTACTTGGAGATTAAAAAGTGAGGGCTTTATGGATCAGATAAGGGGACATAAATAAAAAATTCTTCCACCGTTTTGCACGCCACAGGGGAAAAAAATAAAAAATATTTGGCACATCGAGGGGATTGTTTGGAGCTATGTTTATTCCACTAAAGAGATGCGAGAGAGAAGTTGTACAATTCTTTCAGAAACACTTCAAAGCTAGAGGAGATGTAAATATTGAAGATCAACTTTGGGGGGCGGAGGAATATCCTTTTATGTTCAATCGTTTGAAACAAATGAAGCACTATATCGACCAATTTATATTGATGAAATAGTATCGGTGTTGAAGTCTTTTGCTAAATATAAATTTCCCGAGGGGCTTGGATGACTAGACGATGGATTTTTACATTTCTTCAGACCTCATGGGATAGGAGTTGTTGGATATAGTAGAGGAATCGAGGATCACGGGTCACATTTCGGGGTTCCATAAATAAAACTTTCATTGCACTCATCTCGAAGGTATAAAAATCCATCCTATTGTATAGAATTCACATCGATATCTTTGTGTAATATCACTTATGAGCTTATCTTAAAGATCATTACGAGAATGCATCAAAGGGGATTTTATCGGATCACATATCCAAGGAGAGAGTATGGTTTTCTCCATAATGGTCCAATACATGATGCTATTTTCATAGTGCAGAGTGTGCATAAACGCCATACATAACAACGAATTGGATGTAGTCTATTATGAAATTCGATCTACATATGGCATATGACTATGTGGACTTGTATTTCCTCAAGATAGTACTCCCGAAAATTGGGTTAGATATACAAAATGTGGAGTGGATCATGGCATGTAACAAGGGCATGGTTTGTTGTTATTATAAATGGATACCAATGGGTGACAAGGGACTAAGGAAGGGGGTGTTGACTCTCGCCCCATTCTTGTTATGGATGGCATTAGTCGGAAGAAACACGTGGAAATTTTTTTTGGGGAATTTTTGTGGTTTGAGAATAACACATGAGGTTAGTATTTCCCACTTTTTTTTCAATTATATTCTTACTTTCAAGATGATATCCAAGGTACATTCGATGATATTTACATAAAAATTTTCCATTGTTATGGCGATGCCTTGAAACTTCTTGAAAAATGGTAAAAAAATCCATCCTTTTTATTATCTAGTGGAGACCAATCGAGAGATAGATTATATCACTAGAATTTTTGGTGTGGGCACGAGGCCACTTAAGGAGGTATTTACTTATTTGGTATTTTGACTAAAGCCAAACAATTATAGATGCTGGGATTGGATGTGGTTGCTTGACAAATTTCCAAAAATAAAATTAAGTGTTGGAATCATTGTTGGTTTTCTCTTGGTGGTAGATATACTCGTCCAACTTGTTCTACATAAATTGTCAAGATACTAGGAACATTTGTTTTCACTTCCATCACATATTATTACTAATATTCATTCTATATTATCTCGATTTCTTATATTGTTTTGGCTCTAATATGGTTCATAATTTTCATTTGGTCAAATGGGAAACTATTTCTAGAACAAAGGAACTTCTGGAGATTGGGGTATGCGAACACCAAAATATTTGGATGGTCACCTGCTCTCAAAATCTCTATGGCGGGCTTTATTTGGTGCTAGTGATATGGGGGTAGATTATTAAGAAAAAATATCATAAGAGAAAGAGGCCTTCATTGGTTGGCTTTGAATTGGTGAGATTGGTGAAAAAGGAGGGTTCATACATTTTGGGTAAGCTTTCAAAATATCAAGCTTCCTGGTTTATGCATAGATTAAAATGGTCGTTTGGTATGGGTAATGAGATACTTATTGACCAGGGACCATATTATTGGTGTACGTAATGTGACACTAATCTAATTAAGGCATATTAGTAATCTTTAGCGCTAATTTTTTTCTCTCTATATTTTGAAAAAAATTACATGTGCTTAAGGATTCAAGTTCTCTTGCACGTTCCTGTGAGTCTCATGAGTCATTTTTATGTTAATTTTATGAACAATTTAAGATAAAACAAAGAGCTGAATAGAAACAATAAAAAAATATATTACAAGCACCATATGACACATCAACACGGGGATTTGATGATGGAGTTCACCACCCCTCCTAGACTACATACTCCTTGGTCCAGCTTCGATGGATTGGGCCTCTATATTATGCTCAAATTTGCAAAATGATGTGTTTACAATGATTTTCTACTCCCTAAAACATGGTTCATTGAGTCCATAACACTAACAAATGGTTCCTTAGCCTCTTTTTGCTTCTCATTTGGTTGAAAATTGGCTAAGATTATGACTTCCCCCAAGTCTACTCCACAATTTCCTCCCCAAGATTAGCTAATTGGCCTCAAATTAGGGCTAAGCGTGGTGCTAAATTTAGACAAATCCGCCTATATTTGTCGCAGCCGCCGTAACTAAACCGTTTTAGTGTTAATCAAACCCAGCTTAGCCGTTAATTAAACCGGATTAATGTGGTAATGGCGTTGTTCATAACTATAGTTTATCGTTAATTAAGCAAGGATTAAGGCTCAATAAATAGTGCTTATAGGTTTTAATTATGAGCTTAAGGATAAGCACCCTCCCTACTTCCACCAGTGGTCGTGGGTAGTGGTTACATGTCTTGGGGGTTGGCCCCATGGGGCTAGCATTCTCCCCATTGGCGTATTATTCAAACTTTAAATAGAAATGACAATGTATATGTAGGTAAGAACCAATGCTTAGGAGAGTTGGTAAGCTACAAGCGCATTATTCTTAGCGTGAGGTCTCAAGCTCGATCACGCTCGATCCTACGGGTCCCTTTAAAAAATTTTTTATAATTCCATGAGGGGGACACGTGGCGGCACTAGGCCGAGCCCACGTGCCTCCTCCTCATTGGCCCAAACACAACCAATGAAAACCTGCAAGCAACTCACACCAACTAGAGTTTGCCACTTGGCAACCAATCATTCACCGTGGAGAGATGAGTTGACTGACCTATTGAGCTACCTGGGTTAAGCATGCCACGTCGGCCCAGTGCACGGACCTGGCGGCTAGGCTCCCTGTCTGCATATAATTTTTTCCAAATTTTTGGAGTGTATAAACTAATATAACCATCATATATATATATATATATATATATATATATATATATATATATATATATATATATATTTTATTGATAAAAGATTAGATGGTTACAATTGGGAGAGACCAAGGCTTTCAATATAGCCTTATTATGTCCCTTGGTGAAGGTTGATCATGCCCTTTTGCTTAAATAAACCAAAGGAAACCTAAGATAATTACATTTAATAATAATTAATAAGTTGTACACTAACATTGCCTCCCTCTCTCAAAAGATGCTTTGTCCTCAAAGCATACGTAACGCATGGATGTTGTTGACGAAATGCTTTGGTTCCCCAAAGAGTATGCTGCTTGCTTTTTGAGATGACCCCACATTTGGAAAATATCTTCTATTATCTTCTCAATTTCCCAGTCTTTTGGTGATGCGAGATAGTGATATGGCTTGATGTTGACGAGGTCCGATCCCTAATCGACTTCTATTGTATCTTCAATTTCCTTATTAGGACGCATTTTTTGGGGCGAGTCTTGGAATACTTTTTCATGCTTCTCGAATTAGCCCTTGTACTTATCGGGTGACCTTTCACTTTCGAATTTTTTTCTGAGATAACATTTCTAGTCGATGACATTGTACTATATAAGTTGGCGTCTCCTTTTCGAATCTTCATCGTGCTGGGATGACAACATGATTTGATTTCTCTCTCTCTTCTATGGTGCTTGGAATCCATAAAAATTGTACTTATGCCCTTCCCACTTAAAGCTTATAAACTATTTTTTCGATGATTGGTGAGAATAAGTACCTAAGGTTTGTAGCCATTGAATTCTAGGACCACATCTACTCCTCCTAATAGTACGATGTAGAATAGAGATTCTAGATTAAAGTGCTTGAATCTCTGCAATTTGACCTTATGGCATTTCCCCACTTTCTCAATCTTCTTACCATCATCACCACCATTACCTTCATATTAGGCATAGGGCAATCGTAAATATGTTGAGTCTTTTGTGCCATGGTCGTAATCTACAAAAATTGTGGGTGTTGCCGGTGTTAATGAGAACCATTACAATGTTCTTCTTAATATGTCCTTTTAGTTTGTAGTGTCTCGAGGTTGTGATATGCCTGTCATAGATGATAATGACACTTGCGTAAATTATTTCGTCATCTAGTTCTGGAGAGAGAACTCGGGGTGTCAGTTCTTTCTACATCTCGATTCATCATTGTTAGAGTAATTAGTTGCTTCATAGTTATACATATTATTTGTGTCTCTTTTCCTTTAGCACATCTATGCTTAGGGTCCCACTTTTTGCCGCAATGTTTGCACTTGCCCTCTCTCATCCTTTGTATTTCCACGTTATATTTTTCTCCTTCACGAAGATGGGGGTGGGAAATATTTTGTGTTATCTATATTTTCAAACCGAGGAAATATTCAAAGTCTCAAATATACTCTTTTTGAAACTTTGACCAAAATAAATTTTCAAATTTCTTTTCGATAGCTTTTGCTTTCTCTCGCTCTTTCTAATCCTATCTTCGTAATGTTGTAGAGCTCGAGCTCTACTTTTATATGGGTTTTAAGTCTGAAATGAAAGATTGGACTAGACGATATTCTTACAATCCAAGTACTCGTGTCACTAAGGTCTCCCATTCTCGAGTGTAGTCATCCACATCTCTTTTTTGGCACAATTTAATGAATGTTGAAAATAACTCTTCTTCCTTTATACCTTGAAATATTTTAAAAGAGCGATCCTTAAAGTTTCTCCAACTAATAGCAAGTGTTGTCTTTTTCCACCAATTATATGCTTCTCCTTCCATTTTTCATGGAAGCATGCTTAATTTTTTCGTCATCACTATCAATGTCGTAAATCTCGAAATATTCTTCTTGGCTTTATTAAGCCATGCAACGCTAAC
Organism: Pinus albicaulis; assembly: GCA_034641835.2. Lineage (NCBI taxonomy): Eukaryota > Viridiplantae > Streptophyta > Pinopsida > Pinales > Pinaceae > Pinus > Pinus albicaulis. Next base: position 849,669,337 of record CM076579.1, read on the forward strand.
TTTTTTGTTACCATCAAACTTCGGTAGCTCAATTTTTTTCTCTTCGTTGATATGCTATTAACGGGTGGAGCGAAAAAGGGGTATTGATTGTTGAATGCATTCCAGCAGCTACTTATTTTGAAAATCTTCGCATTACTATCTTCTCTTGATGGTGTGAAGATGATGTCTTGGGAAAGTAAGTTTTTTCATGATGATCTTCTCCTCGAATTCCACAGATTTGCCGAAATGTTCTCGTTGATTATGTCCAATATTCGCAGAATATTTGTTCTTGCGTCGAGTTTATCTTATCGCAAATAACGAGTTAGCATCAAAATTGATTTATTATGATTGTCTATGGACTCATTATGGTTTTTCCCAATTTGTCTTTCTATCCTATTTTTCATGTCTTGAAGCTTTTTGATGTCATCGGAATGTCTCGTAAAACTAATTTCGAGATCGCCTAATTCTTTTTTTGGTGAACTCATCTAATTATTATTAACCTTTACTCTCAAGATCAATCAAGCTTTTTGTTAGAATCAGCGACAGATACGGATGGGAATACATTATACCCGAGGTGAGTATAATTATCCAACTTACTCTTTTACTTTAATTTGATCCTAATATATTTTTTTAATTTTTTTAATTTAAATAATATATATATATATATATATATATATATATATATATATATATGTGTATGTATGTATGTATGTATGTATGTGTATGTATGTATGTATATTAATTGTAAATTATATAATATATATATTATATAACTATCGAATAAATTTTCGAAAGAAAAACCTATCCGCTAGACACGTCACCGTATTTTTACAAGCACACACAATTTACGTAATGTATCCAACCAAATGTATACTTACATAGTCGATACTAATTGGAATATAAATACATAACTGCCCACCGTTTTTTAACGCCGACACATAAAAACTCATATAAAAACTCTCAGATCATAACCTGAGGGGTTAAAATGTTGTATGTAAGTCTCTCGATACCAAATGGAATGATATGGAATGCATCTTTGTCAACCGTCGTGGCTGGGGTCGATACGTAATCTCAAATTTAAATGCGTATAGTCGACGATTATTCAAATACGCACCACAATTATTGAACAACAGTTGTATTTATTGGTGGTCAAGGTGGAGGACACAAAGTGGACAAAGATTAATTGGGGTGGTCAGTGGATGCAGTACGATGGGAAGGCAGTGGGGAGGTGAAGGGGTGTGGAACGCGAAGGGTGGTTGAGAATGAACCTAAAATGAACAATGAGTGCGTAGGAATTCGTGGAGTGATCGCTGCATAATGGATGATACGTAATGTAGAGGTAAATGGACGACGGTTGAGGCGCTTGGCACCACACATGACGAGAGAAGTTGTGGCGTTTATAAAGTGATGGTAGAATTGATTGCATAGATCCGAAGAGCGACCGCTTTCCGATACCAATGGAGTGTATAAACTCGCGTATAATGTAAAAATGTATATATATATTATTGATAAAATATGAGATGGTTACAATTGGAAGAAACAAAGGCTTTAAATACAACCTTATGGTGTCCCTTGGTGAAGGGGCATAATCTTTGATCATGCCCTTTTTCTCAAATAAACCTAAGACAATTACATTTAATAATAATTAATAAGTTGTACATAACACCGACATGCTTAAAGAAAACATAAAGGACTTGTTTCGAAGCCATAAAAATTCCATTTTTTGTGGGAAACGAGTTATGTTGATCTTGTAATGACGAACATCACACGATTGTTTAGGTTTTTGTGTCATTATAAGAACTTTGATTTTTGAGTACAATTCTCGAGCACTCTTGATCATTCCTCCCCACCGGAAGCTTTTGGACCCCAAAGATCACATTCAAAGCTTGTTGAACAAGTGAGGGTACGCTTCCCTCACATTCCCATTTTCAATCAATTTGGTTTTCAAGGATTTTTTTCCTTTGAGCCCCACCAAGATAGTCAACACTTCCTCTTTTCAATGTCCTTGTTCTTTGTCAATTGTGGTGTCTTCACGAAGCTCAACAAAGAATTCTTGAGAAAAGTATTCAATATATGGAAGTTGAAAATTCTCTCCCTTGATCTTCAATCAAAGGAATCTCATAAAATCTCAAATTTTCAACATTTACAACAGATTAAATTTACATGTGTGAAGAAAAAAGCAAATCAAGCTTGAAGGCTTTGTTACCAATCTTTTCCGTAATTTTGAAAGGAACATAATGGATTTGTTTCAAATTTTTTATCTTATCCTTGAAGCCTCTCCTTTCTAATGTGAAGACAAACTTCATCACCAAATTGAAACTTATGATCCACGCGATGTTTGTCATGTCTTCCTCAGACTTGCCTTGAATTTTTTCGTAATGTTCCTTTTTTAGGAATACGTTCCCGCTGCTCAATAGGAACATCAGAGCAAGGAAAAATATGCAAATAAGACGAATAAAAAGCTTTATTACTCTTTAATATGTCATGGGGGGGACTTATGTATGCAATTTAATCGTAAACAAATGGGTTTAGATTCACTAAATAGGATCTCCCACAAATCGGGTATCGCTGAGATATTTCCTCCTAAGACATTAACAATCAACAATATGATCTAAAAACGTAGATTGAATGAAGGGGAATTTAATGAATATGTCACCTCTAAAGAGAGGGTGAGATTCGCAGGCTATCTAGCCCTTTTCTTTACCGTCTCATGCACTCGTCGAGAGGTAATATCCCAAAAGGGTTTACTCAACAAATCATGCCTGGAAAATTCATTCTTCGTGTATGATGGCTTCAACTACCATAAAATTTGCATGAGAACACTCGTAAACAAATATAAATAACAACAACACTCTTTACTCACTTTTTAACATCGTAAAGGTGGGGAAAAAGAAAAAAATTTTATGCACTAAAATAGGTGTATAAGAACATTTGCATAACTTTAAGGGTCAAGGTTATGGAATATGTTATAATAGGTCAATATGGATTCACATGCCGAATTTTAGCAGGTGTTTTTATAAGTTAAACAGCTTCCTCCTTCCCGACTAGTCAAGAAAAACCCCGATTTCCCATGACCTAAATTATGTAGAAAGCTTCAAGCATGGATAGCGTAATTTATAAAGGGATTGGATTATTTTATGCCAAAATTTCAGTTTTCAGGTTTAGAATAATATTAATATGCTTATGCAAAGGAAAAAACAGAGCATTTCATTTAAGGAAAACCCCAAAATGAGTTGTCAGTAATGCATAGAAAGAGGTAACGATTATTCAGTGTTATTTTCTGAAAGATTCAGCTGCTGTAAGATAAAACTCATATCTATGACAGATCTATAGCTGAAACATCAGATCCATACCAGATCTAAAAGCTGGCAACTATCACAGGGTCACTTGAGGGTTCCTTAGTCAATACATATACGAGTGTGAATACGAGGTTATAAGCTACGAACGCATAGTATAAATTTCTAAATATGAATTTATTATAACAAATATCAGATCTTAAAATAGCTTAAACGGTGGCTACATCGAAAGGTTACGGTGAGAGGCAAGCCTCGATCGCTCGAAAGATCATTTATTGCTAAAAATGAAATAACATTGAAACCCTCAGAGTGAAGAAACACGCATTTCTTGGGGGGACTGCATGGTAACTGTATAAAAATGAATCAAATGTTTTATAAATTATAGATTTTAATACAAAATAAGAGAGATCCTCATAGGGTGGTCGCAGAACACCCTCCCCTAAGAGAAATATCCTCGAAAACATTAGATATCTGTGAGATCTAGATTACCACTTGCTATCGACTCGACAGCGCAAAATCCTCAACAAGACAGTAGCACTGCTAATAGATGGAGCTTGGCAAAAATGCTGAATAGTGGATCATTTCATTGCATTCTCACTCCATGAGCTACTCGAGGAAGGAGGGAGGATTCCTAAATGAGGAAATCCTCTTCCCTTAGGCCTAGCGACCTAGAGAGCTGAGATTGCTCAAAAGAGAAACTCTATTTCGAAAATACTTCAACAGCCTCTACATGAACCTCTCATAGTTTTTTTATAACTTGAAGGGGTGCACAAACCTAAACCACTTGATGGGTCGCCTTTCCACATTGGATCCCTCTTCTAAAGCTGCGTTGGGATTCTCCAGTGGTCAGTTACGATGTTCACACACGAGTGGATTTCTAAACACAAAAGCTGATTTATCCCTTTTCACATTGGGAATGTATTTATTCTTTGATTTAAGGATTTTCTTGTCTGCTTCGCATTTTATTCCTTGATCATGAGATACAAAAATGAACGAGAAAAATTAATGTTAGTGCATTTGAAATGATTTGGGAACATTACATTTCTAGTTGATCTTGAATTGTTTGATGGATCAATGGATCCCCTATACTGTGAATTTATTTGATTTATCTGTGTCGCTATGTATACTGTAGCTACATATTTTCCAAAAATGAAACCCAATGAATATTTTGGAAAATATCCAAGACATGTCTCGAATGACGATGTTTGTGTAGAGAGTGTTTGCCGCGATTGTAAGCATGTTGAATGTAGTAAGTATTCATCCACAAATTGGGGTGTTTGTTTTAGTATCAGCAAAGAAGATGAATGACTATTTGATTGACCACTTGGTTTGCAATACATTTGTGGATGAAAAGGTTGTACTCTTCTTGACTTAGTGTCCATCGAAGTTCCACAAACTTGACAAAATTCCAAAAAAAATCGAGAATCTCGATCACTTACAATAGATGTCGGAAACCCAAATGAACCCAAATATTTTCAAGAAAAGGTGAGTTGTTTGTTCGGCTATGAATTTCTTTACATGGCATCGATATACACATGTTGCTGAACTATCTCTACAACTACATAAAAATAATCATGACCTCTTTTGAAAAAGGAATACCTTCTACAAAATGTAGAAATACTCTCCCATGGGCGTGAAGAAAATGGAAGTGGTGTGTACAATCCTACTTCCTATTTCTGGGATTAACATTGCCTACAGAATGAATAACCTTTAATGAAATGTGACACACTTTCAAGCATACGAGGCCAATAGCAGCACACTGCCAAGTTGCCACTTTTTTCTTACACCAAAATGTCGACAAAAAGAAAAGTGTGTGATTTCCTTATGATATTCTTGTCTCCCCTATAGAATAAATTGCTTGCCCAAATGATACAACAAGTTATTATGTACAAGGTAATCCAATTCCTCAACTTGGCGACCTTCACTCAAGTTTGTATAAACATCTTGAAAATTCATTAACAAATGAACAATGTTCAACATAAATTTGATGTTCAACATAGTATTCTTGAGTAATGTGACACTAATAATAGGCCTAGAAATCATATCATATGACCTTGTTGTGTATACCTTTCTTATACCTAATGACCAAGTGGAATTTCTATAGAAACCCATCCATCGAAAATGCCTTGACTAATGCGACTTAGTTTGTGATTGCAAGTATTGAAAGGGTTGGTGATCGGTGTGAATGATGGTTTCCTTTCCCATCAAATAGTGTTTCCTCTTCTTCATACTTTGAACACTTTCCTTATAGCTCCTTGTCATAAGTAGGATAATTTATCACTACCCCATTGAAAATTTCTAGAATGGAATGAAAATAGAGCTTTCATATTGTAAGAGGAGCCTGCAACTTTGGGTCCTTACATCGATTTTAATCTCAAAGTGTTATCTCAAGTCTGGTAGTGCTAGTATTGGGGCTGCCCTTTGATATTCTCTTTCAAAGAATCAAATGCTTTTTGTTCGCTTTCCTTTGCTTGGAAGACCTTCTTAACACTAGTCGATGCATGTAGTGGAGTTTGCAATAAAAGAAAAATTAGCGATGGAATTCCTCCCAGTATTGTCTTGCTCCTACAAAAATTCTTACCTTGGTAAGGCGGCATGTCTTGGATGTTGGCCAATTCTGATGACCTCAACCATAGAGGGATCTATCTTTAGCTCACCTCCTACAATAATATGTCCCAAATACACTAAGAAGTTTTACCAAATTCACATTTTGACATCTTCAAAAACAATTGTTCGTTTCTTAAGACATAAAGCACCTTTCTTGCCATGACATGTCCATCTCCTTCAATCTCTTTGAATATAAAAATATCATCTAAGTAGAAAATTACAAACTTAATAAAATGGTCTTAATACATCATTCATAAATCTTGAAAGTGGTAGACATTGAGAAGACCAAGGCATAACAAGCCACTCTAACAATCCTTGTTTAGTTTTAAATGTGGTCTTCATATGTCATATTCCAACTATTCTAACTGATGGTAACCACTTCTTAAGTATAACTTAGTGAAATACTTTGCATACCCTAAAGCTGATAAAGCAAATCATTTGTTATTTGGAGCGAATAACGATTATTTCTTGTGATTTTTTTGAGTGCACGGAAATCACACACATGCACCATGTTCCATCCTTCTTGGGCACCAACACAGTGAGTGAACCACATGGCGAGGTAGATGGATGAATGATTCCTTTGTTCGACAACTCTTGGATTTTCTTTTTGACTTACGCACATTCCATTATCGACATGCAATACGTGCCAATATTAAGGGAGTGGAACATCCTGCTGCAATTGTATCTATATTGGATTCCCCTCTTCAAGGAGGCCCTTATGGTTCCTCGAAACATATCACCATGCTGACTTACCACATGGCTAAATAAGATTTTAATTTATCATCAAAACCTTAAAAATATTAATAATTAATAACATTATTTTGTTTGATCATGCAGAATCACAAACTTTTTTTCTTGGGTACAATTATCTTTATTTTCTTGACATTAACTAAAGAGAGGTTTAGAATTTTGCAATGAGATATACGTATATTCCACTCCATATTTAAACAATTTTTAGCATTTCTCATGGTGATGATTTATTTCCTATCATAGAGATAAGGAATACAAACAGTTACGATATGTCAAGCGGTACAACATCTAACTCAACTTCATCGATGAAGTTTGTGGTGATGCAAACGGAAAAATACATTTCTTGCTTAACATGTAAATTTGTATCATGGTTATCCAACCCAAAGGATATGGCTTATGATGAGGTATGGTTTCCAGTTTAAGCTTCTTGACTAAGTCTTGAGATATTAAGTTCGCTTGAGGCAGACTATCAAATGGTGTGTCGATTTTTTGTGTTTAAGGACCGCTCATACATGAAACAAATCTGTTCACGTTTCTTCACTTGGAGTGTCACGGTGACTCATTTGATGACTGATACTTCTGTATGAATACTTTTCCCTTTCTGACCATGGCTGCAATTTTAGTCTCATCATGAGTTAGATCCAAGATCTTGTTGTGTGATAGCAATTGTCTTTTGTTTTCCCTTATTGTTTAATTTATTAGGCCTCAATTCCGGATGAAGCTTCAGTGAACTAAATGCGCGGCCCTCTTTGGAGCAAATGTTTACATAGAGAGTTTGTCTGCTGTTTTTAATGGATCCATTTTTATTTTGTTTTTTCCTTTGAAACCCTTTCCTTTTCACCACCCTTAAATGGTTCTTTGCCCTCTTCGATGCATTTCCCTCTTGCCTCGAGGTGTGTAGCTTGCACAAACCTCATACGAACTAATTAGGATTAAACATGAGGATGGTCTGTTTCAAGTCTTGTGTAAAACCATATATACTTCGACGGTATCTTGAGAATGCAAATCAACACAAAATAAGATCTCTTCTCTAAATTATTGAGTGTAATCTTGCATGACCCTTAATTGTCTAAAGTTTTTTCCAGTTCATAATGGATTTTTACATGTAGATAAATTAATTTCTTTTAATTGAATAAATAGAAATCTGACCAAGAAATTGATATCTTACGGGTATGTTTTCAATCTCATCTTGTGTCCTTGCTTCCCACCAGCAAGTGCTACACCCTCCATTCTCAAGGAAGCTAATTGAATATTTATGTCATCCTCTTGAAGAGTTTTGAATTCCACCACAATAAACCTCAGTAATGAATCAATTATCCAACTTCCTTACGCATTCACTTCACCATTATATATTGGTAGCTAAAATTTAACATCAAGTTTAAGTAAGGGTGATTCAGATTCCTTTTTAAGAGTATGTGTGAAAATGTGGAAGGGTTGTGGTCTTTGGAAGATGATGAAGGTGAATATGACGGTGAGAGTTATGGTGGAGTGAATGGTGGTTTATTACCATCTCACTGAACTCGTCCTCTGTGAAACCTCTCCTCTAGGAGGCCTAGAACTTTCTCCTTGCATCCTTAAATTCCCACTCTCCTCATAAAGGAAATTTATATCCCGGTCATATTAAAAAATAGATTTTGAATGATCTCTCCTCTTCTGTCATGGTAGGTTCTCCATCATGAAGACATTCTCATTGGAAAATCAACTAATTTGAAGATGTGATGGTGTTGAAGACTCTAGAAACATTTCCCTTCTTCCTCTTGACCCAAGCTACCAGGGCTTTCAACTTGACTTCATTCTCCTCTTTTGGTTTAACCTTGTAAGCATGACAAAAACTTTCAAACAATTAGATCCCTTCTTGGACGAGAAACCTAAGCTACATTTGAAAATGACCTAATTAAGGTTTGTTAGTAATCGTACTTTAATTCTATTTCAGATTTTGAAACAAATTTTTTACATGTGTGGTTCGAGTTCTCTTAAATTCTTGAGTCTCATGAGTCATTTTTATGTTAATTTTATGATCAATTTAACATAAAACAAAGACTAGAAGAAAGAATAAAAATAAAATACATCACCATACAACACATCAAAAAAATGGTTGATAGATGGAGTTCACCCACAACCAGGGGCTACATATTCTTGGTCCCACTTCCCATGGTTTGGGCCTCTATATTGTAGTTAAATTAGTAAAATTATGTGTTTAAATTCTTTTCTGCTCCTGAGAAACATGTTTCATTGAGTCCAAAACACTGAAATATGGTTCCTTAGCCTCTTTTTCTCCTCATTTGGTCGAAAATTGGATGAGTTATGACTTCCCCAAGTCTGCTCCACGATTTCCTCACGGCGAGCCCTCATCGAATGCTACCAAAACATGGGGGAAAACCACTCCATGGGACCTTAAAGCAACTCCTTTTCTATTTGGTGTAGTGGCTCCTACGGCGATAATAGGACCAATTTCCTAATAAGGATGATTTTTAGGGTGTTTTGATTATACAACTTATCTGGGTGAGAATGATTTTTGTCTACATCATATGCATACATATAAACTATTTATCCTATTATATACCTAATTGTTTCTTCCTTTATGCGATGCGAAGAGATATCCTTCGGCTATTAGTAATATAGATAATTTAACAATTGGAAAGAGATGAAAATTATGTAGAATGATTCTTAACAAAGTATTTTGACTAGAAGAATTGTAGAAAATATATCGCATTCATATGTGTGATTATATATTCAATAAGAAATCACAAATAAATATTAGAAAAAAGTGCATGTAACATTCATCTATAATAACGTTTAAAATATATAATGACCAAAATATGATTGTCGATATAAATTAAGACTTAATACAAGTGAATAGAAGTACCACGTAATACCAAAGTTATACTCATATAGTAGCATGATAATTGATCTGCTCCTCTTCTTTAAAGCAATTTAAAATGTGATGGTGCAACATCACTTAAACAAATTTAATTGTCGAAAGATAAGGGTAATGTTCCATTAATTCCTTGACATTCACAAACTTACGATAGTGCATTCTTTGCAATTTTTTTTGACAATTTTACGGACCCCTTCTCTAAATGCATGAGAGGGGTTTAAATACTAAACCAACATGTTCTCAAATAGATTATTACAAAAATATGGGAGGTTTCCAAACGACCATCCTTTTTAAGACTAGCAGAAACTACAATCTAGGAAAATAAGGTAACAATATGATTTATGAATTCCACCCTTTATTTTGGATTTGGTCACGAAGTGAAAATATCTACCATGGGCTTGAAAATTTGAGTTGGTTGTGAAATCCTCAATGCGACTGTCCCTTGAACATTGTGTTTGAAAATCTTTGGATGTGATATTTTTGTTGAATGCATTAAAAATTTGTGAGGATACATTGCGATGATAAGATTTGATTAGAAAATTCCAATAATTTTCTTGATCAGGCTTTCATTTACCTTTTAATTATTTCATCCTATGTTTATGCCTTTGCTTCCATTGTGTTTATGCATTATTTTCATACGAGAACACTTCATACATGTACTTTTTGATAAGTTCCACTTTCATGACTATTCACATACGGATTCAATAATTTCTGTGATAATCTTGATGTTTTCATGAGGTTAGCACTGCTCTACTGCTTTATTTGTGCTTTGATCTTTGAATAGGATCTCCTTATAAAACTTATCTACCTAGGGTAGATTAGCTTCCTTTCACAGGTAAGTGCTTGCCATTGAATATGTCGGGTGAATTTTTCTTCTCGAGCTTCCTCACATTCAAGTTTTGGATAGCTGCTTGCTGAATCGGTATGTCATTTGAGTCATAATAAGAGTCGATAATAGAAGCTTGTTGGAAAATAATTCTGTTGTTGCTTTAACTTATGTTTACATCCAATGCTTCATGAATTATTTTAATTGTGGTTGGATTTGTAACGGTCATTCTTTGCTTCCGGTTGTGCTTGTTTCTCGGTGATTTACGCTTGATGATGCAGTTACGACTCTTGAAATATTTTGAGGTGGGCCACTCTTTGATTTCATTTTCCCACCGAGGAGTTTGATTTTCTTCATCCCAACAACCTCTTCGGTTCTTGTATTCTATCTTCCTTTTGCTTCAACAACATTTTAACCTTGGTAGCTTTATCAATAGTAGCGAGTGATCCGGATTTATGCGAGACGCAACGAAATAAACACATAACCATAAATACGAGAATGCGGCGGAAATAACACTTCATTTCATTAATATGTTGAAGTTGCTTACGGATAATGGAAATAAAACTAGCTAGAATGCTGATAGCTATCTGCGAGAAGAGAGATGTGGTGGCTACGGACATACGAAGCTGCTTTTCAATGGGCGCGAGGGCCTGTTGTTATTGAGAAACAATGGAGAACCCTAAACATCCCAAAAACCTAACCCTAGGAGATGAAGCGCCAAAACTATGGGCCCCGTTTGGGTAAATTGGTGTTTCAACTTCCCGGGGCAGTAACTTTGGCATACTATCTCGGTTTGGCCGCATATGATACATCATTAGAAAGCTCTGTCAGGGACTCTGACTATCGAGATGAATTTTATCAAAAAAATTAATGAGCCTTCATACCCAAAAAACGTCGTTTGGGGCCTCAAAGCAGCTCAGGAAGTTCGGAACCAGCGCTAAAAATAGTAAGTTGTCTTAAAACGGAAAAGCGAGAGCAAATGGTGGGAGCCCAAGTGGAATAGGCGGGTAGCCACCAATATCCACAAGATCATTCCTCCCCCCGCAAGGCTTAATGGTCCCCATTGCGTTAAGTTCCTCCATGAGATGAGGAAATTCCTGTTTGAACTTGGTCCACAGTGAACCACTTTCCTTGGTGCGAGTTGACGACTTTGACAACTTGGAAATACGATTGGATACTGCTGATGACGAGTGTTCTTGATTTGCATGTCCATGATACAATGCGTGGTGGCTTTGTTCCATGCGATCTGGAGGTTTAACTTTCTGTTGTTGGTGTGAGTTGTTACCATGATATCAGAGGTGTCCGGTAGAGGTGGAAAGTAAGGGCAGAAGGCGATCCACATTGAAGGCTGAGTGCGGAACCAAGGAATGGTGGAATACTAAGCTCGAAGAGCATTGTTACCTACGGCCTTGGTGATGGTGTACGGCACGCTGTCGGAGCGAGAGGCGAAGCTTGCGGTGAGGTCCGGTGAGGCGCTCATACTGCAAATGTAGCCGTACTTTGTCGCCCGCTTTTGAAGTGGTGTGGCACTCGGTGTTGATCGCTGGCGGCCCCCTTTATTACTTCGCATTGGCTCTGTCCAATATATCATGAACTTTGTTGGCGGATGTGTTGAATGCGCTCGGTAAACTACTTGCTTTGTCAACCGGTGAGCCGCAGGCTGAATCGGCACGGCAGTGAACGGCATGGCTATGTCGATAGGACATAGTGGTTGGAGATCTGACCCACGAAGGCTGTGGCCAGTGAAGCTGTGGAGAGCCGGGATTTATATGACGCCATTTTGTACATAGGGGAGGCTCTCGTCCCATGTGCGTGGATGCTTTGAGTTGTACATACGCAGAATGTGTACAATCATTCTGTTGACGACCTCTGTCTGGCCATCTGTTTGGGGATGGAAAGCTGTGGACTTGGTGAGCTTTGTGTCCAACATTGACCAGAGGCTGGACCAAAATGTGCCGAGGAACCTGCTATCTCGATCTGATATGATAGACTGTGGGATCCCAAAGTGCACCCACACTCGTTCAAAGAAGAGTTTAGCAGTGGCTTCTACTATGATATTCTTCTTACAGGCCGCCATGATGGCCATCTTCGAGAATCTGTCAACGACCACGAAAACACAGTCATTTCCATTCTTAGTAGAAGGCAGGCCTGACATGTAATCCATGGAGATGGATTCCCATGGTCGACTAGGGGTAGGTAGTGGAGTATATAGGCCTTGCTTCTTGATGGTCGGCTTGGCAATGGCACAAGCAGTGCAGGATCTGATGTGCTTCTCGACATCCTTTCGAAGGTTAGGCCAATAGAAATACTTCTGTAGTATTGCTACTGTTTTCTCGACCCCGAAATGCCCAGCGACTCGACTGTAGTGTGCTTCCCATATCATCTTGGCACGCTCTCTTGAAGGAACACAAAGGTGTCCCAGGTGACATAAAAGTGCATCTTGGATGTGAAAATTTGGAACTTGCGTGCCCCCCAAGAGTGCCTTGTAAGTGTGGCCGAATTCTGGGTCACTCTCATAGAGGAGCGGCCAATCAGAAGTCTCGTGCCCACAAGAGTTGAGCACGGTGGTGAGCACCACGATCGGTGGTCGGCTGAGGCAGTCTGCAACATTATTGGTGCTACCCTTCTTGTACTTGATGTCCAAATGAAACTGTTGCAGATATGTGGACCACTTCTGATGGCGATCATTCTGCAACTTCCCTTGTGTCTGTATGAACTGCAGGGGCCGGTGGTCTGTGTGGATGATTGTTTCCTTCCTCAAAATGTAATGCTTCCATTGTCGACAGGCTTGCACAATGGAATACATTTCTTTGTCATAAGTGGGATACTTGCGAACTGTCTCAGACAATGTCTCACTGTGATATGCCACTGGATGTCCCTGTTGAGTAAGAACCGCCCCAATAGCATAGTCAGAGGCATCTGTCTCGATCTCAAATGGCTGCTGCAAGTCTGGTAAGGTGAGCACTGGGGCAGAACAGAGGCGATTTTTCAATTCTTTGAACGCCTTCTGTTGAGGTTCCGACCAAAAGAATTTTGCTCTCGCTCCTCCTTTGGTGACTTGACTCAAGGGCCAAGTGATATGAGAGAATCCCAACAAGAATCTACGGTAGAAATTAGCAAGACCCAGAAAGCTGTGAAGCTCTGTTATAGTAGTCGGGGCTGGCCAATCCCGAATGACTTGGATCTTGGCTGGATCCACATGCACCCCCTTTCATCAATAATGTATCCCAGATATTGAACCTGGGTCATGCCAAACGTGCACTTCTCCAAATTGGCACACAACTTGTGTTGCCGTAGTGTTTGGAGGACTTGTCAGATGTGATGAAGGTGCTCTTCCCAAGTCTTGCTGAAGATCAGAATGTCATCCAAGTACACCACTACGAATGAGTTGGTGAATGGCCGCAAGATGTCGTCCATCATCCTCATGAAGGTTGAGGGAGCATTCGTCAACCCGAAAGGCATGACCAGCCATTCAAAAAGGCCTTCCTTAGCTTTGAAGGCAGTCTTCCACACATCAGAGGGTTCAATTGGTACCGGGTGATACCCAGACTTCAGGTCGATCTTACTGAAATATTTTGCACCTTGGAGTTGGTCCAGAAGGTCATCAATCCGTGGGATTGGGTACCTATTTCGGACAGTGATCTTGTTCAACGCCCGATAGTCAATACAGAGTCTCCACGTCCCATCCTTCTTCTGTACCAACACGATCGGGCTCCCACAGGGCGATGAACTTGGTCTGATGTGACCTTTCTGCAACAGCTCCTGAATCTGCCTCTTGATTTCATCATTCTCCAGAACAGAGCGCCGATAGATCGATCCATTGGGTAGCGGCGCACCTGGGGTCAGATCAATCGGGTGCTTGACCTGACAGTGCAGAGGAACCCCTGTGGGTGAGGTGAATATGTCCCCGTACTCCTCCACAACCTTATCCATTTGTTGTTGTTGTGCAGAGGAGCCCTGTCTGGAGGTCGTGGCCACAGTCTTCTTCTTGCCCTGGGGGCGGATCATCAGGAAAATGAATTTCCTAGTTTGGGAAATGAGCTTACTACATTGTTTTGCAGTAACCAAAGAGACAGTCGTAGGAGGTGGTACCTCTGGTATCCTGTACAACTTACTTCCCAAAGTAATAATAATAGCACGAGGTCAAGACTCATACACAGCATGACGCTTCCACAAGTATGGTTGTCCTAATAATACATCAGAAACATCAATAGGAGCAACGTCACATAATACCTCATCCGTGAAGGGCTTGGTGCTATAGGGAAGGCGGCACTGCTGGCTGACGCGGAGATCTCGTCCTTGGTGAAGCCACCCGATGGTGTATGGATGTGGGTGAGCTGTGGTCGGCAAGCCCAACCGCTTCACGGCGTCCACTGAAATGAGGTTCTTTTGGCTCCCATTGTCGACAATGAACTGTACAGGGGAGCCCTTTACCCACATCTGGGAGTGGAAGAGACGTTCCTCCTCCTCTCGATCTTCCGGTTCCTCCTTCTGGACCTTTGTAGTGGCAACAGTGGCGTTGGGCTCCGCATCAATAATCTGTTTCCCTTTTTCATTCCCCTTTTCAGGTTCTGATTCGGAGTCGGAGCATGCATCTGACTCAGAAGCCCTCATCTCGGCCACTAGCGACTGCTTGGCCCGACACTCACTTGTGTTGTGAGTGGAGCTCTTGTGGAACTCACACCACTTTCCCGTGTCCTTCTTTGGCTTTACGGTGTTGTTCTTTTCTTGTGGCTTTGACGGGTTGTCTTTAGCCGCCATGCTCTGTCCTTTGTTCTGCGGTTTGGAAGCACCTTTCCTTGCTTTTGATTCACAGATCCAAAGTCTCGCTTCTTCTGTTTGAATTTCTGCTCAATCTTGGCAGCATACCGGTATGCCGTACCAAGCGAGGAGATGTCGAGGAACTCCATTTCCTCCTGAATGTATCTGTGCAGACAGCTGCGATACTTTAGCACCAAATTTTTCTCTGAATCTTTGATACCCAACTTTGTGCGCAGGGTATGGAACAGATTCGTCAGCTCGTGCACATCTTGATCCCTTTTTTGTCGCAGCGTGGTCCATTGTATGTACTTGTCCTCATAGCTCCCCACGGGATAGTACTGTTCCTTGACGGCGTCTCGGAAAGAATTCCAAGTTGGTACGGCCGAGAACAGAGAGGGTTCTGTCTGGTCCTTGTTCTCACAGTAGGTTTCCCACCAGTCCTTAACATGGGGGGTAGCTTTGAAGAGTGCAAAAATAATCTTCTCCCGGTCTGAAAAGTCATGAACAGAGAAATATCCTTCTAATAGATTCAACCATCTATCTACGGCATCTGCGTCTATTTGACCCTCAAATATGGGAATGTCAAAATTTACTTGTACTTTAAAGGGAGTCGCAACTCCAGAGTGGCTACTGGATGCAGATGCGCCGCCGGTGGGCAGCCGTTGAAGGATCTGAGCAAAGCTATCCATCATCGCGTTCCTTTGTTTTTCGAGGGCCTCCTCGAGCAATATTTTGATAGGATCTCCTGCTCCTTCATCTTTCTTTTCGTCCCCCATGGGCGTCCGTCGAGGTTTGCGAGGCTGATCTTGCAAAGGTTCCACCAGATCAAGCCCTAGCTCCTTATACCCCGACTGCGTTGGGGACATGCAAAGAAGGATCGAGAAAAAGCAGACCGCTCTGATACCACTGATCCGGATTTATGCAGGAACGCAACAGAATAAACACATAACCATAAATACAGAGATGCAGCGGAAATAACACTTCATTTCATTAATATCAAAGAACCGAAATTTGCTTACAGACAATGGAAATAAAACTAGCTAGGGTACTGGTTGCTATCTCTGAGAAGAGATGTGGTGGCTACAGACCTCTGAACTGCTTTACAATGAGGCGCGAGGGCCTATTTATTATTGAGAAACAATGGAGAACCCTAAACATCCCAAAAAACCTAACCCTAGGAGATGAAGCGCCAAAACTATGGGCCCCGTTTGGGTAAATTGGTGTTCCAACTTCCCAGGGACGTAACTTTGGCATACTATCTCTGTTTGACGCACATGATACATCATTAGAAAGCTCTATCCGAGGACTACAACTTTTGTGACGATTTGATGACCAAATCGCAACAAATTTCATACCCAAAAAACATCGTTTAGGGCCTCAAAACGGCTCCGGAAGTTCAGGACCCGAAAAATTGCTAAAAATAGTAAGTTATGCCAAAACTGAAAAACTGAAAGAGAAAATGGTGGGGCCCAAGTGGAATAGGCGGGTGGCCACCAATATCCACCTGGATCATTCCTCCCCCCTTAGGAAGCAATGGTCCCCATTGCGTTAAGTTCCTCCATGAGATGAGGAAATTTCTCCTGAACTTGGTCCCTGGTGAACCACTTTCCTTGGTGCAGGAGTTGGCCAACTTTGACAACCCGATACAGTTGGATCTTCTGTTGGCGAGTGTTCTTGATTTGCATGTCCATGATACAATCTGTGGTGGCCCGTTCCATGCAGTCTGGGTTTAACTCTGTTGGTGTGAGTTGTTCTGCAATGTCTGAGGTGTCCAGTAGAGGTGGGAAGTAAGGACGAAGGCGATCCACATTGAAGACTGGGTGCAGACCAAGGAATGGTGGAATACTGAGCTCGAAGGCATTGTTACCTACAACCTTGGTGATGGTGTACGGCCCGTATCGGAGCGGGCGAAGCTTGCGGTGGGGTCCAGTGAGGCGCTCCTTCTGCAAATGTAGCCATACTTTGTCACCCACCTGGAAGTTGTGTGGCACCTGGTGTTGATCATGGCGTTGCTTGTACTTGGCATTGGCTCTGTCCAATATATCATGAACCTGTTGGCGGATGTGTTGAATGCGCTCGATGAAGCTACTCGCTTTGTCAACTTCAGACTGGACATGAGCTGAATTGGCCTGAGCAGCTGCAAATGGCATGGCTACGTCAATGGGACATAGTGGCTGGAATCCCAAGCCCACCTGAAAGGGGCTATGGCCAATTGAACTGTGGAGAGCCCGGTTATAACTATGTTGCACATAAGGGAGGCTCTCGTCCCATGTGCGTGGATGCTTTGAATTGTACATGCGCAGAATGTGTACAATCATTCTGTTGACGACCTCTGTCTGGCCATCTGTTTGGGGATGGAAAGCTGTGGACTTGGTGAGCTTTGTGTCCAACATTGACCAGAGGCTGGACCAAAATGTGCTGAGGAACCTGCTATCTCGATCTGATATGACAGACTGTGGGATCCCAAAGTGCACCCACACTCGTTCAAAGAAGAGTTTAGCAGTGGCTTCTGCTGTGATATTCTTCTTACAGGCCGCCATGATGGCCATCTTCGAGAATCTGTCAACGACCACGAAAACACAGTCATTTCCATTCTTAGTAGAAGGCAGGCCCGACATGTAATCCATGGAGATGGATTCCCACGGTCGACTAGGGGTAGGTAGTGGAGCATATAGGCCTTGCTTCTTGATGGTCGGTTTGGCAATGGCACAAGCAGTGCAGGATCTGATGTGCTTCTCGACATCCTTTCGAAGGTTCGGCCAATAGAAATACTTCTGTAGTATTGCTACCGTTTTCTCGACCCCGAAATGCCCAGCGACTCGACTGTAGTGTGCTTCCCATATCATCTTGGCACGCTCGCTTGAAGGAACACAAAGGTGTCCCAGGTGACATAAAAGTGCATCTTGGAGGTGAAAATTTGGAACTTGCGTGCCCCCTAAGAGTGCCTTGTAAGTGTGGCCGAATTCTGGGTCACTCTCATAGAGAAGCGGCCAATCAGAAGTCTCGTGCCCACAAGAGTTGAGCACGGTGGTGAGCGCCACGATCGGTGGTCGGCTGAGGCAGTCCGCAACATTATTGGTGCTACCCTTCTTGTACTTGATGTTCAAATGAAACTGTTGCAGATATGTGGACCACTTCTGATGGCGATCATTCTGCAACTTCCCTTGTGTCCGTATGAACTGCAGGGGCCGGTGGTCTGTGTGGATGATTGTTTCCTTCCCCAAAATGTAATGCTTCCATTGTCGACAGGCTTGCACAATGGAATACATTTCTTTGTCATAGGTGGGATACTTGCGAACTGTCTCAGACAATGTCTCACCGTGATATGCCACTGGATGTCCCTGTTGAGTAAGAACTGCCCCAATAGCATAGTCAGAGGCATCTGTCTCGATCTCAAATGGCTGCTGCAAGTCTGGTAAGGTGAGCACTGGGGCAGAACATAGGCGATTTTTCAATTCTTTGAACGCCTTCTGTTGAGGTTCCGACCAAAAGAATTTTTCTCTCGCTCCTCCTTTGGTGACTTGACTCAAGGGCCAAGTGATATGAGAGAATCCCAACACGAATCTACGTTAGAAATTAGCAAGACCCAGAAAGCTGCGAAGCTCTGTTATAGTAGTCGGGGCTGGCCAATCCCGAATGACTTGGATCTTGGCTGGATCCACATGCACCCCCCTTTCATCAATAATGTATCCCGGATATTGAACCTGGGTCATGCCAAACGTGCACTTCTCCAAATTGGCACACAACTTGTGTTGCCGCAGTGTTTGGAGGACTTGTCGGATGTGATGAAGGTGCTCTTCCCAAGTCTTGCTGAAGATCAAAATGTCATCCAAGTACACCACTAAGAATGAGTTGGTGAATGGCCGCAAGATGTTGTCCATCATCCTCATGAAGGTTGCGGGAGCATTCGTCAACCCGAAAGGCATGACCAACCATTCAAAAAGGCCTTCCTTAGCTTTGAAGGCAGTCTTCCACACATCAGAGGGTTCAATTGGTACCTGGTGATACCCAGACTTCAGGTCGACCTTACCGAAATATTTTGCACCTTGGATTTGGTCCAGAAGGTCATCAATCCGTGGGATTGGGTACCTATTTCGGACAGTGATCTTGTTCAGTGCCCGATAGTCAATACAGAGTCTCCACGTTCCATCCTTCTTCTGTACCGACACGATCGGGCTCCCACAAGGCGATGAACTTGGTCTGATGTGACCTTTCTGCAACAGCTCCTGAATCTGCCTCTTGATTTCATCATTTTCGAGAACAGAGCGTCGATAGATCGGTTCATTGGGTAGCGGCGCACCTGGGGTCAGATCAATCGGGTGCTTGACCTGGCAGTGCAGAGGAACCCCTGTGGGTGAGGTGAAGATGTCCCCGTACTCCTCCACGACCTTATCCATTTGTTGTTGTCGTGCAGAGGGGCCCTGTCTGGAGGTCGTGGCCACAGTCTTCTTCTTGCCCTGGGGGCGGATCATCAGGAAAACGAATTTCCTAGTTTGGGAAATGAGCTTACTACATTGTTTTGCAGTAACCAAAGAGACAGTCGCAGGAGGTGGTACCTCTGGTATCCTGTACAACTTACTTCCCAAAGTAATAATAACAGCACGAGGTCGAGACTCATACACAGCATGACGCTTCCACAAGTATGGTTGTCCTAATAATACATCAGAAACATCAATAGGAGCGACATCACATAATACCTCATCCGTGAAGGGCTTGATGCTATAGGGAAGGCGACACTGCTGGCTGACGCGGAGATCTCGTCCTTGGTGAAGCCACCCGATGGTGTGTGGATGTGGGTGAGCTGTGGTCGGCAAGCCCAACCGCTTCACGGCGTCTGCTGAAATGAGGTTCTTTTGGCTCCCATTGTCGACAATGAACTGTACAGGGGAGCCCTTTACCCACATCTGGGAGTGGAAGAGACGTTCCTCCTCCTCTGGATCTTCCGGCTCCTCCTTCTGGACCTTTGTAGTGGCAACAGTGGCGTTGGGCTCCGCATCAATAATCTGTTTCCCTTTTTCATTCCCCTTTTCAGGTTCTGATTCGGAGTCAGAGCATGCATCTGACTCAGAAGCCCTCATCTCGGCCACTAGCGACTTCTTGGCCCGACACTCACTTGTGTTGTGAGTGGAGCTCTTATGGAACTCACACCACTTTCCCGTGTCCTTCTTTGGCTTTGCGGTGCTGTTCTTTTCTTGTGGCTTTGACGGGTTGTCTTTAGCTGCCATGCCTTGGCTCTATCCTTTGTTCTGCGGTTTGGAAGCACCTTTCCCTTGCTTTTGATTCGCAGATCCAAAGTCTCGCTTCTTCTGTTTGAATTTCTGCTCAATCTTGGCAGCATACCGGTATGCCGTACCAAGCGAGGCGATGTCGAGGAACTCCATTTCCTCCTGAATGTATCTATGCAGACAGCTACGATACTTTAGCACCAAATGTTTCTCTGAATCTTTGATACCCAATTTTGTGCGCAGGGTATGGAACAGATTCGTCAGCTCATGCACATCTTGATCCCTTTGTTGTCGCAGCGTGGTCCATTGTATGTACTTGTCCTCATAGCTCCCCACGGGATAGTACTGCCCCGACGGCGTCTCTAAAGAATTCTGCTGGTACGCCGAGAACAAAGAGAGGTTCTCACCGGTCCTTGTTCTCGCGTAGGTTTCCCACCGCCCTTAACATGGGGTAGCTGGTGAGCAAAATAATCTCTCCGTCCTCGAAAAGTCATGAACAGAGAAATATCCTTCTAATAGATTCAACCATCTATCTACTACAAGATCTGCTGCCTATTTGACCCTCAAATATGGGAATGTCAAAATTTACTTGTACCTTAAAGGGAGTCGCAACCTCCGTGAGTGCCATCGATGCATGCGCCCGCCGCGCAAACAAGAAGGATCCGGCCAACAAAGTTATCCATCATCGCGTCTTTTGCTGAGTCTCCAGCAATATTTTGATAGATCTCATGCTCCCTCATCTTTCTTTTCGTCCCCCATGGGCATCCGTCGAGGTTTGCGAGGCCGATCTTGCAAAGGTTCCACCAGATCAAGCCCTAGCTCCTTATACCCCGACCTCGTTGGGGACATGCAAAGAAGGATCGAGAAAAAGCAGACCGCTCTAATACCACTGATCCAGATTTATGTAGGAACGCAACAGAATAAACATATAACCATAAATACAGAGATGCAGCGGAATTAACACTTCATTTCATTAATATCAAAGAACTGAAATTTGCTTACAGACAGAATGGAAATAAAACTAGCTAGGGCACCGGTAGCTATCTCTGAGAAGAGATGTGGCGGCTACAGGCCTCTGAACTGAGTTACAATGAGGCTCGAGGGCCTATTTATTATTGAGAAACAATGGAGAACCTCAACATCCCAAAAACCTAACCCTAGGAGATGAAGCGCCAAAACTATGGGCCCCGTTTGGGTAAATTGGTGTTTCAACTTCCCAGGGACGTAACTTTGGCATACTATCTCCGTTTGACGCACATGATACATCATTAGAAAGCTCTATCCGAGAACTACAAATTTTGTGACGATTTGATGATCAAATCACAACAAATTTCATACCCAAAAAGGAAAGAAAGCAACAAGTGGGAGAATTTTGGGTATGTGTTATATTCTTTCCACGACTAAGCACGGGGGGGTAAGAGGGAGGGCGATAGCCCCCCCTTTGCGCTGGGCGCAACGGGGGGGTCACAGGGGGGGCAGTAGCCCCCCCTGTCAGGGTCTGGGGCAGCGCCCCAACAAAAATTTTTGGTCCTTAATTTCCGGCGGGTAGTCCACGTCCATGGTTTTGTGCATGGTTTTGCACATGGTATTGGGGTACGATGGTTTTCAGCCCTTGGTATTTTTGTAGATCCGGTCAAGGGAACTACGGTTATGTTCTAATCCAAGGTTTATGGATTGGGGTTTATGTATGCTTCGGCATGTATATATATGTGTGTTGTAACACTAAAAGGAATATAATGAAAAATCAAGCTGATCATCCTGATTTGGGATCCAAGGGAAAATCTCTGTGTTTATCTGTTTTATGTTTTATGCTCTCGCTATTGTTTATTTTCTACTATAAGATTCGTGTGTAGATAATTTCTGTTCAGGGTTAAAACCTACAAAGCCCCTCCTGGATCAGGCTCCGGGTGAGTCATGGCGGCGGGAGGCCTAGGCATTGTGTGTTCAAGGAGCCACTAGGTCAGGCAGCGCGGGCTCGTAGCGAAAAATTACAGGAGATACTTTAAGGGATGAAAATTTTATAGAGAAGACCTGGAAGATTCATCTACATGTATATAAAATAAAAAATAAA